>VZTR01026744.1:0-17335 GCA_013400775.1 Chaetops frenatus | reverse complement strand
TCCCTTTCAACTCAGAATATTCTGTGATCTGTGATTGGGCTTTTGGGAATGATCCTGAGGAGTTTAGGCCTGTGAAATCCTGCTCACCATAGTTCAGCTGGGCTGACCACATCTTTCGGATGTGAGTGAATGAGAGTTGTCATGTAACATGAAATGTATCTATGTGACAGATGTTGTCTTACTCATGCAATGTCCTTTCTTTTCTGCAGGAAGGAAGCTACAAGTCTCACAAAGTCAATAAAGTCTTATTCCTTGGAAACATGGAAAAGCTGTTCTCTACTGGAACATCTTGGTGGAATAATAGGCAAATTGCATTATGGGATCAAGTGAGTTGGACCAAAAATCTTAACCATACCAGCTTCAGTTTTCTCTCTTTTGCTGTCCCTTTAACTTTCCACCTGCCACATACAGAAGAATTGATTTATAACAGCAAATCAGAAGTGATCTGTCAGATGCCTGAAGGGTGATAGGTCTTACTGCTGAGAGCTAACTGAGTTTCTGGGGAAGTTTTCAAGTTAGAAGCCTAAGAGAACATAGTGAATACTGTGCCCATGTCCTGGTTTTGGCTGGGATAGAATTAATTTTCTTAGTAGTTGGCACAAGGTTGTGGTTTGAATTTAATATTGAAAGCACACTGACATTTGGGGTGTTGCTAAGTAGTGCTTACCCTAAGTTAAAGACTTTTCAGTGTCTCATGCTCTGCCAGTGTGCAGGTGCATGAGAAACCGGGAGGGAGGATATCCAGGACAGCTGATCTGAACTGGCCAAAGGGATATTCTATACCATATAACGTCATGCTCAACTGGGGGGAGTTTGCCAGGAGCCATGGATTGCTACTCAGGGACTGGTTGGGCATTGGTCAGCGAGTGGTGAGTGGCTGTGTTGTGCATCACTTATTTTTCTTGAGTTTTATTCCTCTCTCTTGCTTTTCTTTTTATTACAATTGTTACTGTTCTGTATTTTGATTATTTTTTTCAATTACTGAACTGTTCTTATCTCAACTGTGGGTTTACCTTTTTCTGATTTTCTTACCCATCCTACCAAGGGGAGTGAGCAAATGGCTGCATGGTATTTAGTTGCTGACTGAGGTTAAACCACAACAGCCCACTACAAGAAGAAATTGTTCAAAGGACCTCTGTGTGGTTACTGTAGCTCTGACTTAAGGTGGCTCTTACTGGTCTTACTGGCAAACTGGTCCTGGTGCTGGAAAGAGAAATGAGCTCTAGACACAGCCGACTCAGATGAAGCCCTCAATGAAGAAAAGTATGTCGGGTGTTTTTGGTTTCTGATGATTCCTCATGGTAGAGTACTGAGGCAGTGCTTAATTGGTCATTTCCAAGACATGATCTCCTGTCAGGATGGCTGCTAGCCTTATGAAACCCTGCTCTCATCTACCTGTTCATATGCAGTGAGATGTTTTTACTTTGTCAGCATCTAAATATGTCCCTCTGCATCAACCACCATGCAGCACAATCTTTTGTCTCTTTGTAGTGCTGTCACTCTTTGTTACCAGACAAAGCTGGTAGACCAGGCCTATGATTTGCTCTTTGGGCTATGTTTGGACATGGCTTCTTTGCACGTGTCAGAGGTAAAGCACTGTGCTGCTGTCTTAAGGCTTTCCACAATGTGGTGCTGTGACACTTCATGGATGTCACCTCAGGGTTTCTCATGCTTGGTTTAAGAACACAGTGGGAAGATCTGTGCGGCGAAGTGTGTAAAGCCTCTTTAGGAACAGGGATTAGGACATGGCCTGCCTAGCAGGCCTCTTTCCCAGGTCCACACCCATCTTTGCATCTAAACAGGAGCTCTGGCTTACTGCAGCCTGCAGCTGTTCAGTTCTGCAGGGCAAAATGTGTGTTAACCCTATGCTAAATACATGTTTATGTGAGAACTGCCACATGAACAGCCATAGGACACCATAGTCTGCCCTGTTGGTCCTCCCAAAATCACTCCCTTCACCAGTGCAGGGGTAGCTTTGTACAAGACATGCCAGCTTTGCCCATGTAGTGCTGTGCTGTGTCCTCCTACATGGCTTACCTGCAAAAGGCCAGTGAGAGGTTCTGTCCTTGCAACAGGCTTCTCCCCACTGTGCAATGACGAGACTGCTTGGCTGATGCAGACTGCTCTTCTGGGTGGTGCACTGTTGTGAAAGTATTGCCTTGACTAGAGGTTTTGAGAGAACATGAGTAAAATTCAGTATGAATTTTACACCAGTGATGCAGGTGTAGCCTGAAGGCCCCTTCATCTCCTGGGCTCTGGCCCACAAAGAGGCAGGCAATGTTTCTTATCGTATCTACCCTGAAATGCCATCAGATGCCTGAGGTGTTGGAGTGGTAGGAACTAATATCCTGCCATCAGTCAAGGCCTGGGAGAAAGCACCCATTTCCCACCCATGGAGCTTTGCAGCAGTCTGTGATGGCCCCCTGCTCAGGGCTCTGGGTCATTACAGAGCTGTATTTACATGCCACTGCCAGGTGGGGTTCAGGTGAGGCATCCTGGACTTGAGGTGACTGACACGTGAATGCAGCTGACTCTTTTTCCTGTGTCCTGCCCAGAATGATCTTTCTGTGCCTTTACTGGAGGAGGATCTGGATGGCTCCTCGGGACTTCTGTTTCCCGTCTATGACTCTGACACACACATGCTTTATGTGGTGGGAAAGGTAAGTACTTTCCACATCAGCAAGTGCAGGCCTGTTTGATTCTGCTCTCAGCCTGTGTTGCGACAGACTGAAGTCAAAGATAATCCTGAAGCATGTTAACCTAAGGATATTAGCAAATGGAATGGGGTCAGAAGGTGCTTCAGCATCAGGCCACATTTACCACATTTACAGATGTACCATGTTTATTGTGGAGAGGTACACAGCTGGGTCCTAACCTTCCCGTATAGGAATTTGAGGGTAAACATTTGGTTCATTGTTGATCCCTCATGGCTTCTTGGGGCCAGGGATTCTTCTCAGACTCTCATGCTGAACAGCAGTCTGGCTGATGTTGATTTTCTTTGCCTTTAGGGTGATGGAAACATACGGTACTATGAGATAAGCCCTGAGAAACCATACCTGAACTACCTGATGGAATATCGTTCTCACTTACCACAGAAGGGAATTGGTGAGTGGCAGAATGTCTAATGTTACAAGATTGTGTTTTTTTTTATTTTAGAAGCTGCCAGAGTCTAGGACTGTACAAAATGCCATTTAGAAAAGAGAATGGGTCAGATTCCTCCACACAGGTTTACAGGTGTTTACAGTCAGCTTGGCCCAGCTCACCCATATATGATGGGTGGTATTACAGGGTCAGAGCTTTGAAAGGACCCTTCCGACCAGCAGAGCATGGGCTGGGCAATTTTACCAGTCACTGCTGCATCTCCTTTTGCATACCTGGTCAAGGTGGAAAGGAGGACAGTCTAGATTTAAAGGTGAAGAATGCTCCTTACACTTTGTCAATCTGCTTGAAGATTTCTGTCATTGAACTCTATTTCCATCATTCCCACTCTAATTTCTCTGGTAACAGATGCTTCACATCTTAATGCCTTCAGTCTTTATTGCTCGTCTACCTTCTTTTTTACTGACATTTCCTATTTAGAAATAGATCTACTGCAATTAGGTCACCTCCCCTCCCTTGGAGACACTTGCTTATTGACTTGTCTGTGTACTACCCACTGTTTAACTAATTCAAGTCACAGAATTTCGCTTTCAGCCCTCAGACCTTATTGTTAGTCCTATCTCAAATCTTCTCTGATCTACTCTGTAAGTCATATTCCTCTACAGACTGACATGTTTCTAAGATCATTAACACCCCTCCACACTACCTGTGGACACTCCTGCTCTTAGAGGACATTGGTACAGCTATTTGGCAGCACTGAATTTTGTGCCTGCAGGTTATCTTAATAAAAAATTAAAAGGAATATATTATTTAAAACGTAACTGTAAGGATCTCCTCATTATTCAGTTTTTATAATCCTTCCAGTACAGCATCCTTATTTCTCATTGTCATAATCTCTTTAAAAATAATTTCATGGAAAGGAACTGTACAAGTGTTTTTAAAAGGCTTAAGTGAATCTCATCTACATCCCTAATTTGCTTTGTTCAGCTGATCAAGCACTCTGCTAAGGTTATTGCACAGAACTTCCTTTTCAATATTACCAAAGCAAAATACTGTGTGGAGGAGTAGAGTTTAGATTCACTTTTAGATGAATTATGAATGCATAACGTAAGGAGCAACAGGCCTTCAAGTAGAATCTGCTTACACTGGGTAGTAGTAGAAAACTAAGCTTGCATGCCATGAAGCAAGGTCTGCAAGGATAGGGAATCTCTTTTGTTAAGGGAATTGATGTGCATATAGCTTTGGACTGTACAAGCTAATGGGAGAGAAACCCGCTAAGGTTATCAGGTTATCAGACCTTGTGTGGCTTAGCCAGTCCCTAAAACACAAGTGGACAGAATAGATGTTCACACCCTTCTCTTTCTCATTTCTGTTCTGGGACAGCATTGGAGGATACTTGCCTGGAAGGTGTTTCAGCCATATATAGCAATTCTGGTGTTGTTTAGGTGTCCTGAAATCCCTTCCTAGTCCTCCTGATACTTAAATCCTGTGACATCACCTGCCAGTTCTGTTCTGCTCTGGTCACTCTGTTTGGACCCCATTAACATGAAAACCACACACCCTGTATGTGTCAACACAGTCTGACAGAAAAAAAATTATTTAGTCTTGTCATTTGTGCCACTGAGCCAGTTTTGGATGCAGACATCAAATCATGCTGATATGGTCCTGATGCTATGACTCCTTTCATTGTTTGATGACCCTTTTCCCATGGCTGATGACATTAACTTTCCTAAGATTTATATTCCATTTGTTTCATGCTCTTCCCCCAGGAATGATGCCAAAGAGAGGTCTTGATGTGGCAGCTTGTGAAATTTTCCGTTTTTACAAACTGATTCCAACTAAAAGCCTGGTTGAGCCCATCTCCATGATTGTGCCTCGGAGGGTAAGTCATCCTCAGGTCATGTTCATATCTGAGGCAAATATCAGTGGAAAAATGAGGGCACTTCCTCCACTCTGTGACTCTTGGGGGAAGGAGGATAGGTAGAACAAGAGATTTTCTCTCTCCTGGCCTGAGGGATATAGCTGGCCAGTTTCTGGGACAGCCCTGCCCACAAACGCTATCTGGGGAACTCAAGAGTTAGGTCTCTGTTTAATGTCTGGCTTTCCAAGACATGCTGCCAGGTCTGCTAGCTGTCTGTAAACTTCTCCAATAGAATCTGTTTGACATAATGACAGAAGAGGGAAAGGGGTTGGAGCTGATGTTGTGTGACATAAAAATTTCCTTGTAGAAGGAAGAAGAATCACTCTGGTGAAACAGGAACCATGAATTAATGGGTCTCTACTCCTTGGATAGAGTTGTGTTACAGACAGTTGTTCTGCAGCATGTAAGGCATGACCCATTGCAATGAGGGTGATGTAGGAGTAAGTCTCAGAGCTGGTGTCATTAGAAAAAGAAACAGGCCTTGAATCTGTAGCTAGCCAATTAGCTCCCATGTGACTGTGTGAGCATAGGCACTGGGAAATCTCAGTACTGTGCTCTCTACTTCCAGAAAATGGAATATGAAAAGAAGGTATGAGTTCCTTGAATTCAGAGACACAGGAGAACTAACACTCATTGCAACTCCCAACCAGGCATGTTCCTCCAGCTTTGTCTCCTTGGCCAGTTTCTTCCAGTTGATGCTTTGTGACTTGTCCATCCTTTGTATCCATGTATTGTATCCTCAGGAACATGATTTCATGGGAGTTGAGTTAGCCTATGTCAACCTCCCCCAGTCTGAAGACCTTACAGGCATGAATTAAATTAGGCCTTCAGATGCAATTCTCCTTAGTTGAGGTGAGGAGCAGAGAGGTTCAGAGCAGGTGAAAAGACTTTATGTCCGTGCCGGTGGGTGCTTGTGGCACTCCCTGTGTTGAAGGGGAATAAATTCATTTCTCCACCACAACCCAGGGTGACCTCTTTAAGCCAAAATCTCGCTGACATAGTTACTCTGGACATTTGTTTGCTTCCAGTCGGAATCATACCAGGAAGATATCTACCCCTTGACTGCAGCAGCCCAACCAGCACTGACAGCACAAGAATGGCTGAACGGGATTAACAAAGGTCAGCACATGGAGAGCTCCCCAGCCCTTCAGCTCCCCAGGGCTTGGGTAAGCTGCTGCCAGCTCTCTGGCTTATTACCTGCCAGAGAAGAGGAAAGAAAGAAAAGGAGAGACATAGTAAATATGGCTGGAAGCTAAAATAATTTGGTGGCTGTAAATTCTGGGAGCTGCTCTGGTCAGGTGCTTCCATGTTTATCTCTGAATGAATTGCTTACAGCTAATTTCTGGGTGTGGTTTATGAGCGGTCACTTGTCTCCTCCCTCCTTAGGGCCTCTCTTGGTATCCTTAAGACCAGGCTCTGGAGCTGTGAACTCTCTACCACAGTTTCTTGAGCGAGAGCCACTTGTGCAGGCTGTTGACCTGAGCAAGCAACAGGGAGGGGGAGGAAGATTGTCACTGGAAGATGTGCAGAAACCAAGAGAGATGGAAGATGGCAGAAAATGGCAGAACGTGAAGGAGAACCTGCCAACAGATGAGCCAATGTGCGTCTCCAATGGCTTAGACATATTTGAGTGTCCACCACCAAAAACTGAAAATGAGGTATGAATGTCTGGGGTGAAGTGTTGGGGCCACAGGCGAAGTTGAAAGCCAGATGACAAAAGGATGCCATTCACATGGTGGCAGTTCAGGGAGGGTTTATTTTCCAGGCCCGTGTCAGTACGAGCTCTTTTTGGTGGCAAAAGCTCTGCCTGCCCTGGCTGCTACATGGGAGGCAGAAATATGGCCTGGCAGCACACCAGGTGAGGGGGTCTTGGAAGGAGGGGGCAGTCAGTGTTCTCACTTCCTAGGCATCCTTGTGGCACAGACCTGCCTGGTGGCTGGCTGGGGACAAGGAGGTACTTGTGACTTCCAGGTTCTGGAGAAGAGAAGGGGTTTTATGCAGGATAACTCTTTGATGAGAACTGCAGTCAGCAAGCCCACAGATTTCTGTGAAAGGAGTGGGTGTACCCCTGGTGCACCCCTGTAGTCTTTACTGCCTGACTGTATCGTGGACCCTGACATGAGAAAGAGTCTGTCTCAGCAGCTCACGGCTGAGGGACAACTTGTTAGTGCAGTACTGTTGAGGTTGACTGCTGGCTGCAGCATGCACCTGGAAAAGGCTCTAGAAAAGATCCTGGCAGCTCTGTGATCTGTCTTTAGTTGTGGAAAACCACCTCTCTGTATAGTAATCAAAGCTGGCACAGTGGTACACCTCTGTGGTGATTTGTCAGCCTCCCACTGTTGGCAGCTCGGGGGCATTTTTAGCCACATGCAGTATGTTTGCTTTTAGGAACCCTGGAATAATTTTCTTCCCATACCTGTACTGAGGTCCCCTTTCTTCTCTGCAAGATTTTAGCATCAGCACCTAAATAGGGCAGGAGTGTCCACATCTGAATTACCCAGTGGTGTGAAAAAGGATATTTTTCTTCATGTTTCTGAGCTGACACCCCAAGATTACAGAAGCAGACCTTACAGAGCTGGGTGCTCTGCAGCATGCATAATGAAAGACTATGCTAGTCCCACCTGGAAGAAGAAAAGGACTTGCCCAAGGTCAGAGAAGGAGATGTGGCTGACCCAGGAATTGAAACTCCAAATACTTTCTGTGAAAAACATGCAGTCACAGCCCAGCTGAGTGGACAACAGAAGCACTGCTAATGTTGTCTGTTGGTTGAAGGCCTCCTCCTTAGATGTTTCTCTCAGAAGTGATGTAACAGCTCTGGTGGCATTGTCAGGCTAAGCATATGTTTTCTTAGAGTAAAGTAAATAAAATGTGTGTTTTCTTACAGCTTTTGCAGATGTATTACCTGCAACAGGAAGAAATCCGTCGACTACGTGCATTGATAATCCAAAGAGATGTCCAAATTAAACAGCTGGAGCTGGAGATCAAAAACTTCTCAATGGCCAGAGGCAATTACTGAGGTTGCTGGCCTGCAGCTCTTTGTACCCCTGGAAACAGGGAGAGACTCCAGTTCCTGCAGATAACTCCTCCTAGGTTTTTTACTGGGGGTAAAATTGATATTTCAGGCAGCATGGACTTCCCTGGCTTGTGGTGGTCACATTTCCCTAATCATCACCAGACAGTTTTTGATGGATTTGCTGCGCTTCTTCAAGCTCCTCTTTCTTGCCTGCTCACCAATGTCAGAAGCTTGTGTTATGCTAGTGAGAAACTTTGGAAAATCTTGGTGTTCTGGTCCTGGAGCAGCTACATGTTACGCTCTAGGAACGACCTGTTTTGCTGCCCCTCCACATGACAGGAGAATGGGAGACCGAAGGCAGCTGCCAGCTTCTTTTCTCACCCTGGGGTCCAGCAGTGTGGCTCCTGTGGCTGCTGTCACCTTGCCCAGGGAGTCCACTCTGCTGAGATTCAGAGGCACCTCTAGCTCCAAAGTGATCCTTATGCACCTCTCTCACCTCACAGCTTGGCCCTGCCCCCAGGTGGTTTGGGAAAGCCATGGCTGCCCTGACCTGGTGCTGGGGATAGTCCCGCTCTGAGTGGGAGGCTGCACTGGGGGTGCCAAGGGCCAGCGCTTTTGCGGTAGGGGAAGGAGAGTTGGTGTTGGAACTCTTACTTTAAAAGGGTGGTGGTGTGGACTAGTTCTCATCAGAGAAGCTGGAGAGTCTGTGTCCTGTGAGTCAGTGGCCTTCTTTCCCTCCTTCTGCCAAAGACCTGCTGCAGTCAGGTGGGGGTCATCAGAGATATGAGGACAGCATTTAAAGCTGCAAAGTGTTTATGCAGTGGGGGGCATTTGCCAAGAGAGTTTAAAAGGATGAGTAGGGAGTTGGGCCTCCAACTTACTGCAGGTGTTTCAGCAATGGTGCTGGAAGTGTTGTGTCAACCACAGTAAGATCACAGGTCTGTGGCCAGCTGTCAACAGCCCTCCAGGCTTGCTGGAGTATCACTTGTCCTTAATGCCTGCAGCTGCTGCTTCCTTAGCTCCCAGGTGCCAGCACCGTGTCCGGTTCCTGCCAGCTGTGTTGTCCAGTCCCCTGCATCCTCCCAGGCTGCTTAGCCTTCCTGAGCCCTGTGGCTGCACTGATCTGTACCCTTAGCACCAGCTCTCTGGCTCCATGCTGGAGCTTATGGAGATGTCTTAAACCCAGGCAGAGCAAGCAAACACTGTTTAACCTGTAACTGTGCACCTCTGTTGTGGCGCATAGAAATCGCAGAATCAGCTAGGTCCAGGGGATACATCTAGGACACGTCCTTGTGTCACATCACCAGATGTGTTTTATTGGCTGCATTTTTTTATTTTTGCTTATTTTTTTTCATGCAAAATAAATTATTTAAATTATTTCCAAGATAAAGTAATTTTTCCAGGGGATGTTTACATCCTCTTGAGGACTGTTTCTTTGTTATTCTGTGACTGACTAGCATAGAGAATGGTTGGCCACTGTGGTTCTTATCCAAGGGTTGTGTTGATTTCAGCATTTATGGAAAAGGAGGTGCTTTCATTTAGGCTTCGGTGAGACTATTTAATCAAAATTGCTATTTTAGACAGTATGCCTGTAAAAGTGTGGACTAAGAAATGTATTTAAATTTGGAGCTTAACTGCAACCACTAATCATTCATATGGGAAAAACCTTGAGGAAATGGAGTTATGCATTCATGATCTGTGCCTAAATAGTCTTGAGTGATCATTTTAACTTGAGTTTCTAAAACTCCTAAAAGCTTTGTAAAAAAACTGTTTAACATGGGGATAAAAAACAAATCTGTGCAATGAAAAGCAAATATAACTGAATAATAAATATATTTAGAGTTCTACTTTTTGATACATGCAAGATTGTTGTTTTATTATTATATTATTGAAGTGACTGAAACTTAAGCTGAATCAAGGTCAGAAAGGAGTGTCACCTACTGTCTCTTTTGGTTGTGTCAAGCTGTGGCCTTATATTAGTTGGGTTGTACACAGTGTCATGCAGATGGCCCTGTCTTTTTACATCTTTACCAGTTGCCCTTGATGCCACAGAGGGGTGGCTGTTTCACACTGTTCTGTGCTGAATTGCTGTGTGTGTGTTGCCTTGAGTAAACTCAGTCCTGCTGGAGGTGCGTTCTGTGTGGTGAGGTGTTTGCTGCTGTCTTGCAGCCCTGGCTCTTCTCTTGTGCAATACACTGACCAGGCTCTTTTAGGCATTCCATATGAGGAGGGTTTAATGTGTTCTTACCAAATTTACTTATTTGAAGATGGGATTTTGATTTAGCAGTCTGAAGCAGCGTAGACAATTTAAGCACAATATAGTAGCTGCATCTTCCAGCTAGATCACAATAGAAATGAAATTCCCATTATGCTTACTGTCATGATGCTGGATATCTCCAGTCACTGGAAAAAAATGTGTGGGCTGAAGCTAGCTCAAGTCTGTAACTCTCTTTAAAGCTCATTTTGTTGCTTTTGTTTTGTTCTGATTCCCATGGGCATGGTAGCTATGGTGAAGACCTGAAGAACCACTGCCTGTGCTCATGTCCTTTGAGCTGTCTTTCACTGTAGCAGTTTGTTGATCTGTTACAGCTTTGGGCATGGAAATGTTCATGGCTGCATTCAAGATGCAATTTTTAATGTTTTTTGTAGCATATTTTAGGCCCATGTAAGGAATAAAAACGGTGGAAATTGCCGGAGGACGATTGTGCTGGGAACTTTGTGCACCTGCCATGTCATTAGGACACTGTGACCTCCTGGTCTTGTGAAGAACCTTGTGCTGGTGAGAGTGTCTGGGCATGCACTGTGTCCCTCCTCAGGGGCTGGTAAAGTCTCAGAGCTCTAGGCAAAGCCTAGGAAAAGGCAGCAGTAGGCAGATTAGTGTGAGAGGCAGAGGAAGAGCCTGCAGCGCCTTTGCAGCTCTGGTGTTATGGCTGCTTAACCTCAAAGACAGAGGAAAACACAGCCCTGCAATGTTAGTTTGCCTGCTGGATTTAGAGCCACAACACTTCACGTCTTTACCCTCTACTCCAGGCCAGCTGCAGAATAAAACCTAGACAATAGTTGTCATTCTCATTTTATTTCTCATTTTCGAAGGCTGTACCCTTGGTGTGCCCAAGGAGCTGGAAGCAGAGGAGAACATGGAGATGATGTCCCCTCATTTGCCCTGCAGTGGGAAGCAGCAGGTCACCCTTGTTGGTCTTGGGCTGGGTAGCATCCATCCCTGTGGCTGCAAGCTGCAGTGGGGCACTGAAGTGAAGTTGCAGTATCAGGAATTGCCTCTTGGACATGCTGTGGTACCATTTCAGAGCAGGATCTCTGAGCTTGTGTTGGAACCACTGCAGTCTGTGTACAACTTGTCTGTGCTGGGTAACCCAGGGCTTGGCACTCTTCACATGGCCTCAGCAGCACTGGGGGTAAAGGAAGGACAAATTCCTTGAAACTGCTCTTAATGCACTTCTAAATACAGCTGAGGATACTTGTTGGTCATTTTTGCAGCAAGCCAGTGTTGCTGGCTCAAACTCAGCTTATTGTCCAGGAGGCCTTCATGGAACTCCTCTGCAAAGCTGCTTGTCAGCTTCACAAGTCCCCAGCATGTGCTGGTGCATGGAGCTACTCCTGCTCAACTGCAGGACGGTGCAATTGCCCTTGGTGTGCTTCATCACATTCCTCCCTGCCCAGCTCTGCATTTCTCCTGTTGAGGTTCCCCCTAAGTGCAGCACAAATGTCTGCTGCACCTTCGACTTCTCTAAACTTGCCTGAGTCTGCACTGTCCTATCCTGCAGGTCACTAAGGGACAGGATCAACAGCTTAGGGTTTGTTTTGTAAACAGTTTTTGGTTTCCTGCTCATAAATCCAGGCTGACTACTCCTGAGCACCTTCTGATTTTTCGTGCCTTTGGAAATGTTCTCCAGGAGGATTTTTTTCAACATCTTCCGAAGGATTGCATGAGGCTGTAGTTAATTCATCATCTTCCTTACATGGTTAGAAGGCAGGCCTGAGAGTCAGCCATTTGAAACTTCTCCCACTCACCTCTGCCTTTCAAAGAACACTGAAAGTGGCCTTGCAATGCCACTGGCCTTCACCTGCCTCAGCACACTTGGATCAAACCCATCTGGCTCCACAAACCTGGGTACATGTAGGGTGTTGAAGTATACCTTAATCTGGTCCTCCCCCTTTTGATCCTCCCTAAGCTGGTCTACAGCAGGTATCTACTTATCTACCTCAACAATATCCGTTTTTTCTCTGCTAGCTTTCCCTCTCCTTAGAACTTGCTTGTGTTCTTCAGATTCTCACTGTGGCTGCCGTGCTTTGTGGGGATCAGAAGTCTGCTATGAACAGCACCTGTGCAACCATTGGTTCATGCACAGTTTCTGCTGAGTCCTCTTTGGGCACAATGGAGAAAACCATTTCAGCAGTGCCCTTCAGGCCTGCTAGTTACACTTGGCAGTTCTCAGGTCACCCCCGGCAGTGTCTTTGGTACACATGTGAAAAGGCAGCACTGTATAGCAGAAAGCCAAATAAGCCTTGGTAGCCCCTGCACAACATTCTCAATGAAAGCCCCTCAGAAGCAGCAAACCTACCTAAATGATAAATCTGATCAGCAGGTATGGGGCTTCTGACCCCTGTAGTGGACACTGGTGTCCTCTATCTATCACTAGTCACTTCTAGTTGTTTTAAGTGGCTCACATGCACCTAGGAAAACCTTTTCTGTTGGTCCTGACAAGGCTGGGACTCAGACTAGATGGTTAGAGCTACCACACTTAAAATTCTGCACCTCTGAGCTACTGGCAATTGCTGCTTCTGTCAGCAAAGTAATCTCTCCTGAGTAAGGTCTTTGTGCAGAACTAGAGGAAAAAGGTTTCTGATTAATTTTCTGTGTCACAACATGGCAGACATTATGCCCAGTTCTCTCCAAACCCTTGTTCGTGAAAAAATGATGCACAATAATCTGTTTAAGCAAGTTCTTAAAATAAATGCATACATAAATGAAGATTGTTTCCTCTTCTGATTTTACCCCCTCTTGTTTTTGCATGTTCTATCTTCAGTAGAAATTTGCAATCACTCTGATCCACCCCTGAGGATTCTCAGAGGAAGGGGCTTAATGGCAGAAGGAGTTACTTGGGTTTTTAGTCTTTCTCAGTGCTTAATCATCCGATATGGAAAGCATATGTGAGGGGCATTAGAAGTGGATAGAGGCATTTTATTTCTTTTAACAGTAGAGAGCTTGGGCCTTCCTCTACTTTAAATGTTGCCTCATATTCTTCCCTCTGTATTAGAGTGAGTGACTGGGCTTCTGACTACAAAGCTCTTTTGCTTTGTGTTGGATTTGCTGCTTTATATTTTTACCATCTTGACTCATGAAGTATATTTGATCAAATCTTGCAAAGTCTATGGAAAAATACCATCAGACCTTACCTCAGCTTCAGGTCTATGTGTTTTACATGCCAAAATTAAATCTTTGCACTTATTCCATATCTCTGCATGTTGATGCAAGCAAATTTGAGTAAGGAACAAAAAATTCTGGTGAGTAAACCTGAAGGGTAGTCTGTAGGGTAGAATTGCCTAAATGTGAAGGTAACATGTTTTGAATCAAATCTTGCTTTCTACTGATAGGCTTTACCAAACACCTCAGCTTCTTTGACTTAATGCAGTCTGGAAAGCTTAATTTCTAGGTCAGTTACGGTGTACCTGATTGTGATGCAAAATGTTTAGGTACATTTTTTGCCAGGGCCTGGGACTATGGATTCTTCAATTTTCAGAAGGAAGTTCCTACAGAATTTTTTCATGGGAGTTTACCTGAGCCTTTTACAAAAAATATGTTTAATACATCCATTAGGGTTTGTGGGGCAGCTTCTTTGGGAAGATTTAAGTGAAATTCTGCTCAAGCACTATTTTCATGAACAAAGGCACAAGGTGCTTTGTCCCAGCTGGAAAAGTGGTGGAAGCAGCAGCATTTACAGCAAGCTGCAAAATAAGGACCTGATTTTACTTTCTATTGCTGCTGAAAGTACTTGAAAATAGATTCAAGGGAAGTATTGTATGTCTTCCTAAAGCTCAGACACTCTGATTTGAAGTGTCACACAGTTTTCTACATGCATAAATTTGGTCTGCTCATAAGCCCACAATTGCTTTAGCTAATGGTAAAATTAAAAGTGCAATCCTTCTCAAGCTAAGTACATGTTTAGGGAAGGGAAACACACTGAAAAAGTGAGGAGCAGATGAAAATGCTTGCCTTTTATCTGAGAAGACTGGTGAAAAAGGATATAGTTGCTATATCACACAATATTTTGAGATGAAAGGGACACACAGACCCAGCTCTCAAGTGTATGGCCCATCTGGGAACCTTGTTTTTAGGGCCACAGAGGTGGATCATAGCAGTATATACTCAGGTTCTTACAGTCCTTTTGTCCCTGACCATTATACCTAGAGGGTTATAACAATTCTTTAGGAAGCTTTGCAAGCCTCTGGAAGTGAAAAAAAAAAAGGCTTAAAAAATTGCATTATCATAAAGACATAATGAAAATCAGATGCAGTCAGTGGAAGTGTCAATCATACAGAAAGAAGAAACCTTAGTTTTAGAGATTTAGGGAGCAAATCTCCATGTTCATGTTTCATGAAAGCATGGTTCATCTTATAGTGATGGAACAGCTATCTGAGATCCTTTCATAAAGAAACCATACAAATAAACACCTGGCTCAGAACATACGCTTCTCTCTCCATTGAAAACAAATGCAGCAGCCTTGTTTGGCTATTTGAATTCAAAACCAGAAAGGAAGAGGTCAGTATACCAAATATTAAGCCCTTTCAGCTACCTAAAGATGACCACATTGCTGTCGAAAACGTTCCTCTCACAGGACCATTTTAGCCGCAGGCTCTTTTGTATGTTTTGTATGTGGAGAGGAGTTTTTTTTACTTATCACAACAGCAAACATTGGGTTACTAATCTTGTGAGTATGTGGCTTTTGGAACAATATCTTTTGGACATCAGAAGAGAAAGGCCACCAGTCCCCTGGTAAAGTTTACTGTGTTTTTTTGCAATCAATTATTAAACCAATCGAGCACTGAAGAAATGGAAATTAAGCCAATCAGTCTTTTCTGCCAGTCTTACTGGAGTACCAGGCTCTGGGCGAGTTTCCTAATCCTCTGGGACCACTCAAAGTTCACAGAGCGCTGAATAAAATTTTCTGATGTTCAAGACAGACTGATCTTCTGTATTACACCTCTAGAGCTGGACTTGGGAGTTGCAGCTTTCGCTCTACCCCCTCCATGTGAACCTCTGCAGTCTTGCCCCTCTCAGTGGGGTTCTTGTTTCAAAGAGAGTGTGCTTTGAGCTACTTCTGTTCAGGGATATTTTGGTCAAGAGTAGCAGTTGCCATGGTTCAAATACAGGCCCTGTCCTGCAGAGACCATCAGGTTTACCAGACTCTTCTTGCCAGACAAGGCAAGAGTCTTGGAGGACTGTGAAGCGAGGCTTGTGCTGTGACCTTCCTCGAAAGTGTTCCAGAGGAGTTTTGTACCTTTTCTTCACAAGATTGACTCTGTACCTGCCACTTGTCTCCAGCTGCAGGTAACACTGAGTGTTTCAGCTCTTCCATACTGGTACTTTGCTGTACTGAGCTGCTTTTCAGAAAAAAACCCATATGAGAGAACAAAAGTAAGTTTTAAGTGCTTGTGCCCCTTCACAGATTTGCTTCCTAAAGCTTTGTTCAAGATGGGAATGACAACTGGTGTCTTTGAGGGCACATATTGTTCTGTGAATCTGGGACCTTGAGATTTTTTTGCCTTACTTCCTCTATCCATTGTCTCTTCTTTCAGTAGGTGGTTACTTTTTAAAATTTACGATGTAGCTGACCTTTGGTTAGTTATATAATTGATGCTCTGGTCAGAAAGCTCAAGACCTTGAATTAAACACCTGTTTAAAATAAAGTCCTCTCTGATTTGTACCACTTTTTAAAAAAACCCTGAGAGTTTGGGAATCAATGCATTCCAGAGAATTTATGTTTCACTATCAAAATGGTGACAGATCCTTACTTACTTCTGTTGCAGCTATCAGTGCCTTCAATTGAAATCGAATGCAAAGTCCTACAATCCAATACTTCATTGATTTCTACACCTCTCTTTATATGCTTGACTTCTTTGTGTAAAGACTTTAGGGCTTTTCATGTTATTATAAGGTTGTTCAATTAGGGAAGAAAACCCTCACCTTCAGTAAACATTAACTGGAATTCCATTCTGCAGGGATTTCTCTGCCCTAAATGTAGCATTGTCTCAGTCCAGAAGAGGGAACTATTGTTTCATATATGGCAGGTCCAAGCAAGTTGTTCAGAGCATATTCTAATGTGAAGATGAAAGGATGAAAATGGTCTTTAGCGACAATAAACAATGAGGTGTGAAAATTGAGATATTTAGAGACTTTAAAAAAACAACAAAATATCAGAGCATACAAGTGCCATCTATCTTTGCTTTTAGAGTATTCTTACAATGGTGATTTATATAAAAATGTGTCAGTATAATTGAACTGTTTACCGTAGAGTAGGAGCACCTAAGATCACACTCATTTTCTGACATGTGAAATAAATTACATTAATTGAGTTATTTTGGTAATGTACTTGGGTTTAATTTGATTTTATGTTAAGTGCATGAGCCTTTCTGGGGAACAATAAATGTTCTATTAAAAAATGGATCTCTTAATTTACAGTTTTCTGCTATAAGCCATTGCCAGAAAGCAGAAAGGAGGAGTGTTTTCCTTCCCACAAGAATTTACTAAAGTAAACATTCTTGTACTTCGAACTTAGATGTTGTAAATGCCTCAGTTTCTTTAAGAATCACTTACTGATGGTAATTCTATAGTTATAGAATTATTCCGTCCTTTTAAGTACATGCTGAGATAATTTAACAGGCCTTGTAGCCAATGTTTGTCTTTGGAGAAGGGGCTTCTTTCTTACATCTACTCAGCAATGATGTTATGTTTCAGTTGTTAACTATATTGTTTTTAGCCTATATGCTCAACATCAAATAAAGCATTTTTATCCCAGCATATTATACATGTTCCTGTTGATGCCTTAACTTGTGCTCTTAGAATAAAAGCCAAACACAGTTAGAGAGGAAAAAGGGGTTTACTTTGGTATTTATTAAGGATCCTTGGATGTACCCTAGGAGAGTGCACTGGCAAAATGCCCTGGCCAAACGCCTCATGGATACAATTATAGAACTTTGCACACTAACATATTAGCATATCTATCACAGGTTCCCCAATGGGAGGCTCAGGAGAAGGCCCCAATTGAGGAATGTCCCCCCCTGCA
>VZTR01026743.1:5337-22146 GCA_013400775.1 Chaetops frenatus | reverse complement strand
TTTTTTTTTTTTTTTTTTTTTTTTTTTTTTTTTGTGATGCAAAAGAAAGATAAATCTTCAAAGGAAAGAATTATTTTTTATTCTACATATATTTTTATTCTACAATACTCTATATTTTATTATTTGATTTTATGATGGTGTGTTAATGTGAAGCTTTCAGTTCAAATATCAGAGAAGCTGAAATTAATGAAATCTAGACCTAGTCTAATGTCCTTTTAAGGTTGTTGAGAGAAGCATGAGTGGTAAGTAATGTGTAATTTTCCTCTTACAGATATGGGAACTGTCATTATTCATTTAAAGAGAAGAATAAAAAACCCAACCCAAAACTATAAGGGAAAAAGCTATCTAGGGCAAAATTATTTTCCTGAAAAAATGTCCTGCTGTGATAATTGTAACCTCTTGAGAATGGGCCTTTATAAAAGAATTGTTGACAGATCTTTTGCAGTTGGGTACTTCAGTTCTTCATTTGTTCTATTCCTAGACATGAAAAGTATCTGTTTCAAGAACTTAATTCACAAATTGTCTGCTTTGACATGCTAAAGTCTAGGAAAATATGCTAACACAAAAGAACCTTTATTTGTATAATCAGATAAAGAATGATAATAAGAGAGTTGCTTCAAATTCTTTATTAAAAGCAAATCTGAAACTATAAATTCCTTTTTCCAAACACATTTTTTTTTTTGTGTTTGTGCCACTTTCTTATGAAGAGGAAGCTTATGTATGTTTTTAGAACTGTGTATGTGTATATATGCATATTTGGAAAACTTCATAGAAAGCATTTTCGCTTAAAAATGATAACTATTTTGTTGGTAGTTCTATGCATTGTGAACAGTGCTTTGAAAAAAATTGTATCTTGGCAGTGATCATAAAAGTTAGTTCTTATGCAGAGAATTTATATGAATTATCTATAATAGGAGGAAAGAAATGATTGTTTTAATTTTACATGTGGTTCTTTCTGTTACTGTGTTACAATAGATTTTAGTTGCCTGCAAGTCCCAATGCTGATCTACAGCATACACATGTTTTTCATGAAGCATCATTGATTTTTTCTGTGCCTGGTTGAAATCTCCAGTGAAAGACAGAAACTGGGAAATTAGTCTGTCTGCATGCAATGGTAGTTTACTGCAAAGGAACAACAGCAAAATAGAGATAAGTAACTAGGTTACACTTTTCATGGTGAATAGGCTTGTTTTGATGTGATTTTAGAAAACTATGTTGTAGTACAGGGTATGGTGTACATTTTCTCTAAGTAATGTTGAGCTGCTGGAGAAGTGATCTTCTAGCAAAGGTGCAATTTAGTTTAGTAGTAGTTCACCACTAGAAAGGAAAAAAAAAAAAAAAGAAGAAAAACCCCTGAGATTTCTTAAAAAGAGTATTTAAAATGAAATCTCTGCTCTAACAATCACTGCACTTCATCAGAGGGTAAGAAATTGTGCCTTGCAATAGAAAGGGTGAGTTGAGGTTCTACTTCACCGAGGTGTGAAGCAGGTTTCTGAGGCTGGTTTTTCTTTTTGGTTCTAGTGTGGGAGAAGTCTGGAGATCCTTTCTAAATTTTGGCCTTCAGCCAAACATGCTTCCAAACTGAAACAAAGATTTAGTAGCTCAAATTTGTGAAGCTGACTCCATATTTTTATTCCTTGGGATTTGTTTATAACACAGTGGATTTTTGTAATTTCTATTTGGCATTTGTGTAGTAAGACTTGTAAATATTTCCTATAACTCTGTACATTGGAAACGGTCTCTGGATTGTGACTATGTCATATTATTGAGGGACAATATGCCAATTAATTCTAAGCTCACATGAAACTGCAGGAAAAAAGAGATCTTGCTTGGGAGCTATGGCTGGTGAGAGATCAGCTTGAAGGTGTGTGGATATGGAGCTGCTTTTCGGTGTGGGGTGGAAGAGGCAGAGGATGGATGCAAGCTTGATCCTGGATGCTGTGGACAGAATTTCCCTTGTGTTGCTGCAGTGTAGGTGGCACAAAAGGACCAAAGAGAAATGAATCCTTTACAAGAAAATAGTGTGTTGTATGCTTTATCTACAACTTTTGAAGTCATGCCACTCCTTAGGAAAGAATTCAGTATTTAAGGTGTCAAAAACTTCAGACTAAAACTGGACATGACTGTAGCTGCTGAGTGAATTTTGTGTCTGACTCTATAGACTTGATCTTTCTGTGTGTGTGTGTATATGTATATATATATTTATAGATATATCTGGGAAATGTCTAATTTTTCAAATTTTGCTACTATTTCTCTTAACATTTTGGTTTTTTGAACATTTAGTGGTTTGGGATTTTTCTTTGTACAGTTGATGCTTCATCTTTCTCAAAGCTTAAAAGGCTAAGCCTAGCTGCTGGATATGGGTTGATACATTTTCTTTTCGAAAAGAAACATCTTCTTTTTATGCTGGAAGCTTAGAATTCCAAAGTGAAGATTTCTGGTACAGATACATTCTTAAAAATAGATGAAAAATAAATTAAAAAATTATACTCCTTTAATTTTGAGTTTAAAACAAAATGCTGAAACTTTTTTTTTTAACCAACTTTAATAATCTCAGTAGGAATCAATAATATTTAAGTTTACATGAACTCCTAAACAATAAGAATCATTCCATGAAATACTGTATACAGTAGCTGCTTGTGAACTCCACGACCAGAACTGTTATCACATAAGGTACAAGAGGTAATTAGAATGTAGCTAGTGCTCTTTAAGGTCACCACAAAACTTGAAATACTTGATGTGTAATCCCTTATTTCAGTAGAAATTTAATTGGTATATGTTTTTTTCAGGCTCGTTTATATTGGGTGGAGCTTGAATCTATAATTTCATGGCTGGCATTTAGTTAGGCACACTGTGACAGAAAATTAGATTCTTAATTAGATGTGAAGATATAAAAAAGTCTTTGGTTGTCTAAAGCACCCAGTGAGGGGGCTGAGGCAGGCTAGCTACACTGGATAAATGCACAGTTTATCCTCTAGCCAGGAGTTTCCAACATATTGTCATTCAAACCAACCGAAAAATAGGAAGTTCAACATTGCATGTTTGTGGTTTTTATATATGTACATCCCAATATTTCTATGTAGAAAAATCTTTAAAGTGTACTTATTTGAATAAAATAAAATAAACAGCCTTCAATACCTAAGCGTAACAAAAGCATGGGAATCTTCATTTGAGTAGCTCCTTAGTAATGACAATCATTATAGTCTAAATACTGAATAAAATTGTGTCATTACCTACACAACCATTAGGGAGAAAATACCACGTGCTATTGGAGCTTCTTTAGTCCATTTTGAAGAAAATTAATTGCTTGCCAGTAGTTTTTAGAAAATTGTATTTTTTTTACCAATTTAAGATTTTCCACTTTAATTATGTTTCAAAAAGTTCCTCATCTTAAAAATATTAATTCTCCCTGAGCATTGGGAGCTTTTGGAATAACTTTGTTGGCTCACTCTGTTATTTAGTTTATGATACAAGTGTTCTTCAGTGTCTCAAGCCTCAGCACTTCAAGAGTTTTTGTCACCTTTTCACAGCAGTTCATACAATTCTTAGGGTTAGTCAGCATAACACAAGGCAATGTGAACTATGACGCTGAGTTCTTGGAAAAAATATGACCAAATTTCCAAAGAATTTAATTTATAAGAGAGAAAACTTCTAGCCCGTTAGCAATGAGTAAGCAGCAAGCCTGTAGTTGAAGAGCTAAGGTTGGGGACAGGTTTTATTTTCTGTATGTCAATCAGGTCACTGCTTTTCTTTGTACTTCATCTTCTTGGAGTGTCCTTAATTAAATCTATATAGAAAGAGCTGTAAATAGAGTGTTTGTGTTTTTAAGATCTATACTTCTAAAGGCAGAGCATTTTTTTAAAGGCAGGGAATTTAACTATCCTAATCACTGGAAGATTGCATCATTTTAGAGAGTGTTCCCTTCCCTTCCCTTCCCTTCCCTTGTATTATGGTTTTAATGATGAATTTAGTGAGAAGTCCATTCTTTGTAGTCTGGCGGTTGATGTAGTTAAAAGCAAAATAGTTGATGTCCTGAAAGAGCAAAATACGCAGTCTGACTGAGCAGAAAGAATTGAATAAGTGTAGAAAGGCAATAGAGAAGCTGCTGAGAGCTTAATAGATGTCATCAATCAGAGAAGCAAGCACTGTGCAACAGGCGTGGCGGGGGCTTGTGATCTGCCTGTGCTGAAAGAGGCATCGAGGGCTGCATGCTCTGCACTAACATATTTGCTGCTTCAGGCAAAGACATAATCACCCTGGCCTTTTCCAAGTGTCTTTCCAGAGGAAACTTCGTACTATTGTTGGTAGCATATAAATATTGCCTTAAGGTGAACTTGCTTGTTTGGAAATAGATTATGGGGGCATGAAATGGTGTTCACCCCTAAAGACCCATAAATGTGTTCTTTCAAATTTGGTTCTATCAGCTTCATGTGGGTTTCTAGTAGTGTCAGCATGTTTATAGCTTCTATATCAGAATTTCCTCAATGTCTTTCATTTCTGAAATTGATGGAAGGTCAGTTTCTAAAGGCTTTATATTATTACGATCTATAATGATTTTCATATATCCCACTAAAAGTTAAATGTGGTGAAACAAACCGGTTGAGCTGAGGAGGGAAAACAGAAATAAAAATTTGAGTACTTGAGCTACTTTAATGTAGCTAAAATCTGTTAAGAACACCCTACTTTCCTTTTATGAGAAAAAAAAAAATTGCATTGTGTCATAATTCTAGCAAAAGGGCACGTTAATTGTGAAAAAGGTGTTAAACTGGAAATTATGAAAAAAAATAAAATGAAACCAATTGGTTTACTGGTTATGAAAATTTCATTGTTATCAAAATAACATTTTGAATTTTGTATTGTGCGAATTTTCAAATGGAATTTATTTGGTAAGGAATAATTCTAGCATATTCTAATATATGGTTTGAAACATGCATGGTTATGGATAAAATGGAATTTTTGTTCTTGTTGGGAAGAGATTATGAAGTCTTGGGGTCTTAAGGTTTTAAAGACATTTAATTCTCTTTTCATACTATACTGTGATATTCTACTTTTGTAGTACATTTGGGTTGAGATACCATAGACTTACTAGGAACTTTCCCAGTTTGATATTGTTGGAATAGGCCATAAAAACATACATTCTACTTAGTAATGGAAATATCTGTGGTTTAGAATGGGAAGTTTCACTTACTTCATCAAACTCTAATTTACTCTTTCTCTTCCATTGCTAATATTTTGGTTGTTGCACCAACTTTGCACCTTCATCCATAGTAGTATTGAAACCGTGGTACCACTTTGCTCAGTTTTAATGATTTTAATAATACCTTGCTGTTGCAGGAAATTTTTGATATTTCTTAAATTTTGTAATGGTTTCCCTCGTTTATAATGATTTATCCCTTACCCNTCATTGGATGTTATTTCCCCCCTCCCACTTCCTATAAAAAAGCCTGTCTGCTCATGCTCTGGGCTCTGGAGCTTCGACATCTCCGCAATAAACACCTTGCTGGAACTCGATCTCCCGAGGCCCCTCGCCTCCTTTGCCTCTTCCTCCCCTCCTGGATTTACCATCACAGCTGAGCTTTTGCAGCACCCACGGCCTTGGATCAGCTGCACCCCTCACCCGGTGAGGAGCAAACCCCCTCGTGCATCGAGCGGAGGCTTCGGGCAGCCTCTGGCAAGCTTGCACCACCTTGCCAGAGTGATAACTGACTGATAAACCCCTAAAATGAAGAAGGCTCAGAGGAGATGGGCAAGGGTGATGTGAAGCTCAGAAACTCAAAATGAGTGACTGGCCACAGGTGTTGCAAAGAAGATGACTTATCTGACCAAAAAGAGGACCAGGGACTGGCCTTCGGTTTAGACAAACCAAACTGTGTTAAACAGTTCAGTGGATCAACTGGTAGTGTAAATACTGCTCCCATTAAAAGTTCTTTAAAAGAATGTGTCTCTCTGAGATAGGCCAGCAGGGAAGAAGTGACTATGTGGCACATCCCAATGTAACATGAAAAAACAAAGCAAGTAGCCACAAGTATTTTGAAGACAGCAATGAGCTTAAGCTGGCTTTAACATATTTATTTATTTCTCTTTGACTGGGGATACCTAGTGATGTGATGGCAAGCACATTATAAAGTGCAGTACTGGGAGTCAGGTTGGTAATGTGGTTGAACAAGAGCAGTTGCTGTATTTTGCTGAATGTAACTTACATATATCTCTATTGTTACTTCAGTATATTTTATATGACTGCTGAAACAGAAATTCCATGTAGCACTGGCTTTCTTCAAATGAGCAAATTTTATATCAAAATATATGTTATATAACTATAACCTTTATATGTGAAATGTCTAAAGGACTACTGTTGGCAGCACAAATCCAAAATATAGCTCCATATCTGCTATTATGAAAATAATTAACTCTGTCCTTCCCCAGAGAAGCACACCTGGTCAAGACAGTATTGGATTCTGACAAATCAGCAATTTGTGTAGTGTTTAAAAGTTGTGGTCTAACTTGTGGAATGTATAATGCTAATGATGAGATTTATGGGTGGATGTCATTGTGAATAAAACCTCAAGATATTGCCAAGATAGCTGTGTGGTAAATGCTACTCTTTCCAAACAATTTTCTGACAAATCAGAGTTTTTGAAAATTGTACATTTTCAATCTGAGGGCTTCCTATTGAAGTTCAATAGGATGTAAAACCAGGTTTCAGAAGTTGCTAACTCAGAAAGTTGAGAGTTTCTGGTGACCTTGTGACTTTATGTAGCCAAAACTTACTTGAAACTGAGCTGATGTTAACTCTATCAAAATTTATATAGTAGGTACTTAAAATGTTTTGACTTTTGAGTTTATTCCAGTTGAAAACAGAGAAGTTTTTCATTTAGTCAGAGATTTCAACATACAGTTTTGCACTTTCTTATTTAAATGTACTGTTGCCATGCAGGTGTACTTCTACATTGACATGTGGAAAGTGGCCTGGTTTACTTTTCTATAAAAAAGTTTACTAAGAATAAAGTTGGCTTCTGGCTAGACAAAAATAGACTTATAAAAGAAGGAGAAGAACTCTGGGGCAGGATACTGAAAATTGTGTTGCAGGGTTTAATTCTGCTTTACTCAAGAGCTTTGGGAATGTGCATTTGATATTGGATGTTCTAGGCCCACGGTCAGTTATGTTGTATTTACTCAGGCAGGTGTAAGTAGAGAACACAGGTACTGCTTACTCTAAGTTTTAGGGAGTGCCGTTTGTCATAATCTTGACCTTGTGGGTAGGGTTCTTCTCCTCCTCCAGATTCCATAAACATTTTGCAAAGGATTTCATGTGCACCAGTTGGAGCAAGTCCAGAGAAAGCTACAAAGATACTCGGGTAGTTCAGATATGTCTCCTATGAAGACAGACTGAGAGGGCTTTTTCACCCTGGAAAAAAGAAGTCTCCGGGGATACCTTCCAGCAGCTTTCAGTAGCCAAAAGGGCTACAAGATATTTTACAAGGATATGTAGAGACAGAACAAGAGGAAATGGCTTAAACTGAAAAGAGGGCAAATTTAGAGCAGATATTAGGAAGAAATTGTTTACTGTGAGGGTGGTGAGACACTGGAACAGGTTGCCCAAAGAATCTGTGGGTGCCCCATCCCTGGTTGTGTTCAAAACCAGGCTGCACGGGGCTCTGAGCAACTTGTCCTAGTGGAAGGTGTCCTTGCCCATGGCAGGCGGTTGAAATGAGAAGGTCTTTAATGTTCCTTTCAACCTAAACCCTTCTATGATTCATCAGCCAAGAATTCAGGATAATGTCAAACAATTTAAATACTTTCAGTTCTTTGTCAATTGAAATATTCATAATGAACTATTTTTGTTTGCTTGCATATATATATATATATATTGCTTCTGTCTTTCATGGATTTTGGAGATAGGAAAATAATTACAGTCATCATTGTTTTTTGCAAAGTTCACTTTGTTCTTCACTTCAACACAATCTACTGGTAGTGGATATTATGGAATAATATTTGTAAGAGTTTAATGACAGTTAAAGACAGTTGAAGGGTTAAAATACAGTGCCTTGAGCTTGCGTGTATTCTTATATTGAGAAATATGGCATACACTGAAAGGCTAAAAGGACTAATTAAGATTCATATCTTCTGTTTGGTTTAAAAGAAAATGTTTGTATCATCTTTTTAGCAAGGGGATTTGGGATTAAAAGTGAGAAATGCTTATCTTTAAAAGGCCATTTTCTTCCCTGAAGTGCTCATAAAAGTGTAGCTGCAGCACCACAGTGTGTATTCTAGGGAATGAAAGCAGTCCTTTTTAGACCCTGAAAGAGCTCTTCCTGAGTGTGTTTTGGGAGACCACTTCCAGAGTGTCTCCTCATGTCTTCTCATCAGCTTGGTAACAAACTGGAAAATATTTGTGTTTGAGTCTGTATGGCAGGACCGCAGTTTAAGTACCATCTGTGATCATACAGAAGATGTATGATCAGGAGTCATTCTAGAACCATCAAAAACCTGATTGACAACATTCCCTCATTTGAAAGAGGGCAGGGTTGACCAGATCTGCAATATTTTGTGAGCAGATAGAGATCATTTAGGGCACTGGTAGTCTGCAGTAATTTGTAGGCTGAAAGTGAGGAATTGTCTAAGTAAAGAATATGGTGGCTAAGAATTTGGAAGTATATTACTGACGTCGTTCTGCCTTTGTTGTCCAGATATTTTTACCTGTCTAACAGAAGAATTTTGCGGCCGTGGATCTACAAAGAGAGTGTGTGTTTATATATATATATATACACCAATGTATGAATATATATTCACCAGTGGGAAAATTAGGGTCTCTAGTAAACAAACTGAATGTACTTGTGAAGGGGACCTTTGGGAAGCTGTCACCTGCAGCAAGAACTGACCTGAGGAAGAAGGAGGCAAACTACAGCCACTGTAAATAGAAGGAACAGAGAGGATTGCAATTTAGAGTAAGATTTCTGTAAAAATAAATTATGATTATAGGGTGACTTTATTACTTAGCAGCAGCCAGCCTACTTTGGCTTCCTTTTGTGAGGGCAAAAGTTGGCCTTCTACTGGGTTCTACAGTTTAGAGTTTGGTAATAACTGTAAGTCTGGGCATGAGTTTTCACTGCTATTCTATTTTAAATTAAAAAGCAACCTGCCAGCTATTGTGCAGTTATTTGTGCTGTTATCCTAAATTGAATTATAATGTCAAAAGTCTGGACAAAACCCACCCTAAAAGTAGCTGTTTGAATGCCTAGTTTGGCTCTCAGGGCAGTGGTCTGTTCTGTTCAACATTAAAAAAACAAACCTATAGTAGTTTTATTTTCAGTTATTGTTATGAATAACAATATTAAAGCCAGACATTTAATTAAAGACTTGTCTTATTGCAATTTGGCACACATGGTTACACTCTGGATCTCTGTGTAATCTGTATATAAGATAGAGAATTCTTTACGACAAAAAGCTAAGGCACTAAGGGAAATACACTTAAATTTAACAGGCAGAACTCTCTAGGACATTGATATTGTTAGATGAGAGAAGTGAAGCAAAAATAGTCCTGGAAGAGCTGACGCACACAAATGCTGAGGTCAGAATGAAAACCTGTTTGTCTGAAGATGGCATAAAGCTGAAGGAACTGAGACTTTACCTCCAGCAGTTTTTTTTGAAACTGTAGCCTTCTTATGTTGCAGTGGCTGTGTTGTTGTTTTTTTTTTTTTTTTTTCATTTTCTAGTCGCTGTTTGTGGTGTTATATTGAGTAAAAAAAGAGTCCAGCCTTTACATACGCACGTAATCCAGAGGAATTGTTCTAATGCACTTTCTTACATAATAGTCCTGTATTTATTCTCCCTGAAGAATGAACTGTTCAGTCTCAGACTAGAGATATATTCTGCTAGGGTTTTTTAGGTAAATGCATTATCTTGGGCAGCATGTTTTAAATTTTATCTCCTTTCATCATAGCAACTTTTTTAATAGTAGATTTTTCTGGAAAGAAGTAACAATTTCAGTGGTTGAGGAGAACCTTAGGCAGTATGATGTGGCAACTTTGAGATTCTTTCAAGCAAACACACTTTTAATTGCAATACTGGGATGAAAATGTCCTTTTGAAGACTTTCTAACCTTTCCCAGACTAGCATTTTTAAGCTGCATTTTGAGCTGCTTTGAATGCATACCAATGGGGACAAGGAGGCAATTCCTATTCCTGCATGCATAGAAATACTGAGATACAGAACTTATAATTTGCTTAGACAGATGGCACTTCTATTTAACATCTAGTATCTACTGATATAAACTATCCACCCATATAGATTGGCCCATATAGCTTGTTGCAGACTTTTAAAGAGGCAAGTTTTTAGTTTATTTTTTTTTTTTACCTTTTTTTTTTTTTTTTTAATTAGCAGAAGTATGATGGAAAGCCCTCAGTAAAGATTAAACCCTCAGTAGAAAGGTAGATTAGGATGGGCATGTAATATAGTTCTTTATTTAAGGTAAAAATTTAATACATTCATGAAGCTGGATTCTGCATTTGACCTTGGAAATGTTTAATATCAATAGCTTACAGGAATAGAGAGAGATCTGCAGTTATCAACAGGTTGCTTTTCTGACATCATTTGTTCAGACTTCCTAGGCCTTTTAAAATACAAAGATACTATTCTCCCTTTAAAAAAAAAAAAAGCTATAAATCTGACTTTTTCTTATTGGGAGTATTGTGAATGAGCATCTGGGATGCTATTAAACTCATAGCCACCCTCAGATCTGTCTCTTTCATTCCCCAAGTAATGGATTGCTTTCATTTAAGATTAGAAGTATTGCTACAAAGTGGAAACCTGCTTTGATACCATCATGAAAGGGCACTTCTGTACCTAAAGAAAAGTTGTTTATAAATAGATAGCAGTGACATTATGCTACTGCAGTTGAGGAAACTTAATTCCATTTAAAAACATCAGTGAAGAACGAGAGTAATGCTTAATAATTAATGAATATGGTTTAAGTCCATTTTAAAATGATGACACTTTTTAAAGGTCCTGTAATATTTATAAGAAAATGTTACCTCCCGTAATTCTAATGAATGAATTTTTTCTGACCCTTACTGAAAGTTACACCTGTAAATTAGTTTTTCAGCTTGCTACTAAAGGGTCTTTTTTTTTTTTTTTCCAAACCACAGTTCATTTACATAATTTTAGTAATGTTTTCAGACTGTGTAGATTTCCCTCTTTTGCTTGGCATAGTGTATTTCTGGTCAGTCACCAACTATCAGCTAGCAGCTGGCTACTTTAAGAAGGTTTAAAGGTCCTGTACATGGAATCATACATTAGTTTGAGTTGAAAAGAACCTTAAAGCTCATATAGTTCCATGTCCTCTGCCTTGGCCTAAGACACATTCCACTAGATCAGGTTTGCACACAAACTACATTTTGCTAAAAAGAATACTGTTTTAATGTATTTCATCAGGAAATCTAGACTGCAACAAAACTATGTAAAGAAAACTTGCATTTTGTTGTAAGTAACAACATTTTTCCACTTAAGGGGGCTTAACAGGAAGAACAATAAGGACATTGTTCATCTGGTTTCAACAAATGAATTTCCATTAAGGAGCTCTGCAGAAGGTAAGAAGGTAGCAGTAGGAAGACCACATGAATAAAATTTCAGAGCAGATTTTGATTCAGTCCTCCACATTCTGAAAGTGCTGGGGTATGTTAAAGGTCCATCATGATTTGGAGGAGGCATGGATTGGGGTGGTAACTAACTTCTGCCACTTGCCCTTGCTTCCAGCTTTCTTGCAGGTTATTGGCACTCCCTGCAAAGTCATAGTGGAGAAACAAAGAGGCATTAATGATATGTGAATATGTGGTGCCCATTTATGTCTGTTCTCATCACATGGCATTTTGAGGCACCTCAGCCTTCCTGATTTTTCCCAGGCTTGCCTCTCCTCTTAGCAGATTGATTGTGTGTGTGTGTGTGTATGCCAGCTTTCTCAGCTAAGGGCTTGTGGTCCTTATGGATTTAGTGGAGAGAAATCTGGATTTGGAAGAAAAATCTGGATTTTTCAATATCTTACTGAATAAGCATTTCTGTGCAACTGTTAGGGAGTGTTCTGAACATTCAATGTTCTCTGGACTATAGAAATACCTAAATGAAGACTATGTGCCAGTGACATGCAGCCATTAAAGATTCAGATCGAATATCTGCTTCTGAAAATGGGTAAGTATTTAAAAAGAGTGGTTATAATTTTATATTCATCATGTTAATTTCAGAGGAGACTGGAGTTTTTGGCCACCATCATACTGAGTCTGTTCATGCCTAGATCTCATGCAGCCCAAAAATATTCCAAGACATTCCAATGATCAGACTATACATTACGTTGATGTGGAGATAGACTTGACCCCTGTGGTTGAATTGAGATTACTGCATAAAAATGAAGGCCAAAGGTATGTGATGGAGTTCTGCACCAGAATTTGTGCTTCCAGTGCTGCTAATGTATTTTAACTGATAATTATTTACATAATTGCAGTTACTTTTGATTATAGGAATGCAAGGTCACTCTTTTTTGGAGGGATTGGAAACCTGAAATTTGTTCATCCTGCCTTAATGAATATCTGGAGTCAAGTGTTTTAGAAAAGGCCTCTTTAGATTGGTGAAGACAATTAATTTTAAGGTTTAGTCCATAAACTGTTTTTCTGCTGACTTCTAACCTATGTACTGCCCTCAGAGCTAGACATTTAGCTACTTGTAAAAATTTAATGAGCATTTTTAAGTCTAGAATTCATCTGATGAGGTTTCTTACTAAAATATTTCTAAATTTTTTGACTTAATTGTAAAAATAGCTGTAATTTCTTCCACTTAAACATTACAGTGTGAAATGGGGTAGTTGCTTCTGGGTGCTAACTTGTTATGAATATTGAGTGGAATAGAAAATTGGTCTTAGGAAAGATAAGGGCAAGGCAATGGAAAACATTAGTCAAAAAGACAGAAATTATAAATTAAGTTGGGCAAAATGTTCACAAAATAGGGAACAATGTTATTCTCTGGTAGGATACTGTTACAGCCTTGAAACATAGCCCAGGTTTGCTTTTACTCAATAACCAGAAAAACCTAGCACATCTTTTAAATTAAAGAAATCTGGTCAACATTCAGAAAAATACTAGTCACTGTGATTTCGTATGTTTAGACACTCTAAGATTTTGTAAAGACAGAAACAGGAAGCAAAGTAGCTGAAGGATAAAGCTCAAGGAGTTTAAACCATGACAGATCAAAACAGAAGCAAATGTCTGTACAAACCCCCACAATATGAAACTGCTTTGTTTTTAATGGCTTCATTCCTAACAGATGTTTGAGAGGAGCTGATCTTTTGCCAGGAATGTTATTATCACCTATTGCATTACCCAGCTAATACCAGACATTTGTTGTCACTTTGTTTTTCATACTTTTCAAACTATATTTTAGATGCTGCAGTACCAAATTTCTGCTTTTCTTTTTTAATTTTTTTTTTTTTTTCATTCTGAGTGAGCACATAGAAATGTTGTCAACAAGTGATTGGTGAGTTTGGGATGGAGATTTCTCATGGTCTTTTGGGATGATATTAAATCGAAAGTTCTGTGGTAGACTAAAAGTCCCAGGTTAAACATATCAAAAAGAAAAACTTACATGTAGAAAATGATAAATGTTTTTGCCATTTTTCTTTAGGATAGGAAACAGGAAGGGCTTAAGTATTATTTTTTAATAATTTTCAGCCAACCAAGTATAGAAAATCTTTAAGACTTGAACCCAGCAAAACTGATGCCTTTTACTCATGTTTTTAGCTATTGGATTAAAATGCAGGTATTAGGAGACAAAATGAGAGTCTGTGGTAGGACTGACTAAGAGAAGTCCTGAATAGTTGGTGCCAGCTTTCTGATTGTGTTGAAAGTATTCTCTTTACATAAGAAATAGCTTAAGTCTGGCAAAAAACATACTTGCACCCTACCCACCCCCAAAAAACCCACCAAAACCCCCCAGAAAACAAACCAAACAAAATAGCAACAACAACAAAAGCAAAAACAAACAGAAAAGCCCCACAAAATTTCTTTTAGATTTTAAGAAATTGTTTCATAAACTCTATAGTGATTCATGGTATGCTTTTCAAAAGCTGAGATACTGTTTGCACGATGTCAGGAAAAGTTACTCTATAGATGCTAGAGATGAAGGATGAATTCTTTCTTTTCTTTGGCATTGATGCCTATTTATTTTGCAGAAAATGAGCAAGTAGGAATAACAGTCTCGTGATATATGCTCTAGTAATTTCCATAGATGTTCAAAACCCAAGGCCTGGAAAACCTGCTGCTAAACAGGAAGGTTGGACTAGAAGGTCTCAAGAGATCCCTTCCAAATAAAATGATTCTGTGATTCTCAATTTAATTGATGATAGACTCTTATGTTTGCTTTTAATAGGCTCCAAAATTTTCTTTTATACTTTTATGTATTCTTTTGGTGTGTCAGCACAAACAAAAAAAAGATATCTGAAGTCATGACAAGGAAGTGTTAACAACATGTTAAGAGAAAGAAAATCTAATAAGTCCTCATTAATGTGTTATGTTAGAAACAGAAGAGCATAAAAGATGAATTAGTTCCCTTCTCTTGATGTTAATGTATGCCCAATGGGGGCAGGGAATGGAGTATTAAAATTGCTATACCAGTAAATTCTACTGAGTCTTGTATTATAAATCTTCTTTTATAGATCTTCAGTACTTGTACCAATAAGTCTTTCACAGGAACACAATATATACTGAAAACATTAGTCATCATAACAGAGCACATTAATACTTATGTTAAGTAACCCATCTCTAACACTAAAAGAATGTACAAGAAGATCTAGATTATTTTGTTACAGATCTTGAGAACTGAATTTGATTTTTTACTTCTGCTTTAAAACCCCAAGGTGTTCAGTTAGCTGAAAACACTTCAGTGAGAAAAAGGTTTCTTGTACCTTTCTTGTTCCAGCTGGAAGCAGGAAGAGCAAAAGGTGCTGGACTCTTCTAGTGAGTGATCTGGATCTTCCTGTGGGTAGCTAGTTCATCCAAAATGTGATTACTTTAAAGCAAGATGCCTGTCACTCTTCAATTTCCCCACTTGGGCAGCTTATGAATTATGCATCTTGCATAGTACATTCAATTTTATTCTTAGTTCAGGAAATGTAAGAGTTTTGTATAAAGGGTTAGTAGGTACATGGATCCGAAGATCCTTAAGATGTGTTTGAGGGTAATTCTACAGCTGGAATTTAAGAGAAATTATAAAAAGTGTCCAGAATCGACTGTAAGGAAGGAATAAAAAGCTCAGGTAGTTGGGAGACCACTTAAGGGAGGAAAACTGAGATTGAAATTACCCCAAACCTTTCACCTGTAAAAGCAAAATCTTATCCCATGTTTTCATTAGGTATTTAAATTTGTGTTAATTATTATGCCCTGCATATTTAAGCCAGAAACCACTGGTAAGGTAGAAGGGCACTTTGGGTGTTTCTACTGCCGTTATATTTCAGCACTCTGGACAGGGATTGGGTTCCAGCCCCATGGGTGTGCCCTGAAAGGACACAGACTTTGCAGATTCAGGCTCTCTTGTGTGTAACTGTATTTGTCATGCAATTCTACTGAAGATTGCAGTTATTGTCTTCCAAACACAAAGGAGATAATTTCTGTAAGTCTTAGTAAGTTATCTCAGCTTCTCAGGTCTGCTTACATCTTTCTGTATCTGCTGGTTAGGCTGTGCTAACTATCTGGTAGAAACATAGAATCATAGAGTATTTTGAGTTGGAAGGGACCCACAGTGAGCATGGAGTCCAATTCCTGGCTCTATAGAGGCCTCTCCCCAAGAGTCATGCCATGTCCCTACGAATGTTGTCCAAACACTTATTGAACTTGCTCAGGCTTGGTGCTTGGTGACCCCTTCCCTGGGGAGCCTGTTCCAGTACCCAACCACCCTCTGGATATCCACCGAAACCTCCCCCTTGTGTCCTGTCACTGGTCACCAGAGAGCAGAGATCAGTTTCTGCCCTCTGCTCCTCCTCGTGAAGAAGTTGTAGACTGCAATGGGGTCTCTCCTCAGTCACTTCTCCAGGAGTAATGTGGTGAGGACTAACTAGATGAGTATGGAAAGACTGTAGCTAAAAATTGCTCTGAAGTCTGGGTCAAGTGCTTGGTGGTGCACAAGAACACGTAGCCTTACTGTAAACTATTTGTGGTGGTTTGAAGGTAAACCAGAGGGAGGAATTAAGCCCACACAAATAGCTTGTGAGAGATTCCAAGTCAGAACTACAATTTAATGGGGAATTCACAACAGAGGCAATGGCAGAGACACACTGGTTTGAACTGACAAAGTCAGAATACAACCTGTCACCCTGTTGGTCAGGGTGGTGGTAGCAGTCCAATTAAATAGTGGTGTCACTCCTGTTGGAGTGATGGATGTGGTTCTGTTGAAGTGCTTGGCCTATGGAAAGGTCTGGTCCTTCTCTGGAGGTCCAGTGGTGGTGGAGAGCTCTTATCCTCGTGGTATCCAGTGGCAGGATTGCCTGGTACCTCCCCAGCAGAGCAGGGGATCTCACAATGGGATGATGTAATTCTCTGAGTCATTCTGTGAGACCGCGATGTCCCATTAGCAGAGATGGCCCCGTCAGGGTGGCTGCTGCTTCCCTGGAGGGAGTTATCACGGTTGAGTCATAGAGAAGATAAAGAAACACTGCTCAACTCATTCTAACATCTCCTCAGAAGGCAACGTAGATGGTGGTAGAATACATATTTTGGTTACACCTTACATTGTAACCACACTATTGAACCAATTCACAGTCGAAACTTTGAGGAATAT
>VZTR01026739.1:180155-193516 GCA_013400775.1 Chaetops frenatus | reverse complement strand
TCCCTTTTGGTCAGGACTCGTTTTCTATTTCTCTTATCTGATGAAACAGGTGGGTACAATTACCTACAAGCAAAACAAAATTAATGATGAATAGCCATTAAGAAAAAAAAGATATTAACAGCAAAATATGAAGAAAAAAAACCCCTAATCCCCAAATCCTATACTAAAATAAATTTTCTTCAGGCTTTGCTATAATTGCTTGTTAGTTGACCTCTTAAAATTAAGAAGAAATATTCTCCATGTCATAAAAAACATTTGTAATAAACCAAATGGAGTTTTAAATGTGTGAGTACATTGTTACAATGGATCATGCAATATTTAATGTTTTTCAAAAAGTGAGGAAGAGAGACGTTTTTCTTGTATGCTTCACATTTTCTTAAAACAAAAAGACAACTCAAAAATTAAAAGTCTCTCCTTCTCCAAAAATGATGCTATGACTACATGATTGGATAATAAATTTATACTCTGCAGATAAAAAACGGAGTGGATAGGGATGTCAAGCTAAGATTTATACAATCAAGACCAGATATAGTTATATTTTTTTGATTTCACTTACTAATTCCTTACTAATAATAATGTGGTCTATGAATTGAAACTCTTTTAATTACTGCATTTTTCTTTCCCTTTTATGCCAATTAACTTTTAAATATAACAGAAAAGTTAAAACTTGGCAACATGCCAAAAATAAAAATACACACCTGGAAAATAAAAATGGTATTTAAATACTGACTGTCAGCACCAGCCTGGGATGCTTCAGGACAAGGGTTGTTTGCAGGTTGGAGCTGGTGATCCCCCTACTCTATTCAGCTCTGGTGAGACACTTCTGGTGTGCTGAGTCAAGATCTGTGCTCCTCAGGACAAGTAAGATGAAGACTTACTGGACTGGATCCAGTGATGGGCCATAAAGATAACTAAGGAATCGGAGGATCTCTTACATAAGGAGATGCTGAGAAAGCTGGGCTTCCTCAGCCAAGAGTTGGCTTGTGGGGGAACTGAGTATTGTGCATAAATACTTTTACACTTTTACAGTTGTTTTGTCTAGCTCACAATGATATTCATATAAATATTCTGTCAGCATCTTAGTATTAATACGTTCTACTTCATTGTCTTTTCTTTTAAAAATTTCCTAGTGCTATAAAATTTGAATTAAGTGGGATTCTAAAATGTATCTGCTGTAGATGGCTCAGCAATCACAGCAGTCCTCTCCAAAAACTCAAGGAACACAGGACAAGTCCTTCTGTGTGTTACCTACTACCCTGAGAGCAGTTGGATGAGCTGGTTCTTATTTCAATCTTGAGATATGCAAAAATTTGTTTCTGGTTTTGGATTGTTTCTTTACTTTTTGGTTTTGCTATTTTTCATTTTTTAATAATATACTTTTGTCTTCCTAGGAGAATGGTTATTGGCTTCTTTGTTCGTTTATCTATTGTTATTTTACTTTCTTTTTGCTAGCTGTTGCCTCTGGAGTACAAATTTGGAACACAGAGGAAGTAAGTTTAACTTAGTTGTAGCAAAGATGTAGCTCTCTAGTCCTTGTAAGCATAGTCGGACATCCAGTGTTTCATCTAGCAAGGAGCAAATAGGAAGTCATGTGTCAACTCTGTCTGAAGCAGATGCCTCAGACACAAATATCTCACTAGAATAAAATAGAATGCTAATATCCATTATACTCTTTTAGCATATAGGACTATAGTAATGTCTTTCTTTTGACCTTAACTTTTGAAAATATTTTTCTTTGAGCTCTTCTGTGTCATTTTGAATGTCTTTGTTTTATGTGGTATAATGGTACAGTGGCTTTCAAAAGATATAGAAGTAAGGTGTACACTCAAGTCACAGGTCAGAACTCTCATACAGCATAGGATAAAGTAATTACTTTATTTATGGAAGCTAGCACATCCAGCTGACATCAGGCACTTTAAAACAGGACTTTATTTCATTAGGCTGTGTTGTGCTTACTTATTTTATGCTAGAACTGTTGGACCCCTTAATTTAGCTGACATAATGCACATAAATACTGAAGCATAAGCATTTTATCATATAAATTACTGGTATGAGACTTGTATAAATACAGAACTAAATCAGGGCCTGAGTAGCCTGGCTTAATCTCCCCCCTCCCTAGCCTTTGCACTGCTTTTGCACAGAAGATGGGGAGCAGAGCTCTGATACACAGCCTGTCTTGTGAGCTGTACTTGTGGTGCCCAAAACCACACCAACTCTTTGCTGAACTGGTGGGAGAACTGCAGCTTTTCCTGTAACAACAGGACTGCACCAGTTTCAAACAGGACAGGAAATGAGCTCTTTGCTAATGGAGAAAAAAAAATTAGAAAAATGGTCTGGAGGAGGCTTCTAGGAAGAGGGCTTTCTTGTCAAAGTTTGGGCATGGAAAGGGTGTTGCTGTGGAAGGTAAAGCACTTTTGAAGCAGCTTTCATAAATTTCATTTTCAGTGTCTATCTAGATCAGCACTAAATCTCTAATGGAGGAAAATCAAAAGTAGCATTCTATGAGCTCAGTCACAGCTGCTGTAAAGTTATTTTTAGGTTAAATTCTCAAAGCTACAGAGACAAAACAGAGTCAAAGAAAGTTTTGACTGACAAAGAAGAGAAATGATGTTTGTTAATGTTCCTAAGCCCAGCCATTGTGATAAATGAACAGTTTATTTCCTTTATGCTGAATAGCATTACATTTCTTGGTATTTGTTCTACATACACTCATGTATTCAAAATGCTTCAGTATTTTACAAGAATTAATGACAATTTTTGGTGGTTCAGGCCATTATTTGAAAAAAAATAGCCAATAAAATGGAAATTATCTGCCCCTACTTTCAGCTTCTGGGCTGTGTGTGGCCCCACAGTGCATAAGACAGCCAGCACTGATCCTGCAGATTGATATGGCACCATCAACTCCTTCAGGAACCACACTGGGGATTCAAACCAACCATGTTAACACCTGATTTTGTGCAATGAGGCATCCTACAGAGAATATCAGTCTGCTCCTTTGTTGTGTTAAACCCTGGCCACAGCTTAGTGGCTGGGACTGGNCTTTCCAAAGTACCATGGGGGCACAGCAGTTCCTTGCCATGGCAGGAGTAGCTCATTGCTGCTGTGTACAGAGTCAAACAGGATCACTTTTTAACATGATCTCTTTGAACAGAAATTACACTTAGGTGTGGAATAGCTTTCTTTAGTAAAAGTTGCCAACAGCTGAAACAGCTGAGTAGCTTTTAAGTATTTATGTCTCTCAGTACCTAGAAGCTTGGAAAGTTTATGCTCATGTTTTGCAACTTTTAGTAAGATTTTCTGGTATCTCCAAAAGAAATATGTCAAGTAAATTTTAGAGTAGACAGTAAAGTTTCCCAGTGTCTCTTTTTATTTAGATTTAATGAAAATACTATAGAAGTTACATGAATTTAAAAAATGACAGAATTTGTTTAAGAGTCTAGAAATATTAAGTATTTCACTAAGCTTGCTTTTATGGGGCAGTATTTGAAATCTTTGTTGATTTTTAATATTTCATTATCCTAGAGACAAAGAAATGGTAAATCTATCTCAGCCCTTCTTTTTATAGACAATAATACAAGCCCAGCTCTCACTGAAGTATATTTTCTTTGATTTGCAACAAACTAATAGAAAGCTAAGAGGAAAATAAAAATATGACTGAGTAAATTTGGCCAGAAAAAAAATTACAAATAAGTAAAATATTAAATTCAGTGATTTGATATGATGGTAGTAAAGTTTAGGGATTTTTATAAATCTTAGCAGTGAATGCAATCCTTCACTCCAGGAAAGCAGTAAAAGCAGGTCCCAGCACAGGCTACCTTGCTGACAAATTACACTTGTGACAACAAATTCATTATACAAAAGGTGTTTACTAACCATAGGAATTATTTAAGAGAATGTAAGTTTTCTTCTTTGTACTGAAACTCATGACTTTGATGCCTAAGTCAATCCTTTTACACCCATAGTGACACTGAGATACAGAGAGAAACTGACTTAGGGATGAACCCTTCATTCCCAATATGCAAGAGTTTTGTTACCCCAAAACCTAAATCAAGGCACCTGATACAGCTCTATATGGATGTTGACTGTATTCTCCCTACAGGGTAGTAAAGGCTCCTCAGGTTTGAGTGGCAACTGCAGGGTTGAAAATCTCAGTGGACAAGTTTCTCCCTGAAGCTGCCTTCCACTGCCGAGCTTGAGTGAGAATTGTGTTCTTCAGTAAGGTTTTATCTACAGCTCACACCTCAAGCTGAGATCAGGTCTAGCCTAGCAGCACAAAAAAAAAGAGACAAACTGTGGGCAATGTGGCTTAATTCAAATATAACTATATTAAAGCAAGAGCCATGTCATGGGGAGTAAAGGACAGCAGCCTTGAATCAATCAGTGAAGTCTTTTTGAACAGATATCAAAAGAAGGATTCAACTTTTTCTCTCTGCTGAGATGAGATGATCATGGATCCTTAAGAGACTTCTGCTGAACTTGTATTCACATATGGCTCACTAATAGATTTGATTTCTCCTCTGGGGAAATACCTGCATTGGATTTCAGGAGAAAGAACCCCAAATTTCCCAAACAATCAATCTATCAATCAACAATTGCCTCCAGTGTCTGTCTTCTTTCTCCTTGATAATGCAAGAATTGTGGGGTGCTTTTCTCTCAGGCTTCTTTATTGCAGGCAGTTCAGGCTAATCCAAGTACAATTCAGTATGTGGTTTTCTAATAATGGCCCCTTCTGGATATCTGGATGCATGCAGAAACTCTTTTTGAAGGTCTAATTGCCATTTTTTTCCCACAATTTAGCTCAATATATGATTAGGCATAACCGCTAACTGTCACAAGCTGATTACTAAACTCAGGCAAACAACAAAAAAAAATCTTATTATTTCATTCCATACTTCAAAATCAGTAAATTTCTTTTTTTCTGTCTATCAGTGACTGAGACACAAGTTTCACTCAGCATGACCAAGATTTCGCCCTATTCTGTAAATAACAGAAAGTGTAGTACACTTAAACTTTTTTTTCCTTTGGCCTGCTGACAGTCTGTCTTCTGTCACCTGAAAATTTAATGAGTATCTAATGAAGACACAGACTTGTAGTCCCATCTATGAGGAGCCCAGAAGGAAATTTAAATTACAGCAAGCACTAGGATCTTAGGAGAGATAACAGTACTTTTAAGACCTGTTTAAAGTGGTAAAACTGATGTTTCTGATCTGTCTCTGTTACCAAGAAATTTTGCTCCCTAAATGCAAACACTATTTGGCTACTGTCAATTTATTGGTAAATCTGAACACCTGTATTGCCAACAGATTTTTACACACAGTGGTAAATATTTCCCTCCAACAAGACCTCAGGCTGGGTTATTCTTCTTGAAGACACTGTTTACTTTCAAGTCAATATGAACAGTGAGGTTGAGGCACATTAAAATGCCATCATGATGCTTCATTATCAGCTAGCCTCACCATTAGCACATTGTTACTGTATTTTGGATCTGCATGTATCCACTCATATATCTGCCAAACCTGACATGTCACCATTCCACATTTATTTGTTATGAACAATTTGAGAGATGATCCAGTTGGAGAATGAGAGTAAGAGTGCAAAAAAAGATTCTCTCAGACTTCCATGTTGTCTTTTCCCCTGAATGTTTGGTTTTTGTTTATTTAGGTTTTTGTTTGTTTTTCCTCTTTTGTTTGCCTTTAATACGTAGAATTTCTTGAACTACATTCCTGAAAATTAACTGAAAAATTTTAATGACATAAGTGTGTTCTCCTGATCCGAGTTTATTAAAGGTGAACACTCTAAAAGTATTTTTGTTGGTTTTCTTCCAATTGCATTGATTTGGCAGTTCTTTAAAAATGTTCAACAAAAAAGTGCTCTTAATCAGGGAAAAAATAAAGCAATATGTGATATTTTACTCAGCAATCATGTTTCATAGTCAGGAATGTTTTGCTTACCAGATATCTGTGCTAGGTATAAATAACTAGGTGGGATGTTAAATTATATATAAGAAAGACACTGTTTTTTTCCTCATGGGAAAGATTCTCTGAAACATCCTAATCCTCTATGACCCTGTTTCAGCTCCAATGACATCTTCATCTCTAGAATTAGTATTCTTGCTTCACTGTCAGATGTTGTGTACATTTAGAATGTGTTCCACTAGGATTGTTTTGTCACAGACTCTATTTTACAGTCCACTCTGTTGTGAAACCCCGTAAGCCCACACAGTTCTCCCCCCACACTGTACCGGTTGAGGAGGTTTTATTGTCAGTCTGATCCCTTTCTGTCTACTTTCTGCTGCCAAACAATAATGCTGAATATTGTATTTCAGATGTCCACCTTCTCTTTTTTTTCTTTTCTGGGAGAACAGTAAAATATAATATTAAAATCTGTGAATATCTGAAACTGTTATTTATCTGGGTCTTTTTTCAGTCCTCTGTCTTCTGCAGAAACACCTTATATATTTCCATATATGTTTATATGTCCATATAAACACCATATATGCTTCTATATATGGGTCAATTTTTCACACAAGTTAAATTACAGGAAGTACTGATCTGGAAAAGCATTGGGCCTCAAGTTTTCTTTTCTAAATCTAGTTTTAATTTTGGCAATTTTTTTAACATTGTTTTTATTCTGGTGTTACTTCCACGTTACTTCCAAGGCATGACAAGACAGTGATCTCTTATATTTGCCTTTGAAAGAAATGTGTGCTGTAGAAGTATCTTGCTCTCATATAGACCATTTTTGCATTCACAAGTTTTAACATTACCCACTCTCTTTGAGTCTTGCAAGCAGTTTTCTTCCTCTCTTACTACTCTCATGTTCATTGACGCAATTAGGAAGGACTAATTCCCATATCTTTGGAATCCAGAATTGCAGAGGGAAATGGAAGTGATTGGATACCAGGCACAGAAAACAAAAGGCAAACCTCCTGTGCTGAACAAAGAGGTTCTGCAGTTACCCCCCAAAAGATATTCTTTCTCAAGCTCCACTTTCAGTTAATCATTGAAAGTCTGCACTAGATTTTATAGAAGGTAAGGAGCAATAGATAATATTTTCAGTGAAAAGAGGTCCTGTGAGAAGTATGAAGTGATGCAATTTATAGTGTAGTTCTGGTGAAATTACCTAGGTAATTTTAATCTAAAGCAGAATTATGTCTGAAAAAAAATGAGAACAAAATACATTAATAGTAAGAGTGGCTAAGTTTATTTAGAGCATGTCTAGTTTTTTTAAAATAAAATATTTAAAAACTATGCAAATGTAGAAGCCTTATTACAGTGGTACTGTATCATATGCCACTAAACTTCTGAAATCAGGATTTTCATTACAGTTGCTTGTGCTATTATTTTGAGTGGTTTATAATTCATTAGTACAAATTCAATGCAGGCTAAATTGTAACATATAACTTTCTGATCCACAGAAAAACATTTCCTCTAGTAGATTGCTTTTATAAAGTCCTGTAACTTGATAAAATCACTATTTTTTTTTTTTTTCTATAGACACGGATGCTGCTTGATCTTTTTCTTTCTTTGGGACATAATATCTTTATATTAAAAAAAAAAAAGTAAAACAAGAACAGAAAAAGACAAAGAAACTTCCTTCCAAAAACATCACCTCTATTTTCTCTCTTAGCTGATGTTGTAGTAGAATAGCTGTCTCTTGAGTATTCTAGAAGACATTCTAAATCCCTCTAAAAGCAGAATATGAAATTTATTGTTATGTTAGGCAAACTGAAGTTACAGCTAAAAAGGAAAAATAAAAAAGGAATAAAGCTCCAAATCCCCAACCAACTAACCAAATCCAAGAGCAGAAACAAGCTTGGTAAGTGGGTATTAGTTAAATTTCTCTTTTACCAGATCCTCCAAATGAATCCGCTCTGCTTGTTGCAAAACTCATGCAGGCAGGTTCAAGAAACACAATCTTCCCATTGCCCTGGTCTGCCAATTCATTGAAGGGCTCTGCTGCTCCCATCTAGCCTAAATGCTTGTATTTTATTTGTGTGGAAACTAAGTGCTGCAGAGATGGAATGAAAGTCTGGGCCACCACCAGTCCTTCAAACTTTGTTGCAAGCACATGGTTGTGGGAGTGCCTGGACCTGACAACGTGGATGTGCTCCTGCATACAGTACTATAGATGTCATTTACAATGTGAAGGTTTTATTGGATACATGAAAAACGCCATCCAACTGCTGTGAATAATTAGGGTTAAACTGTTAAATAGTTGTGAATAAAATATATGTGCATATTGATGCCATTCACCCTTTTAAGGAAGAAATCACTTGTATGACATTAGGAAGAGCTATTTGGTTCACTCTGCATGTCTATTACTAGAATGTCATTCAAAGCAAATGCATTTTGCATTGTAATCTGAGAGTAATTAGGCTCAGTAATGAATACAGAACAGTGTAACAGCTTGCTCTCATGGGTCCCATCAGCCATGGTGTTTTCTCTCAGCACAGCTGCCGTGAACACGAACAGAAAGGAATAATTCTTGTGATGTATCAGTCAAGCGTTTTCATTGCTATGAAGTCTCAAAGTCAATAACACATATTCTGAATTGGATTTAAACTCTAAGATTGGATTTATGCTAAGTACTTTTTTAAAATACAAAACTTTAAAAATCATCCTGCAGTTCATCACTTCTTGTTGCAATGAGCTACATGTTTATGTTTCCCAGGAACAGGAGTTCACAGAAGAAATGGAATTTAAAATGGCAATTGTAAATGGCCTCATGGAAAGAGAAATCATTTTAGGAAGAAGTAAAAATGATGAGTATGCATACTCTTAGCAGTGTAAAACTGCTAAGCTAACAGTAAAACTTGTTATCACAGCTCTGGTTTATGACAACATGACTGATGCAGCAAGAATAACATTTAGTTCTCATCTTTGTACAGCTTACAGAGATTGTGGTGTTAATGGCTATCAAAACACAGCTTTCCTCTCCTATACTATACTTAAAAAATGTGTCATAAAAGACACACAAAGAATATAGGCATGCCTGTAACATGATGGGAATACGATATGCACTATTTCATAATTATTTAGGAATAGTTCAAGCCGGAAAAGCTGTGTGTAAGTAGAAGTGGAGAGGGTGGTCAGGTTACAGGTGCTCTAAGAATACCTGAGGGACCCCATAGAGTCAAGTCTTTCATGGGTGTGATGGTAAATGGTGGTAAAATCATGGCAAAACTGAGCGTCTCCAAAAGAATTTAGTCTCAAAATATTTATTGCTTGCTATTGAGTATTCTAAGAACATACACATTTTTAGCAGTGAGAATAAATCTGTAATGTACTAATGATCTCAATGGTCTCAGAAGCATAAAAGCTAAAGTCTCCTAGAAATACAACTTCTGCATTAGTTGCTGGCATAGTAAAAAGGCCTGGCCTGTTGTAATGATTGAAATTCTTTAGTTGGTGTTGGACCAAAAAAAAAAAAGAAAAAAAAAAAAAGAAAAAAAAAAAAAAAACAAAAAAAAAAACACCCTTAACTGCACACTTTCTTAAACAAGAATTTTGTAGAAATGTCCTTTTTATTCTGTCATTCATACACAGCTTGCATGTGTAACCTTGTGACTCTACAGAATGTAATTTCAAGAAATAAAGACAAAACCTTTGTTTGTTTATTTCACAAAATTTTATACAGGGATATCAAGTAACACACCAAAATCAAGATGAAACTATCTTGACTACATCTCCTTGAACTACTGTAGTATTTCAGTTTCTTTTGGTTTCCAGCTTTTTTTTTTGTTATTTCTTTTATTTTTAAATTTTTTAATATTAAATGTGAATTTCTTGCCTGCTGCATCAGATTCTCCTTCATTCTTAGTTTGACTCGTTTTCTTTGCTGCCTGTTTAAATTCAAGCAGGATTCATGCTACAGTAGATCTCACACTGAAGTGATTCCCTGCACTATTTTGACTAAGTGATAGTGACAAGAATTACCTAGTGCCAATGACTTTTATTATTATTTACCTTATGACTCTTTCTGCAGCCAAGCAGCGTGAAGGAGCCTTCATGCAACAGAGAATGAGGCCCAATGAATTGTTTTAAAATTGAATTCCAACATACTTCATTGTACCCTGGTCAGTCTGTTGTCAGTTCTTGTCATTTAGCACAAATACTAGTTATATCCTTTCTACTTCTTGATGCCTCTTATGGTTACTTTTAATTAAAGATTTCACTTTGTATATTTTAAATGTTTTATTTATGGACTAAGGAACACAGCAAAACTGTGTTTTGCATGTCCCTGTGTGAAACCCTTCCAGTCTGAAAACTCTCTTGTCACAGTACTGAAATGTAAATGCAACTTTTATTAGACTCAAGCTTAGCCATTGCAGTTCATCGCTCCTTAGTAACAAAATAAGTTTGAAGAAACTGCTTCATTTTTCAGTTGGTTTTATAATAAAAAGATATTTTTTATCTTTTAAAGTCAAGAGTGTTTTTGTTAATCTCTCCTAGATATCCTTTTCTGTTTGTCTGCATTACTGTTAGTGTCCAGTAAATCATGTATGATTGTAGAGGTCTTGCATAGTAAAGCAGACATGACTGGTTGGATGCTCACTGCAGAGTATACAATGCAAGGTCTATTGAGGAGGATTTTATTCCTGGTTTCCTAGTGGTCTATTGAAAGGATTAGGGACAGCTCTTTCACCACTTATGTCTTCCTTCTCAAAAGCAGAGCTAGTGCTGATTATCTCCTTCCTAGAGCACTCTGCTATCTGCTGAGGAATATACTATACAAATGTATGCTGTTAGTAATAGTCACATAAAAGGTACAAAGCAAAACAAAAGCTTAAAAAAAAAAGGTCCAGGTTTTACTGAGCCTGCCTGACATGACAGAGAACTTACAGAGGCTCTCATAAGGAAAGGTCTACCTTATAGAAAATGGATAGATGGTCTAAATGAGAGGAAAAAGAAGAAAACCCATAAAACATGACAACTTGAGCTTAAAGACAGAGTCTGATGACTAGAACAAAAATTGAGGAGTGGTTTGCAATGCTCAAGTTGCTTGTAAGAAGTTGTTTGCTTCTTCACCAGGTGTAGGAAGACAAACAGAAAATGTGATGACCAGGGTATAACAGGGATGAACAAGGCACAGCAGATTAGTGGAACAGATTTTTGTGTAAGTCTACTGCTTAAGTCTTTGATAATTCTCACTTCCTCACTATTCTTTGCAGCAGAGGGATTGGAAGAGTTAGAGAAATTTATTGTGAATATGCAGGAGGAATTAGACCAAACAAAAGTTAGATAAGTCTCCAGAACTGGGTGACATTTGGAAGAAATCTTTGGAGTAACTCAGATGTGAAACTGCGAAGCATATGGCAAAGCCTTGTAAACTGTAATTGTAAACAGTGCAATGCAATTTCTACTGTGCTAGAAGAGTAACTCCCATTACAAAGAAAAAGTCTGAGAGCCACAGAGGGCAACCTGATAGTGACAGACTAGGAAGTCTGATTTCCACCCTGGCAAGGTAAACATATCTAAAAGATAAGACTGTTGAGCACATTTAAAGAACAGGATGTTGGGAAAGACTCATTTAGCTTCAGTAAGAGAAAATCCTGACTCACACACTTGATGGAGCACTGTGAGACTGACTGAGCAAGGGTACTTATTCTTTTTGTTTTAAGAAAAAAAAAAAGAGGTAAGTCTCCTCTCTTTGGCTCCCTAAAATCACTCCAAATAAATTTGATTCTTCTCCATGTTTAGTCCATCTGTAGGATGCTGGTATAGTTCCTTTTTCTTTTCCTCTGGAGGATGAGCAACTTTGAATCTGAGCCTCCTGGTGTTTTGCAAGCCATTCCAACTGCCTTGCAGATGGCCATAGCTGGACAGGAGATGATTTGCAGGTACATTTCTGTTTCAACAGGTTTTGGGAAGTTGCCATGGCTGCCTAGTACCAGGTGTCTTGTTCATGTGCTTAGTTAAAATGAGGCCCAACTTTGTCAAGAAGGATTTAGGTCTCCATATTGAACAGATTTTTTGCTGCCTTCCTCTGGCCTGGGTTGTGGTTTACTTTGTAGGCCACTTTGAGTGAGTAAACTCCCTATTCTGTAAGCCTTCAGCACACGTACACTCTCCCTCACAGACACAGAAACACACATATGCACACACAAAGAAACACACAGTCTCTCTTCTCCTTGTATCCTGTCCTGGGTGATTGTCTGGACAAAAGGGCCTTGAGAAATCAGGCACTGAAAGCAGGAGGACGGGAGCAGGGGTGCGGCCGAGCTCTCCAGAGGCTGCTCAAAGCCTTGGCTGGGTGCACGAGGGGGCTGGCTCCTGTGGCTCCTGACAGGTTAAGGAGCACAGCTTGTCCCAGGTCGTGGGTGCAAGGATTGCTGGCTCTGCAGTGATGGTAATCCAGATTAGGAAGGAGAGACAAAGGAGGTGAGGGGGCTCGAGAGGCTGAGTTCCAACAATGTGTTTATTGTGGAGGGATGGGGAGCTCAAGAGCCCTGAGCAAGGGCTGACACAATCTTTTATAGGGGGTAGGAGGGGAAAATAACATCCAATGGGAAGAACGGGCAGGATTCGGGATAGGAAGACGGTCACCTAACCCAGCCATTGAGGGACAATAAAGGGAGGGGAGACATTTGAACAGTCCAATCAGAGGNTGGGAGGGGAGAGCCCAGGGAATATCAACCAGGGTAAAATGAGAGGGAAAGGGAGAAACCATTACAAACAATGATAACTGCAGCAAAACCAAGAAACCCAAAAATGTCTGGCAACATAGGGCAGACTGGAGCAGGCAGGAAGAGCAGGTAGGGAAAGTACACAGTGCACTGGCAGCTTGGATGATCTCTCCATGACATAATTCTCAGGATGTTCTCTTGTGAGAATTCCCATTCTTCTAACAGACTGTGTTTAAGTTTTTAGGCAGTTTTTTAAACTTTTGTCCACCTTCTATTTTCATGCTGTGCGATGCTGATGCTACTTTTCCACATGGTAGCAGGTGTGTTATCCTGAAAATTGGATTAAATTTTTTTTTTTTTGCTTGGCTTTTTCTTTATGATTTTGTTGGTTTTTAAACCATGGCCTGGTTTCTGGGGGGTGCACAGAGCTGGCTTCTGTTAGCTGCTGCTGGAAGCTTCCACCATGTCCAGCAGAGACAATCCCTGATGGCTCTGAGCATGGACATGATGCTTGCCAAACCTGGGCTAATTAGAGAGGTTGATAATGCCTCTGTGATAACAGATTTAAGAAGAAAATCAAAACAAACTGAGTGAGACACAAGACAGTTTTGTTTGTTTGTTTGTTTGTGGGTTTTTTGTTTGTTTGTTTGTTTTTTCCTCCTAGCCAGAGAAGAGAAGGAAGTGAGAACATGTGAGGGAAACAACTCTGTAGACACCAAGGTCAGTGGAGAAG
>VZTR01026739.1:163807-178028 GCA_013400775.1 Chaetops frenatus | reverse complement strand
CCCGCAGCCCCTGGGGATCCACGGGGGATGCAGAGATCCACCCGCGGCCCCTGGGGGAGGTGCCCAAGCTGGGTCGGGTGGATGCCTGGAGGGGGCTGTGATCCAGTGGCAGACAGGGTGCAGAGAGAGGGCTCTGCTTCCAGGCTGGAGTCCTTGGAGGACTGCACCCCGGGGAAACAGAGACCCACGCCGCAGCAGTTTTGGGAGGGCTGTGTGCCCGTGGGAGGGACTCAGGTTGCAGCAGTTTTGGGAGGACTGCTGCTTGTGAAATTGGACCCACGCTGGAGAAGTCCACAGAGAACTGTCTTCCGTAGGAGGGACTCCATGGTGTCACAGGGGAAAGACTCCTCTCCTGGAGCAGTGTAAGAAGATCTCGGATGATGAACTGACCAAACCCCCACGCTCTGTCTCCCTGAGCTGTCAGTGGGAAGGAGGGAAGGGCTGGAGGAAGAAAAGGTGTTTTTGTAAGGCCTTATTTTACTTCTCATTATCCTCCTCTGATTTTGTTAATAATAAATTCAGTTTGTATCTCTAAGCTGCCTATTTTGTCCTTGTGAGTGTTTTCTCCCGGTCCTTATCTCAACACATGAACACTTCATTTAATTTTTTTCCTCTTCTCTGCTGAGCTGTAGCAGGGGAGGGTGAGTGAGTGGCTGTCATGGGTGCCTAGCATTTGGTCAGTATCAAACCATGACAGCCATGCACATAACATCTTTTCTCAAGTTTGCAATTCTTCAAGTTAACATTTGGTAATGTTTCTGGTCTTAGAAAATCCATTGCTTTGATTAAATGGTTTTCTGCAAGATGAAATGTACTGCTCACTTAAATCATCCTCAGCATAAAGGACTGGGAGATGGCAAATGACAAAATACATGGGGTTCTCTGGATGAATAAAAGTATGAAGCACTTTACGTGTATTTGTGGAATTAACCTCAGCTGGCAGGTAAGAGCCCCATGAGTCTTTGTTTGCTCTGCTCCTATGGAATGGGTGGGGAATTTGAAGGGAAAGAATGAGAAAACTCAAGGATTGAGTTAAAAACAGTTTTCTACATGTAGAGGGGAAAAAAAAACACCCAAGTGGTGCAAATTTAACTTACCATCAGTCAATCAATGCCTAGCCAGTCTCTGAGCGCTGGCTATTTGGGAAAAAATTCCCCTGGTTTTATTGCTGAACATGATGTTTTACGATGTGGAACACCTCTCTTCTCAGAAGAGGAGAGATACTGAGACAACTCTTTTGCCTGCATCCTCTCCCAGTTTCTTACCCATCCCCAATCTACATGGGAGGGTAGAGTGAGAAACTGAGCCTTGGAACCATGAAAATTATGTTCAGCAGTGCCTAAAACATTGCTGTGTTATCAACATTGTTATGAGAATGAAATAGAATGGAACAGAATATTTCAGTGGGAAGGAACCCACAACAATCATGTAGTGCAACTGTCAACTCTTTGGTCACAGATCTGAAACACAGAAACACATGGGCTGCTATGAAGAAAATTAACTTGTCCCAGCAAGACCCAGTACAACATGAATAGAGTTTCCAGAGACAAAGAATCTTTAAAACAGCCGAGAGAGAATTTGATAGAGGAGCATGCAGAAATGTCAAAGGGTCCAATTATTTCCCTTTTCTCACAACAACAGTCCACTGGAGCATCAGATGAAATGGTCAGGCTGCAGGTATAAATAAAAGAGATGGAAGACCTTTTACACACAGCATGCAGGAAAAGTCTGGAACTCATCACCAGTGCTCCTGTGGAGGTTCTCTCTGTAAGTGGGTTTGAAAAACTCTTAGGCAAATTTATGGAAGAAAAATCAATCAAGGGCTGAAAACAGGATGCAGATGCAGCTTTTAGCTGAAAAAGTAATAAAGAATCCCCTGATGATAGACTGCTGGGAACCAAAGAAATAGGGAGAGAAAGTAGCAGTGTCTGCTTTTGCTGTTTGTAAGCTCTCTCAGCATATATTGTGTGCAGACCCCTTTCAGAAATGGGATACAGGCTACCTTTGTTCAGATAAGTCGTTTCCTTCTCTGCTCTTACATTCATGTTCTTAGTATTGGACTGCAGCTCATCTCAGGTTATATTTTTCCAGTGACACATTTTGAGTAGGGGGGGCCATGGAAGATAGAAACCAGGGTTTCCTGACAAAGACAATTTAAAGTGTTCTCTATCTACTCCATTTATTTATGTTAGGTGTTCAAAAATAATTTCTTCTCTGGCAGATTTCCATTCATAAACATCCCTATTGATCTGTGTCTTACGTTCTTGTTTAAACCATATGCCTGCTTTTTTTCCCCTCCAAGTTCAGGGGTCTGATTTCTTCCATAGAAGGTGTTCACAGTTTCTTTAAAATTCTCATTCTTTGTCTGCAGTCTGTGATGTTCCCTGATGACACTCACCCCTCTTGTTTGTCAGGTCAACCTGATCAGATGAGTAAAGGTGATTCTGGTTAGAGATGCACTGAAATAGCTGATTCTATTAGAATTCTAATAAGAGGAGCTTAGAAAATACTCAATTTCAGTCTGCTGCTTTCATTTTAGACTGGTTATCCGGTATCTAAATTAGAAGAAGCAGGTATCTGATCTGAAAATAAATAGTTTTTCCTTAAATATGAACCTTACTGCTTGGGTGTTTCTTTCTGTCATACTTCAGTCTCAGTTAGTGAAAATAACCACATCAAATTCTCTTTTGGAACTGTAAAACTTGCAGCATTGGTCTACTCCCTGAAGGTGGTGTATGAGCTTCAGTGAGGCCTTTTAGAAAATTTTTTCTAGAACAGGTAATACATCCAGATAAAATACCTGTTGTTTGGCAGCTTGTTTTCATTAGTGTGTGCAAACATAAAGACTGAAATGAGGCCCATCTTAAAAAGACTTTGACCATAGTGATGTAGAATTGGAGTCAAGGCATTTTATGCATATGTCTTCAAATATCGTATTTTCTAATTTATAAAAGTGTAATAATAACATATTGAATTAAATTAAAAATCTATTTGAAATCCATTATTTTAACCAAGAAAGAGTTGAATCTGAATTTAAGATCAAATTGAAATACCTCACAGTGTGTTTAAGTCAGATTTTCTATTTTGGATTTTGTGCAATAAAACAATATTGACGTTTAGGTTCAGAGTTTTGCACTAGAAATGAATGCAGTGCTAAAGCATTTTAGATATAAATATTTTGTTCAGAGAAGGATGCTACATAAGCCCAAATATTTATCTACACACTGAGTCACTGGCCCTATCATTTAAGTATTTGTGTATAAATGCAAATACAAGAATGATGAAGATTATACCTTTCTATTTCTGTTTTCAGATCTGTTTCTTCACTTAAAATTGGGAATACAGTCGTATCCATAGTTCCTCCAGAAGTGGAACTGTCTTTTAGAATAATGACACTGAAGACATAATATCTAAAACATGCAGAGAGAGGTGGTAAAAATTATATTCTGCTTGATTTTATAGCATCATCCTTAAAACAACTGACACCAACTGCCCATTTGGGTCCCAGTGATTTGCTCCTCAGCTGTGAAACAATGATTTTTGGGCTAGGCCTGATATGTTGAACTGGGTCGTGTTTTGACATGACATATTATTGTCATGATAGCAAATGTGGTTTTAGAGGAAAGACTGCCGAGCTGTTTCTGCACATACCTGTGCTCTGTGCTCTGTGCACTGTGCAGAGCCTGGGGAAAGGGAGGGTCCATTGCAGCAACCATCTCTTCTACACACTACCTGCAAAAAATGGTGAAAATCAGGACATACAGAATTCTGTGCAGTAAATTTTAGAAAACGGCTCCTCTTTAATTCTTAGATGTTGTGCTGAACCACTGTGCAACAGAGAACTGAAGGTAAGAAAACAAAGAAAGGGGGAAGCACAACTCACTTTTGTGAGGTAGAGGTTGGGGCTCACAGTCAAGCAGGCAAACTATGTCTCTTACGTTTTTTTCCTGAACATGTAAATTGAAATGAAATGAAACTGGAAAATATATCTCAATTTGGTTTGGGAAATGGAACATGGACCCTGATCTCTGTCATCTTTGCCAGGGGACAGACATTCTCTGCGGACCTGGAGTGCAGGGGGTTTCCCATGGGGTGCCATGGCATGGCATGACAACCAGGACCAGTCCCACCATCCCAGCCAGGAGCTGGGGAGCTGAAATGGGGTACTGGGCTTTAGGCTTCTGGGGGAGTCCTGGAGGGGTTGGGCAGGGATAGTGAGGCCCATTGGCGCTCCCAGGGCCAGTCTCTTTCACTGCAAAGCACTTGCTTATATTGCTTTGCTCTTGTTCTTTCTATTTCCTTAATGAATCTTTCTTTCCTAATAATCTTGTGACAACAAGAAAGATAAGAAATGCTCCTATACAAAGCTTGTAACAATCTCTTGTAGAAAGAGATGTCTAACCACAGGAAAGTTAACAACTTTTCTGTCAGGTGAGAATCTATTTTTATTTCCTAAAATGACAGCAAATGATCAGGATGATTCACATATGTTCTTGTATCTGTTGAACAAGCAACATTACCCAGGCTGTCACATCAGTTGTAGGTTTTGATGTCCAGGACATCAAAGTTATCAAGTAGAGTGGAGCTCAAGTTTGGAGTGGGATGGGTTAGCACAGGGGTAGCTACATTGCAGATAAGTTATGTTTTTTCATTTTGCGCTATGACATTTTCTGGATGTGACAAATTTTTGAACTTGTGCTTTTCAAGAAGGTGACTACTGAAGAGTTTCTTGTGACACTTTAGAAAAAATATCTGATGATTACTAATTCATTTGGCACTGCTCTCTAATAATTTAAATCATGGTGTTCTTCTGTGGCATTAGTGGATATAATCTCTTTCAAAAATCCCACACAATCCTGTCTCTTTCTCGGTATAGTCAAGTACATCTGCTTTAGTGTATCTAGATTTGGCAGGGCTCCAATTTCTTTGATGTATTTAGTTAGAAAGAGACTTGATAAGTAGGTACCAGTGTTTAGAGATGAGTGAAACCAGTTTAATAAAGATATTTTGAGATTCAAGAACTTTTCTTTTTTCTAATGTCCCTTCCCTCTTCTGCTTACCCTTAAATGTAATTAGATTGAGGTTTATTTGACTTGGAAATAAAATCTCATATCTGAACTTAAAAGAAAACAGCAACACTTTGCAGGATTTTGGAAAAAAAAAAACCCCAAAAAACCAATAGGAAAAATTCCCCAACAAACAGAACCCAAGTCTTTTTTCTTCTCTCTCACAGTAACAGGAAGTAATGGATTTTGCCTCCAATTTTTTTTTTTTTTGCCAACTGTGAGATCTTTTTCAATAACAGAGAATAGTGAGTGACTGGTTTCAATGATGGATTAAAACACACAATTTTCAAGTGTCTTACAATATTTGAAGTAGTGGCATTTCACCATTTTTAATTTCTATGAAATTCTTCATGGGCAGAAGCCCTCCTTGCATTATACTGTAGAATATCTCTTCTCATCCTGAGGTGTTTAGTTATTAGGGTCACAAACCTGAGCAGTAAGCACTTGACATATATTGTTTCTGCTCATGCAACATCATGGCCAGACTGATGGATCATAAAAAAATGAAGATATAGGTAAGAGAAATAGAACTCCACTTTGCTATTCTTTTCTCTGCTGAGGTCAGAAGGTAACTGTGCCCAGAAACACGTCAGGCAGCTTTGCTGCTTGACTCCTAATTATAGTACAGCACTAAATATGTTTACATTTTTCTGAAAAGTGTGCTTTTAATAAACAATGTGTCTTAGTGAATCAGAGTGAAGTGAACCTTAATATGGACCAGCTTTCTGAAGGCTGGATCAACAGTCCCTGTATCATTACAATCAGAGATTTGTTCTTTTTTATCTTAAAACCCTCCAGGGATGGAGACCACTTAAACTACTAAATAATCTACTCCAGTGCTTTGTTATGAATAGACATATTCAGCTTGAATGATACATTTGTGATTCTAAAATTTTTCCTGTACTTTGATACAATTATATAGTTAACCATTCCCAAACATTTTTCTTATCTTTCTTTTTTTGTAATTCATCTTCCAGTGTTACAACACCTCTTGAAATACAGATGGAAATGCAAGGGCCATACATTTATTCTGAATTATTGCCCCCTTTCATCTTCTTGAAATTCCTTACTTTTTCCTTCTTTCATCAATTATGCTTAGGGACTCAGAACTGGTCGAATTAAATTTTGAAACCATATCACTTCTAGAAACCCAGTGATATTTTGGAGGTTCTCATGCAGTCTGTACCTTACAGAAATAGTAAAGAAATACTGAGTTTTTCAGGAAAATGTTTTTTCAGCATTAGAAATATGATTTGCATACATGCTGGAGTTCTCACAGTTGAATTCTGAGTCTGGAAATTTCTGCTGAAAAAAGGTGGTTAATCACCCTCCCTTTACACTTTTCTCTACCTTAACTTCCTTCTTCCATTTTATCCCACACCATACTCTCTGGCTTCTTTAAAGAGAATGTCTTTGTATGCCAGGACTAATTTTTAAGGCTTTTTTTTATTGTTTATGTGTTGTTAAAAATCAGCATGTGAAATGGCTTTGCAGCCTAAGGCCAGAGAGAGGCAGCAGGAAACAGTGATGCAGGAGTTCAGCTTTGTTTTTCTCCTACATGCCCATTGGCAACCCTTCCATATGTTGGGATTCAGTCTCCCCCAAACCAGTGCCTGAAGCTTTCACAGTGTGTTGCTACAGTAGAGCAGCAAGCATTCATGGGTTTATCTCTAAGAGATTTGATCACTCACTGTTTATGAAGCAGCACAGCTTGTGTTGATAATGAAAGACCTCCTCTTCCCTCCCCCTCCCAATTAGCAGGTCTTGTCTGTCTCATATTCCTTATGAGAAAGTTTTATGTCAATATTGACAAGATGAGAAAAGGGAAATGAATTGACTTCGCACAGCTTCAGTCTCATCCTGTGAAAAACTCTGTGGGAGCTGTTCTGTCTTATTCTCTAACACTGCCCTGCACATGAGTAATACCTTAGATGTTGAAGATTATACACATGACACTGACTATAAAATTTGTTTTATGTTACTCTAGAGTGGGTTCAGGGTATTATGACTCACCAAAAAAAGACAGTTAAAAGCCCCAAACCTCCAACCCCTTTCCCATCAGAAAGAATGGAAACACCACTCAACTTCTAAACTTCCCTTCCAAGTGAGGAATTGGTTTATGGGAGTTGACATTGTGAAGAGGAAGCAAATGCTAGAAATCCCAGAATTTCTAAGAGGCTTTGTTTTGTGATGAAGGAACTGAATCTCATGAGTCATAGGTGTGACACCCTATGGAAAGTAGTTAACCTTTCTGGGTTTCCTATTGGCAAAATGAGATGGCAATATTTCTACTTACCTTTCCTCTGTCGTGCCAAGATCAATTCCAGACATTTCAAGAGGTGCTTCTTTAAGGTAATGTGTGTGCATAAAGCCCAGCCAAAGTCAAAATGACAAAAAGGTGGGAATACTTTTAATCCCAGTCTAAACTGGGTATTTACTTTTTATCAATCATATTTAATGGGAAAGTAAATGTAAAGGCAATGGATGCCTACATTATTATCTTTAGTAGTTAAAAAGTGTAGACATAGAACAGAGCAGTTAAGAATGAAAACAAAGACCAGTATAATGTAATAATGATTTATAAAAGAGCAACACAAAGTCAATTTATTGTTTAGTAGAGATTCAAGTAACTGATTAGAGAGTAATTCTGATGTGCTACTGTTCACCTAGCACAAACTGTGGTGAGTCACATTGTGAATCATTTGCCTATGGTATTTTATTTATAGATGTCAGCAAACAAAGTTTTTGGTATCAAATGAAAAGATTGCAAAACACTTTTTCTATAACGGAATGCAATTTTACAATCTACCGTCAGGGATACCATTAGGCATCTAATATTTTAGAGACTCACATTTGGTAGACAAACTGTTAAGGTTTATTAACCTTTGCATTGATGTAGTGCACTTCCTCTTGGAGTGGCAAACCAACCTATTTACTTCCTATTCTTTTATTTCTCTCCTTTTCTTCTCCCATTTATGAGTCACATATACCTGGTACCAAAAGAAAAAGCTGGCATGATAAGAAATATTCAAAATAAAAAACTTAAAGGATGTGGCCAGAATTTACAGTTGTTTTTTTTTTCTCCATTAACTCCCCGAAGTCTTGATTTGTTTTCATGCCTATAGTTTGTCCTTCTGTGAAAACATCTTCTGGGTTTGTAATCCCAGTCTGATATTTTTAACACAAGAATGAAACTGAAATAAAGATCCAAATCTGATAATTCCATTAAATTTAAAGGAAATGGGTGCCACATGCAAGTTTCTATGGATTTTGTGGAGATTGGTGTTTTTCCAGAAAATGGATCTTTTTAAGGAGCAATGTCTTAGGAAAAGCTCACACACAGCAGTGCTCATCAGCTAAGATAAATATCAGGGCTCCTCACTTGGGTGTCATGCTTAGGGTTGCACAGGCTGTGGAATGCAATTAAAGCTTTTTCCTCTGTAGACTACAAAAGCCTTCCAGTAGGCTTTATGATATGGCACCTGGTTTTTGAAAATGATCAGTATGTGCCTCTTGCTTGAAGACATCTCCAGCCAGAGCAAAAGTCAGACCAGCATGCATTTAAGTTGTTAAATGAGAAGCCTCATCAAAAAGACAATTAGAACAATGGATGCTTGAATTGTTTCAGGGCATGGTGAGGTTCTAAAGCAACTTTCATTGGGTAAATATCAAAACACACAAGTAAATAGAAAACTGACCAGTTTTGATGGTTGCCTAATAATTATGATATTTTTACCTTAAATACTCAAGGACTTTTTAAAAATGGGTATCTTCCCATAATAGTTTCATGGACTTCTTTTGACAATAAGAACACTTTTGTGTCTGAGTTTTTCTCCTCAAAGTCTGATGCCTAAATATTGAGCTTTTGAGTATGAATATGTTTTCCAAAGCCTTCCACATATACCACAACGCTGTAGAACACATCTGAAAATAATGCACTTACATAGGTCTTCAAAAATTCCTGTTCTGCTAATAATATTAGCTGAAATAAGATTATTTTGTCAGGATAACAGAGTTTTGTTATGAATTATTATTGCATCCTTTAGTATTTTTTTTAGAAAAATTCATTTAATGTAGCAAGTACATTTAGAATGACTTGTGCATGTCTCATCTATAGTGGTGGATTATTGAATTAGCTTGCTGTTCACTGTGTTCGAACAAGAAAGCATCATATCAATTTCATTACTGACAAATAAAAATTCTTGTTTTTATGAGATCAGCTTTTTCAACTCCCAGCATTGCTGGTAGAAATATACATATGTCTCAGTCTGAAATGCAGAACTTCATAAAAACGGCTTCACACATTTTAGAAGAAAGGATAACCTTGTAAGAAATGAACAAGAATCAGATTTTAATTAATTGCTAGAAAGTTATTGACTAAATAGAAGCCTCTTATTGGCTATTACTAAATGTTAGTTATATGGTTAAGCTATATTTATTTAGCTCCTTGCAATTAATTTTAGTGATTATTTTAAAATGTCACACCCACATGGCCTACATATATTTGTCCTGCAAAATGTAACTGACATTCTGAAAGTGATTATTTTTTAAACTCTTCATATTGGGAAAACATTAGGAGTACCTATCATTGGGGAACATATAAGAAGTTAACCATTTTGAAATGTGGAATTTTGACATGCAAATTACTGTACAGAATCTTGTTGAAAGTTGCTAAAAATACTGCTAGTTCTTTAGCATATACCTAGCTAGTGACCATGTTAGATCCTTGCTTATATGTCTTGTGACATGCACACCTGTGGTTTTTTATAGGGAGGAAACACTTTAAAAAATCATATTTATGTTTGTGTGGGTGAACAGAAGGAAATAGAAGAAAATTTCTTCTTGACAATGATAATTTATCTCTAAATAATGAGGATTTGACCCACAACATTCATTACTGTAATTACAACCAGAACAAAATCACTCAAATATAAACATAGGTAATTTTCTGATTCTGTGAGAATTTTAAGCAAGTCAGATTTATTCTACTATGTTGCACACATTTAATATTTTCTTGTATTAAATATTAATATCAATTAATGCTTACAAGTGCAAAATAAAAATACTAATTAGAAATTATTTTAAATAATGATCTGTATTAGACATGGGTGCCATATATCTGGTGTCTTTTCCATTGCATTTAAATGAATGAGAACTAATTTTGATTTACAATTGATGTATTTTGGAGTAAAATTATAACAGCTCTTATGAAGGCTCTGTTATCATTGATAAGAATCTCACTTGGAGGCAAACTTTATTTTTTTGACCCACATCTATGTGGGCTTTGCAAACATCTCCTTTTTATGTGTATGTTACTTAAGTGATAATGAATTAAAAACCCCAAATGAGTATGGCTTTGGTTTCTGTTTTATTTTTTTTAGAAAGACAGGACAGCCTTGATATCATCTGAGTTAAGTGGTCTCACCTAACTCTGCATCAGACCTCTTAGTCTTTTTTTTAAATCTGGAAGAGAAAAAATAATGACATTGCTATTTATTTCATCTATTTTGAGCATGTATTCCATTCTCTTTTCAGGTAGATTCAATGTGCCTAAGTGATCACAGCATCAAACCTGCCAGAATGCAAGAAGCATTTGGACAATGCTCTCAGGCACAAGTTGTGATTCTTGGGGCTCTGCTATGCAGGGTGAGGAGCTACACTTTGATCCGTGTGGGTCCCTTCCAACCTATGACATTCTATGAGCTTTAAAATGGATTTGAGGTGCCTATCTTTGAAATGAATGCTTAATATTAACGTGTCTAATTTGATGTAGATAAAATTCCTTCATAATGCTTACTTAACAGGTCTGGATTAGCAGAGGTAAATATATACCTGTGGTATATATCTTACATACCATATATTTTTACAGAGAGGAAGTGAATAGCATATTTACACTCTTCTGATTTTGTTTTTGTGTACACTTATACATAGGAAAACTACTGTCATCAGAAAGTCAATAATTCAGATTACCTGAATTTGCATGAAGAGAAATACTGAGGTTTATTTCTTGGTATTTATACTAAATGAGCCAAGTTTTGTGCTGACTTAAATTGGTCTAAACCCATTATAGACACAGTGAATTCATTAGTTATTTTTCAATTTCCATAAGTCTTATATAATAGAAAATGGAAGAAAACACTGTTTCTCATTACCATTGGATTCTTTTCAAACTGGTCTATTCCTAATAAGTAGCATAGGCCTTTTTATAAGCAGCATAGGCCTTTTTTTTTTTTTTTTTTTTTTTTTTTTTTAAATCTGAGTAGTCTACATTGGTTCTGAAAATAGAAATTATTATATCACAACTCAGACGGAAACATTAACACAAAACTGGTGTTATACATTAAAATTCCTTCTGGCAAGGTAGACTGAAGATTAAAATACTTCTCTAACAAAATTCTTGTGATTTCACATTATTCAAGTATTATCTGAGATGGAGAATTATAGTGATTTATTGTGGAAAAATTAAGAGGCACATTACTTGCCATGGAAAGTACAGGCATACTGTTAGTTTGACATAAACCACATAAAGATATTAAATGTGACTCTAATTAGTTTTATTCACCACTCGAGTCTCTGCAGTTGGATTCCTTTGATGTCATCCTGCTTCTATCTAACATGAGTAATGGGAATGGTTAGTGAACAATATTTCATACTGCCACATTACAGTAGAAGTGGTTTCCACTTGTATGCAGTGTTCCAGTGGATGCACTTTGATAAAATGGTAAAAAGGAGAAGCTCATAACTATCCCATTTCTTGACACAGAAAATCCTGCAGATTGGTGATACATCAGTATGTAAAAAATTACCCTTTGCTAATACAATAAACCTGTTTATTATAACACACTATGCTCACTTAATCACTGTTATACAATAAATCACATTTGTTATGTACTTACATAAGCCTATTCAGCAAAAAAGCACATAGTATAATTCAAAATATCCTCAATTAAAGTAGTTAAAACTAAATTTCCTAGTTTAAACTAAATTTCCAAGTTGTTAAAAAAAACCCCAGATAAATCAGAAACAGAGAGAAAGGGTCTGCACCTTACTCTAAAAGTTCTGACTCCTAAAGTATAAACTACCTGTTGATCTGGGAAAAATCTACATACTTGCTCCTAAACCAGAAACTTAACTTTGGTAAGTTCCCTGGACCAAGGATATGTAAAAGCTTGCTGTGGGTTGACCTTGGCTGGTATCTGGGTGGCTGCCAGACACCCACCCACCTGCTCTCGCTCCCTTTCCTAAACAGGACAAGGGAAGAAAATGTAATGGAACACCTCACGGCTAAGATCAAGACAAAGAGATCAATTACTGATCAATTACCAATTACTGTCACAGACAAAAGAGGCTTGGGGAAAATTAATTTCATTTAATCTTTTGCCAACTTATTGAAAAGTGAGAAAGAAAGGCAAGTTAAAACAATGTTTTTCCTCACAATCCTTCTTTTTCCTAGGTACAATTTCACTCCTCTATTCCTGTCTCCTCTAACTCCTCCAACCCTACCAAACAGAATAGGAGGGTGGAGAGTGAGAAGCTGAGCTCCTGTCTGCCACTCCCTCATCCTCACACTTTTTTTCCTGCTCCTCAGCCTTTTCCCCTGCTCTAATGTGGGTCCACTCTATGCGTTACAGTCCTCCCAGATAAACCTGCTCTATCCTGGGCTCTTCTCCATGTGCTGCAGTTCCTTAATATTTACCTGCTCTGGTGTGGTCTTTTCCATGGGCTACATGGAAATACCTGCTCCAGGTCCTGGAGCATCTTCTCTCCAACTTCTCTGAGCTTGGTGTTCACAGTACTGTTATTTTCCTCACTGCTGTGTATAATTTTTTTCCTTCTTAAATATGTTTACCCCAGGGCACCACCAGGCTGAAGGTTGCAGCAGTGTCCCGTGGTGGGTCTGTGGGGGCTGGCAGTGTCTGACACAGGACAGCCCCTCTATGTTTTACAGAGGCCATCCCTGCAGCTCATCAGCTGCCAGCACCTGGAAATGACCACCCCCAAAAAATGTCTTTGACTAAAAGAGAGTCCTAATTAGCCTGATGTTGAAACTTCTGAAGTAAGTAAATAAAATACCATCATACTCTGTCTCTTCTCACAAGGAACATGTTAATTATACTTCACATTGTCTAGCACTTTGTGTGTGGCCTGCTGAATGAAAAACACTATGGGAAATGCTGTATTAAATTTGGTTATGACCAAAATTGGCCATCTGGGTTAACATTTACCAGATATAACAGTGTCTGGGTTAGAGGGAGAGGGCTTAGTGGGAGATTTCTAGGATACAATTGCACTAAAATATTGATTAATACTTTCATAAAATCATAGAATGGTTTGGGTTGGAAGGGACTTTAAAGATCATCAGGTTTCAACCTCCCTACCATTGGGACAGGAACACCTTCCACTAATGCAGGTTACTCAGAGCCCATCCAGCTTGGCCTTGAACGCTTCCAAGTATGGGGCATCCACAATTTTTCTGGGCAACCTGTTCCAGTACCTCACCGCTTCCACAGCAAAGAACTTCCTCCTAATACATAATCTAAACCTACTATCTTTTAGTTTGAATTCATCCCCCTCTGTCCTATCATTACATGATCTTGTAAAAACTCCCTTCCCATCTTCCTTGTAGGTGCCCTTCAGTTACTGGAAGGTAACAATTAGGTCAAACCTAAGCCTTCTCTCCATTTCTGTCATCCTTTCCTCATATGAGAGGTGCTCCATCCCTCTAATAATCTTGGTGACCTTCCTCCAGACTTTCTCCAACAGGTNCTCTCTGGGCTCCAAGTGCACATTACCAGCTCATGTTCAGCCCCTCAGTGACCAGCACCCCCAAGTGCTTCTCTGCAGGGCTGCTCTCAATCTCTTAGTCCCCAGCCTGTGTTGGCAACAGGGGTTGCCCTGACCCAGGTGCAGCACCTTGCACTTGGTCTTGTTAACCTGCATGAGATTCCCATGGGCCCACTTCTTCAGATTGTCCAGGTCCTTCTGGATGGCATCCTGTCCCTCAGGTGTGTCAACAGCACGACTCAGCTTGGAGTCATTGGCAATAGAAATATGAGTCATCTAAGTGGTTTTCCAGATGAAAAGAACAGTCTAAATAAGTTAGTATTTGTTACTGTATTTGTAATTTTCAGCACTGAAATGCACTTAGTTGTTTT
>VZTR01026739.1:130100-144943 GCA_013400775.1 Chaetops frenatus | reverse complement strand
CAAGTCACCAGACCCTGAGACATCTTTTGTAGCTTTTCTGTAGGGGATCTGTGACACAAATATTTTGCACGTTTGAGTAGGTTACCACATCAAGGGAAATACTGCTGACATGGCTACCCAAACCTCTTTTAACTTTGGATTATTATTAATTACATGTAATGTCCTGCTGTAATCAGTTTTTGTTCCTTTATACTTGCTTCCTGACTATTATTTTCTTTGCTGACTGCTAGAACTTGTTAAAAGGTTTCACTGACTCAATCCATTGAACAATCCCTTTGTCAGGGGTATTCTAGCAAAAGAAAATACAAAAGAAGTGGTAAAATTAGTCAGGAAGGTGTTCATCATAAGCTTTATCTACATTGCTAAATGAACCAGATGCAGAGATGGGCTTGAGGATTTTCTCTGTCATCATGCCTGTTATTTAAATGTTATCATGCTCCCAGTCATGGTTTTGGAACCAGAATTTTCTGAAACAATGTCTGGGTAAAATTTGGGGCATAGCATGTGTCAGGCAACTCTCATGTCCCCCCTGATGAGAAATATGCAGTGTAGCCATTCTGCCCTGTACAGTACTCCAACAGTATCCAGAAAGACTGCCATCCTCCAGCACTGCCATGTACCCACACATGGGCTCACCCCAAGCCCCCAAAACACCCCCCACTTTCAGGCAGTGAAACACTGGGAGACTGGAACACAGATTTCTCAGTAGTCTAGACACGTTCAACCTAAAAGAAAACATACAGAGATGATAAGTATGACTTAAGGTGACTGAGGCTCAGGGAAAGATGAATACTAAGTGCTGTGTAGTGTGGATATAGCTAAGCCAAACCATTTGCCCAGAGACTGGACCCTTTGTTTTATTTAACAGCAAATACTGGGATTCCATGAAGAGAGATGGAAATGCATCACACTGTGAGATGTTCTTGTCTACAGGTGGATGGATGGATAGAGTACTAATCAAATGTAATGAATAGATTTTTCTGATGTTTAGAGAAGGACAAATGATGCTGCCTTATGAAAAAACATGAGGATTAATTAAAAGTATTTTTCAAAAATTTTTTAAAATGGACTATATTCATCTTATACATCACTGTAATTCTATTAGAAAAGAAATGCTATTATTACTAATATTGCCCAGACTGAAGTGACAGGTGTTCTCGACTCTATAATTCTCTTCATATAGATCACACCAGGAAATTCATTTGAAATAGCGAAGGAAGAACTGTGGTGCTGTGAGAGATACATTGCTGCTGGCACACAACCTGTCTAATTCAAAGCTAGCTTGTACAGTTCTGCCTTTGACTGCAATTCAGACATGCTTGGATACGTAACACTGCTGATGTTTGAAGTACTTAGACACTGTTGGTTTTCCAAACAGTTTGTTATGACAGCCCCTACCCCTGTAGGTAGAGGGAGAGATGCTGTACAACCACAATCTCTTTCAAGTTATTCATTCTTATTCCACAAGTTGTTACATCTGACCAAAAAGAAAATAAAAAGAAAAAGAAACAAAAAACATCACACAATAAACAAAATCAACCAAACCCCGAACCACTAAGTTATAAAATTAGAAATAAAGGCAGATCTTGTGAAATTACCAAAAGAAGAAATGAAACAGACTAAAGAATCAGTAACCACAGAGAAAAAAAAAAAAGAAAAAACCCCCAAAGTAAGCAAATAGGTACGTCTTTCTTCTGGGCTATTAAAGGTTGTAGGTCACAATTGTGTACTGCAGTGCATCGTTCATTTTTGTTACTTTGACAGTAACTCCTTTTCTTGCACTTTTGCTGAATCCATCCTGCCCCTTACATTAAGGGCTTATTTCCTTACACTATAAGGGAGAGAGGGAAGCACCACTTTTTCATCTTTAGGAGACATTAGTATTTTCTTCTTTTCCTCTTTTTTTTCTCACTTGTTCTTCTGTAATTAAAGCTAAAAATTCAATTGTTCTTTACCAGCATTTTTTGCTTGCATAGCTCTTTAAGATTTTTTTCTCCTTTCCATTAACAATTTTATCTTTGATTACTATTCCTTTCCTCTGGATTTGTCTGCTTTCACATCAGATATCTTGTTCTTGTCACTGCAACCTGCTGTGTGAATCAGGTAAGCCTGGTAAGATACCTTTACAGAGCAGCCTTGATTGTGTTTGGTGAGCTGTGAGAAGAACAAGAAATGTAAAAGCAAAAAAACAACTCAGAAGCTTGCTTGGGAAAGAATCAGTCCCTACTGAACTTACACTACAGAAAGAGAATTTTATACTTAAATTTAAAGAGACTTATTGAAGTCTCTTGCTGAGAAGAAACCTTTTCATGTTGTTAGCTTGATCTTAGTAGTTTTCATCTGTCTAATGTACTGCTCCATCAGTATGCTATACCCAGTTTGCATAGAGGTAAATGACAACACGCTGCCCAAGGCACTGAGGAGCCAGGCCCTTACACTTTACAAAAGAGCTGTGCAAGCACAGAGTCATCCCAGTGAGGCTGAAACTCCACTGCAGCAGCCAGTCTGACAAGAAGACACACAGCTGCAGAAAGCCTCTGGGGCTGGAGGGACCTCTGATCTTAAAGGCAGCTTTGCAGCTGAAGCAATTACTGCCACACATTCAGCTGGATGTGAGGGTGATGTCTTCCAGCCTGAAGCCTACAAACAGGCATCCTCTGCTAATTGGGAACAGAGGAAGAGGAGATCAGAGAAGTTAATAAGTGTGAAGTTAGTACTGTGGCCAGTTAATAGCAATACTGTTTCTTGTTGTGCCCATGAATGTGTTACAGAAGTATTGGCAAATCTTATCCTGCCTGTAGGGAAGTGGGTGGCTGACACAGAATAATAAAGAGTCTTTTCTTTTAGCTGCTAGTTTGAAGGCTGCTCAGACTAGAAATGGCAAAACTGTACCAGATGATGGTCTCTCTGATGGCAATCAATAGTCTTGAAGTATTTATTTGTTAGCAGCAGTCTGTCTCATAAAAATTCCCCTTTAGCAATAGAATTGCTCACATTTTAACAAATCAGGCCTGGGGCATGGGTAACCTTTGTGAGTGTCAAGTATGAATGCTCCTGATGGTCTTGCTGTTTCTCCCATTTTCATCCCCTGAGAGTCCCACAGAAGTCTGCAATTAGTCTTGGACTAGGACTGAACTAGGAATGCCTCCCTGCTATGAAAAGAAGTCATCAAGCAGTGGTGGAGGAGAGGGGAAATGCATACCTTGAATGAGAGGGTTTAGCAACTGCATTGAGGTCCTAGAACTGGAGTAGATTTGGTGTTGGGCCAAAATATGGTCAAGTAGTAAATGTGGAAAAAGTCAGGTAATTGCTTACTCATGAGCTTTCTTGTATTGTAGCTGCCATCAAACTGTGCTTTGGGGAAAAGATGTTTTCTTTTATCTGACATTTCCCCTGTGAGTTCTGGGAGGTCAGTTTTGGACTTGAATGAACAACATCATTTATTTGTTTGTAACTTCTGCTAGTTTCACCATCTGGCATGAATTTTACTGCACTGAACATGTTCTGTCTTATCAAAATCTATTATCACTTTGTGCTTATCCTGTGGTTTATCACTTTGCAATTGCTTGTGTAAAAACAAATAAAACAAGAAAATAAAACTATTAGTAGTTTGAAAACCCTTTAAAATCTTGTTGCAGCCATTCCTCCAAACACCTGAGGCTTGGATCCTTGTTTCAAATACAGATAACTCTAATGTTCTTTTTGTTGTCTGTATAGCTTTATTGTTCTCTAGTGTTATTTTATGACAAATTAAACATCTTTGGTTTTGCCAAGAAGTATATGCCTTTTATTTTTCCTCAACTTATTTGTCTCTAATTCTAAAGTTCCAGATTTGCTGCCTCATTTCTTTCATATTTTTAGGGTAGTATAATCTTTTTTAACATGCTTTGGTGGTTCATATTAAATGTGTTCTTTTCATTTACACTATATTTCAAAATCATATCTCTGATTTTTTCTTCTCAAGCTCTCTTTTGCCTTTTCATTTATTTCTCAAATATGCTCTGTTTGTAGTGCAGAACTTAAGTGCTGACTACTTTCTTTCTTGCTCCTTTTAGCTAACCCTGGTCACAGTAAGTTGATTTATTTATATTTTTAGGTGTTTTTTCAGGATCAAATCCTTCATGCTGTATCAGATAAGAGTCTGAACATCACGAAAATAATAAACAGAAGAGATTTCACTTATAGCCCAAAAGTGTTAGAAAAAACTACTTTCAAAAGGCACTTTTGCAAACCATTACATAAAACAGGTTGAAATCTTTGAAGCAGCTTAAATCTGTTAGCTTTAAATTTCAACTCACTTCTAGTTTCACCTTTTGAAGCTTTTTTTGGCTTTCACATAAATGTTATACATCAATAAATATTTAAGTCTGACTCTTCACGTAAAAAAAATAAAACCCTTTGGCAAAATCTATGAATGAGAAGTAGCTGATCATACTTGATGATCAAATTGCAAACACTAAGGATAGACCAAGGCAACAAACCTAGTCCATGATACCAAGACAAAAGTAATAACTGAGTTTTTATTTATTCTCTCACTAAATGATGAAAATATTGTGCCAAGTGTGCTTCTGTTTTAAGTGTTTTGACCACAACACCTCATAATCTTGTTCTGCCCTGGTGAATTCAGAAGTGGAGCAGTTTTGGGGATTCTTGCTGAGATGGTCAGTGTACAGCACAGTTGTATAATTATTCCTCAAGAGAAAGTTGCTGTTAGCCACAGACAGTTTCTTATACGGCTGCAGTATTACCTTGATTTTTTCTGGAACACCGCAGAGTAGAAGTCAAACTATCTAAATCAAAATTTGGTAAATCTTGTGCCACATCCAGACTTCAGTTACTCTGACCAAAACATAAAAACCCTTGTACTTATACGGATGGCATAAAGACTGTGATCAGAATGTAGCCTCCCTGGAATGTGAATGGCAAACTGTCATAAAGATAAATACTGGAGGAAGCTATAAAAACACTGTACTTAGTTCTAAAGCAAAAATGTACAGTGCAGCAGAGTAAATAAAACTGGGTATCTCTGAATCTTTATTAATTAATCAATCAACATAGATTGTTTCTAGGTTCTTCCGTCTAAAAGGACTTTGAAAGCAATCTTGGGTTCTACTACTCCTCAGTTGAAGTGGAACATCTGCTGCATAGATACAGAAATCAGGAGAAATTTTACATTTCTTGTGATTTTCCAGGTAAAATTATGTTTGAACAAAGACATAACTTTATTGGTTTTGAATCACAAGAAACAAATCTATTTACTCTTACAGTGCAAAAAGGGGAACCCCTTCCTATTATGCAATAAGCTTTTTGTTTTCTTTTGTATTTTTATATAACTTTTAGAATTTCAATCTTCTTAACAAGACTCTCTTTCCAAAACCAGTATCAAAGGGGTTTGAATATTGTGAAGGTTTTTTTTAGTAGAGATCTTGATACTGGCAGCCAGGTTTAATTATGTGTTTGAAATATCTGAAACATGGCTAAAGTGACAAGTCACTGGAAGTATAAAAATAGCTGTAATCTTAATAAAGCCAAGAGAAGACAGAAAGAATTTTCTTGGAAGCATTAATGCTTATGCCAGACAAAATATTCTTAGAATGAGCATTTCTACACTGTAAGAGCACATCAATTTTGCTTTCATAGCAAGACGTGAAGAGTTAGTAAACAACAAGATTTATACACAGATCTCCTAAGTACTGAGTTGGACAATCACATTATTGATTTGCCACCATGATGGCACTAAACCTGAACCTCCTTAATATCATCATCTGTAATCATCTCTTGATTAGACGCTCTGAAGCGCCACAGCCAGGATCAGGTAGCAGGAGACAGTTCTGATTGAGCAAATCAGTTTGAAAAGTGTCCCTGGAGAAGAATTTCATTTTCCAGGCCAGAATTATCAGCTCTGTGCCTTTGAATCTATACTAATAACATAATGGAGGAGAAAAAATTGTTTCTCATGATGAAATAAAACATCTGTTTCCTCCCTTTCCTCTGGGTTAGGTTTATCAAATTATGAGCTGAGTATTGCACTGCTTTTTGCAGTGAGTAAAATGGACTGATAATAAATAGATATTTTTAATTCTTATGTTATCTGCTGTAGGACTGTTGACATATGTAGTTATTTAGCATAATATTTGAAAATGCTTTTAAAACTCTTGATGACATGAGATAAACAGTGTCCCTTTACAGAAAAGTAAATCCCATGCCAACTTCACACAAGTGAAACTAATAATATTATGGTAACTCTGATCTTAACAGATTCTGTTTGTGGCAGGAACTGCATATTAATGATATCCCATTCTGCGATGCTCCTCTGGAGAAAATAAAAACCAGACAACAAAACAAAATCCCTCTAACATTTACTTCAGCAAATTAAATTTTATATTAAGCTGTTGATGACAGTCAAGAAAGCTGATAATTTTATTTTGTTTGGGCTAAATTATACCTCTGTTATTCTCTAACACTTGAAGGAGCACACAGAGAACTAAGATGAAAACATTGGGAGTCCTTACAGGCTGAGGCTGGTATCACAGTTGCACTGGTTTCATCCCATCGGTGCACTGGTGCATATAATATCTCTCTTTGAAAGGTTAAAAGTGGTAGAATATCAGGAGAGTTGCCCCTGAACTCTACCTGTTTAATAGTGTAAAGTGGGAAACTCTGGGCCCTCTCTTCAGATTCCATTGGTAAAACCTATTGTTAAAACTCCTAAAAGAGTAGATGCTTTAAAAATAATGTAAGCACCTACAGCTGTTTATCTGCTCTTTCCCTAAAAGTTCATGATTCCTGCAATATTTTGCATGGTACTTGACATTATTTGTCTGTGTCTTTCCAGAATTGTCCCTATGTTTCTATGGTCTATAATGCATTTTTCAAAGCTGCTTTTTAGGTTATTTTTTTCTGAGTTGTTTTATTGTTTTTATTTTTAGTATTGAGTGATTTCTTCCATTAATCTCCTTAAAATTCTGACTGATAAAATGTGTTTTAAGCTTATTTACTGGATGGCAAGGGGCTATATAATGCTGTCTAGATATTTCCACTTAGGAATGGAATAAACTCTATCAGATATTGTTAGCAATGGATGTCCTTGGTTGAAAAGCAACTTTTTCCCCTGCAAGGAACTTGACAACTTCCTTCAGGTATGATAGAACCAATTAGCTGGCTAGTTCTAAGATGGATACTTTCTTTAGCCACTTAAGAAGCTGAATATGCCCCTTTGACTCACATTTAAGAAAGGAGGAGCCCAGGAATCTCCCTCTTCCTTCCAGCTTCTGAATAGGTAACTGGGGGGATGGCCCGGCTCCACGGGGCCAGGCCGGGGCCAGGCCTGCTTGGTCAGGCCCTGCTGGCTCCACCGAGCTGGGCTGGGTCGGGCAAGGCCCACTTGGCCAGGCTGGGCACAGCTGAGATCCTGCCACAGCTGAAATCCTGGCCTGGCTGCTGAGATCCTGGCCATCCCTGCCTCCCCCCTCTCCCCAGGAAAAGTTTGCAGCAGCTCCAGCAGCTGCCCAGCAGAGATCGTGTGACCAACAGCAGAGCCTGGCAGAGATCACAACTCTCTCAGTGCACAGATGAAACTTACAGACATCAATCCTCTCTCAAGTAAGAGAAAGGGAAAGAGTGAAGACATGTGAGGAAACCAACATGGAGACCCCAAGGTCAGTGAAGAAGTAGTTAAAGCCCAGAGGGAGTAGAGAGAGGAGATGCTTTAAGCTGAAATTCTTTTGTAAGGCCATGGTGATTAAAGTATTCCTTGTAACTCATGAATGCAACTGAAGGGATGTAGCATTCTAACTGCAGTCTTAGCAAAGGCACCTGTGCTGAAGCAAGCAGATGTTGAAGTAGCTGTGTTCTAATGAGAAACTTAAACAGAGAGAGATGAGGAACATTGCCACAGAGATGAAGATATGAGAACTCTTGCCTCAAGGATGGAAGAAGAAAATTTTTGCTCCCAGAGATAGAAGAGAACCCTTGCTCCAGGAATAGGAGAAACCTTGCTTCCAGAGAGAGAGATGAGAAGACCCTTTGCTTTTTTAACAGAACAGCTCATTTTAAAAATAGTACCCCAGTAGACAAAAATGAACCCTCAAAAGCAGTTGTGGGAAGAACTGTGTGTCGAGGGAAGGCACTTTAACACTGAGAACAGATTTCCTTTCTGGGCAGCTGATTGGCTGTGATATAAAACCAGGAGAGAACTGTGTTCTTGTGAGAAAAGTCTCCATGGCATGGCAAGACTTTTCCCTAAGTGAACTGAAGAAAGACTATTTTAGAGGTGGTACTCTGACTGAAAGGGTAAAGTGTTGTCTCTTTATATTGTTGGTGGGAAAGAGAAAATGAAGTCCAGGAGGAGAAGTGTCTGAAGGTTTATTCCAGTTATTATTATTATTCTTTTAGTTCTGTTAGTAAAACTGTCTTTATACTTCTTAAAGTTTTAGGCCTGCTTTGCATTTCTCTTAATCCTTATCTCACAGCAGAAAATAAATAAGTAAGTGTAGTGGGTACACTGATATTAGGCCAGAGTGCTCAACCCACTCCATTAATATGGTACCCTGTGTGAGGAGGTGAAGTAAAACCACTACAATGGGCTTGACAGATCTATAAAGAATGCAATCATGGTTGCCAAGCAAAGAAATAAAATCTCAGTATGAAGCTAGAAGTATCAATGCACCTAGGAAACACCCATAGGAGGTGCTCAAGGTCTCACTCCCTGAACATGGAGTATGTATGGAGTCTGATACTTGGGACTAGAAGGCAAAGGATGATCTGCATTGACCTATCTGGGAAATCCATCCAACAGGGTTGGAAATGGACATGCCTAGTGGTTGCTAACTGAATCCGTGTTTTTCAACTACAGGAAAGTTCAATCAACTCAGAACAGTTTCTGATAGGTGCTCACACCCAATACTCTCTGTTCCTTAATCAACACAATGATAATCTATTTTTCATCCATATTGAGTAGGGTGCTACTCCCTATCACTTTGAAATGTGTTGGCATTGCTAATTTAGGCTCTATCAATTGGTGAGAAAAAGGAGATAGTTTGATTTTTATCTGCTGGAAATTCTGGTGTAGGAACATTCTATGAAACAGTTTGAGTCATTACTAAGCTTGTCTGTTCATTTCTGCTTATTGTTCTGGTGCCAAACCAATTTGAACTGTGGTTGTGTTCACAGCAGCGCTATTTAAAAACAGGTGTGAAAATTGTCTGTAACCAGTGAGTATGAGAATCCCCTGTGGCCAAGGAATTCTATAGGCACCCTGATACTATACATAAGATGTTCTGGCATACTGAACTCTGCTTTTGTTCTACACACTATGTTTATCAGAAAAGTTTAATGGTTAAATGTTCAAAAATTTTTCTCTAGGTATTTCATGCTTTCTTAACACAGACACAGACACACAGAAATCCCTTATGAGGATCTAAATCAAGCCCAATCATACCATAGACAGGAAAAGTTTATGATCTCAAAGGTACTGTTGGAGTCTTCATAAGCAGAAAATGCAATTATAGACCCTGAATCCAGGTTTTATGTCTGTGCCTCTTCACAATATAACATTAACTCATAAGGTCAAAATGACAACCTGAAGATCACACTTGACCTATTTAATGTCTCCATCCAGCCCATTGCTGCTGGNCAGGACTGAAGAAAATCCTGCAAAAAATTACTGGTAGGTACCCCATTACACCCCCATAGGGACAGAATCTATATCTGCTGCCTTCTAATTTTACATGTAGGAGATTAAAAAATTGTTAATTTAGTGCCACTGTACCAAGGCATTTAACCTCTATGACAGAGCTGTTGGTGCATGTAGGGAATGTTTTTGGGGAGGCCCCCAGGCAGGCTGTAAGTGTGGTTACAGCAGGAGTTGTGGGGTTTCTGGCAAAGACTGCACAGGACCTGTAAAACTTCTCTGGAGGGTGACTTCAGTAAAAAGGAAAGGTTTACAGGCAGGGAAAAGGGAGACAGGCAACTTGCTTATGAATATCTAGCAGGAAAACCTTAGTTTTCTCTTACTGTGTGTGGGTTCCAATGAGATGAAATAAAATACTGCAATTTCTTGGGTTTTTTGTGAGAACAGTGTGGAGGGGAGGGAGAAGAAGTAGCTATTGAAAACTATATAAGATTTGAAAAAAATATGTGTAAAGTAAGCAGGCTTATTGAAAAGTAAGCTGGTTTAGTGAAGGAAAAGTATTAAACTATGATCAGAATGAATTATCTGAAAAATCTCACATTTGCTTCTACAGATATTTAATCCTCATATTGCTGGCAAAACTCTTGAAACTATTCAGTCAGTCAAATGTAATGCTGTCTTTGGATAAAAACTGTTGACAGGGTTTTGGAAGAAAAATATTAACGCTAATATTAACCTTTTTCTTAATATTATGGATTGATAACAACTATTGAAATATGAAAATATGCTGTAGTGGCAATTTGTCAAAGCATTGTAGAATTATATTTTGTATCATATAAAAATATAGAAAGAACTACCACAGAATGCTATAATACAGTATGAGGTCACTAGCACATTTATGATCTTCCATATAAGACTTCCCAGGTGGTGATGCTAAAACCAACTTTAATTTGTCACTGGATGCTAGATTTATTCTTGCTTCATAGATGTAGAAAACAGACATCTGTTTAAAATAATTGCTGTACACAGACAGCAAGCTATTAAACCATTCACAGTGAGTAGGACCCCATTGGTACTAAATGCACAGGAATCTACAGTGTTGCTAAATTACTTTATGTTACTTTTGACTTAAAAAATTTTGTTTTTTAATGATCAGTAATTGATTCTTACTGAAATAACAATAAGATTACATAAGAAAGAAACAAATTCTTTAAATGTCCTAATTTTCAGCGACACATGCTAGACTTGTATTAAAATGAATTCCAAGGTGTTTCCAAGTTTTTCTGGAGTTTTTAATAAATACTCAAATTAATCTTGTCTAAGAGTTTTGCAGTTGTGTGCCTCTGATTCCCTGAATAAGCAACTTGAGGCATGTTCTGTCATTATACCACAAATATGAAAAATATGGCACAACTGTACCTTGCATAACAGAAAGAGGACAGTATAAATCAGCTATGTTTATTCTTTTGGATGAGAGAAAACAAAAAAAATTTCAGATATTTGTAAAGTCCGTGTGGAAAAGTTATATGTTTTCATTTTGTAATTATATGATTTCAAATTTGGTTTTTATTTATCTCTTACCCTTTCCACTTCTCTATCACTGTTTTATTTTCTTTCTCCACCTGGCTATTGAGGGGGGCAGTTAGAAAAAAAGACAGTAAAGCAGGGACAATTTGAAGAAATTTAAAATTAATAAAGGGAAAGGAAAGCAAATAAACAAAAAATGGGCTCAATTTTCCCAACATAAAACATAGCTAGGGAGGAAAAAGAATTTTTTCCCTTCTCAGTGAAAACTGCTGGTGACTTCTGTTTTGCCTAAGTGATGTCAAGCTGCTGAAGCCCAGAGCCATCAAAGGTGCTCAGCCCTAGAGCAAACTTACTGAACAGAAGGAAGAAAATGCTACAAAGAAGGTCTTATCAATGAAAACCTAGAAAGGGTACTCAATCTGCCATTTTTCTTTTAGTTTCTTGAAAGAGTTCTACTCTCCTCTATAGATTTGCTCGAAAGCACTAAAATAAGTAAATATTCACACTCTAAAGCCATCAAGAGTGAAGAGACATGCAGATTGGATCTAAACATCTGGGGAAAAAATCCAATAACTGTGCAGCCAGGATGAGTCTATTACATCATAATCTCACAGTCACCATGCTCTGCAGAGCAGGCTGTTATGTACAAGTGGAGCTGTAAAGTTGTCAGTCACCTCCTGTGCTGTAGATAGCACTGAAGCTTCCTCCTTTCCTTGAAATACTGAAATACAGTAAAGGCCAACTATACAGGACTTAGGTGTATTAGGGGAAATCAAACAGATCTGTATTGTATTAGTAATGAAGTCATTATTCTGTTATAAACACTATACCAGTTGCATATTGCTATAAATAGGCTAGATGTGAAAATTTGTTTTACTTCTGCATTTTAAAATATTTTGCGTAGCTGCTGCTTTAGCTTCAGTACTGCGTGTTTGGTTTTTGCATGAGATTTCTTACTCCTACTTCCCTTTATTGAAGAATGGATAGATAAAAAAAGTGGATGAAGCTATTCCACTTGAAATGGAAATCTGTAGTACAGAAGTATTATGTACAGCTAGTAGAAATCCACGTCTCTGTCCTATAGTATGAAAAAAACAGTGTGCTTCCCAAATCCCTGTACCTTAACTCACCTAGCTAGGAATTTAACAGAGATTGCTTAGCTGTGTGTATGTGTTTCAGACTGTCAGTTAATAATTAAGACTATTTACTGCAGCTCATGGGACATGGTGTGTTTTAAAGTTCTCATAAATTATATCTTTGTGAGCACTTGTTTTCAAATGACCCTGAAAGCACAATAATCTTTATTGTCAATATATGCATAAAATACAAAGTTTAAGTGTATTCTACTCCAACTACAGTGGAATCCATTTACTTTGCTGCCTGGAATGGGAAAAAAAGCAGATTTTAAAAAAACCTCTTTCTTTGTCCGAAGGATTTTACCCAAATTTATCCGATTAGAGTGTAACAAAAAGAAGACATGTTGCAAATAAAAATTAAATAGAATATTTTTGGTGTGTAAAGGAAATGTCAAATAATAACCATATTTTTCAGGAATTATTAAAATCATCTGGAAAAGGTTTCCATTCATAAATATTCAGGACAGCAGCTGTCTACTCTTCCCATTTCACTTCTTTATCTTTTCTGCACTGTTATATTCACGAGCTAAGGGTATTACAATACTGCTGATCTGGGTAATTTTTTTTACCATAATCTAAGGGTATTGTGTCTGTCTAACTGGTACAAACCAGCATTCCTACCTAAAAAGCAGCTTCCACCACAATGGGGACTTGTCCTTAATCCCCTGCTGCCGACAGTGGAGAATTCACTGAAGGAGCCACTCTGGGACTAAAACTGTGGGAAGAAGAAGGGAAAAGAAAGGTTCTCCTAGATTACTCTCATGGTACATGGCACTTCTCAGGTAGGATATAAAAACCAGTGTGGGTGGGTGGGTTGGTGGGCAGAGTCAGGAAAAGCAGAGAGAGGCAGAGAAACCCCTGTTTTCATTGGTGTGTTCTTGCAGAGGGTAGCTGCAGGCCGTGTGGGTAAAAGAGAATTTTTGAGGTATAATTTCATAATGAGAATCAAATTATGGTATGTATTGAATAAGAAAATTCTCAATAATATTTTAATAAATATCATGGATCTGATTAATTACCTGTGTAATAGTAACATATTAGACATACACAGAGAAATCAAAACAATTCTAAGAGGAAAGTAGGAGTAGTTAAAGATGGAATCACCTGGAAAGTATCTGAAACACAGTGAAGGAGCTATAGTAGGATACTTACTACTTGACAGCTCAACAGCTGGTCTTTTAGCATATAGTCTCTCCAAAATATGCAGAATTACAGATAATATTAAATTAGGCATGCCAGACTAATTAATAGGAGTAAATTAAGAAGATAAGTCTGAAATTCAGATGGATGGTTTTACAGAGAGATGTAGGGTAAATACTATAATTAGATCAACCTGATACTCTTCGCCTGGCTATGATGAGAAAGCTTCACTCATATTCCAAGGAAAGATTACTGTGTTCTTAGAGGAAATGTGCACTTTAGCAATTGGCTTCCTTGACACTCTGAGGTAGCTTTCTGTCCTGGAGAATCCATTTTCTGAGTCATTAATCAGCCAGAGTCTTTGGCTCCTGGAGAGTCTCAGCTCTGCTGGTTGTCTTGTCTTCCACAGAGCTGGAAAACAGATGGAGCTCTAGTCAGGGAGTTTGGGCAGGTGGGGGTCCCACCCTTGAGACAGGGGAAGAATCCTCAATCTGTCACTTGAAAAGAGGAAAAAAGCAGTGCAAACATAAACCCCACCTGGTAACATGGAAAAGTACACTGTACAAGTCATATTTTATGTACTTAAGGGAGGAAAGCTTTGACAGTTTGAGAAACTGCACTAATAAATATGCATACTAATAAACCAGGTTCACCAGCTTAAGAGCATGAGAGAATTGTCAAAAATGTGCAGAAGCACTCTAGATACTGGGAGAAACCTGCCTCTCCAGAATGTAGGCCACCACTTTAGACATGGGCCATTGCTGCTGCCAGACAAGGGAGAACATTAGAGGCTACAGTCAGTATTCAGTGAAAGCAAGCAGAAAGTTGTATCTTTCTATTATCTTGCATGCTGTGTTATATACAGGCTGTTCCCTGGCCTCCCTCCACCCTGGATGTGCTCAAATGGCAGTGAGTGTTTTGGCAGGGAACACACTGACTGCTGTCTAGCACACACCATCCAGTGAGAGCTATTTTTGTTATCTGCTAAAACTACAGCTTGGAAATATGTGCTGTAGAGACATTTTTCTGTTTGAAAATGCTCCAGGAACTGGTTCCATGGCTGTAAATCAAGAATTATAATGTCATCATAATACCAAAAAACTTTTTTCAGTCCCAAATGTGAAAATTTTATGTTCAGCTGACATGAATACAATATAGACCAGAGGGGGACATGAACTCTTTGAAAGTTTTCCCATGTATGATGGTAATATTTCTCCATAGAACTTTGGTTTCTGAATATTTGTTTCACTTACACTTACATGAAAATTCCCACTTGTCCACAGTACTTGAAATGGCTGTTTTTCTGAAGACAGAAAAAGGGTATGACTTCCTAATTCTACTTTAGCTTAAAATTTCTTAAACATTGACCCATTTAAAAAAAAAAAAAAAAAAAAAAAAAAAAAAAAAAA
>VZTR01026739.1:98795-120840 GCA_013400775.1 Chaetops frenatus | reverse complement strand
ATTCTAATTAGATTAGAGATTTTCAGGTAAACTTTGTTTTTCTATGAATATAACTTAGTTTACCCCTCATCTCAGCTGGGACATCAAGAGTTTCTATTTGATTACAAAAGGGTTACTGAATATTTGCATCCCAATCCATGTCTGGTGCATATGGTGGTTTAAGTAAAATTTCTTTCTCATTGGCTAGGGATTCTCTCAAACACAGACCTTTTGATTTCTAGTGATTTTTTTTTCCACAGTGTAGTTCAGACAAAGCAACATTTTTTATCTGGCAACTGCTTCAAATCTAAAACCATGGTTGTCACAACAGGACACGAAAAGAAGGACATAGTTTCACACATGGTTATATAAATAGCTGCTGAGTCTGACTGTTGTTCCATTAAGCACCAGACAGTGCACCTTTCCACTGACAATGGAAATATGCAGACAGTAAAAGTGCAGTTGTTTGCAATCAGAGCAATGTAGCTGCTTCGTAAATACAGTTATCTCACACCACTGGAGAACAGGCAAATGAGATCAAGATCAGAATAAAACTATTGTTCCTGGGTTCAAGGAATTAATAAATTAATGTCTGTGTATGCTATTCACTATGATCCTTGAATGCACATTGGGATACTCTCTGATAAGCATGAGAGAGCAAAGCATATCTACTTAATTTTTAATCTCATCTACAGGTTAGTCCTTGTAAAATAACAATTATCAAGTCAGATTATCTGAAAGAATGAACTTGTCAAACTCACATACATTATCTGCTGTGGCAATTGATGTCAGTATGATAATGCCATGCCAGCAGTGCTTAAGCTAAGAGTTTGTCAGTTGCCCCATGATAAACTCTAGCATTTGAGGGATTTCTTTCATCCCAGTTCATCAAATCTCACAGGTCTGACATTCAATATCCAGTTCTCAGGGTTTCAAATATTCTTTTCCTCTTGATTTATGCTAACAATGGAATATTTGAAAGAATGAAGACTAAGTGCCATCGCAGTGCCTAAGTGACTGATTAAACAGATTCCAGAAATTGGTTGTGGACAGCTGCACTGAAGTAGGAAGTTTGGATGACTGTGCTGATTTCAGCTGGAGTAGAGTTAATTTTCTTCACAGTGGCTGGTGTGGGATTACATTCCGAATTTGTGCTGAACACAGGGCTGATAATATAGGTATGTTTTTGTAATTGCTGAGCAGGGATTGCACAAAACCAAGGCATTTTCTGCTTTCCATACTGCCACACTGGCGAAGAAGTTGTGGCTGTGAGGGAGGCTTGCAGGAGACATGGTCAGGACAGGTCACCCCAACTGACCAAAGAGATATTCCAGACCCTATGACATCTGCTCAGTATATGAAGTGGGGAGAAGAAAAAAGGAAGAGGAGGGAGATTTGAAATGATGGCATTTGTCTTCCCAAATCACTGTTATGTGTGGTAGGGTTCTGCTGTCCTGGAGATAGCTGAACACTGCCTGTCCATGGGAAATAGGGAATTGATTCCATGTTTTCCTTTGTCTGTGTGTGTGACCTTCACTCTTCTTTTTAAACTGTCTTCATTTTAGCTCCCCAATTCTCTGGCTTTTACCCATCCCATTCTCTGCCAGATCTGAATGTGGGGCAGTGAGTGTGGATTGGCTGCTGGCTGGGGTTACACCACAACAAACAGTAAAGTTGGAAGTAAAAGTAAGCCTGGGCTTTGCAGTGGTGCAGCAGAGCAAAGTGAAGAGGGAAGCAGCTTACTTCCCAAATTTCTTTGCTCTGAAGAGAAAGAAACTTCAGCATATTCTTGATATTTGGAGGCCAGGCTCAGGGATCACCTTGTTTGACTTTAGAGGTTTTCAGTGTGGATGGCTACTTGTGGGCCTATCACCCTAGGCTCAGGCATGGACTTTTACAGGGCTTGATTCTTCAACATTTCTTTAAAAGTAAGGTAAACCACACTTTCTAGTACTTAAGTATTTTCACTGACATAATAGGCTACCAATAGCAAACTAAAAATGTGCCTGTCCCTTTTGCACATAGTTATGAATGAACTGATAAATCCCACTCCCTGCTCTGGACAACTTAGCAGGGACTAAGCAAAAAAGAAAAGTATTAATATTGGCAGGGAAAGCAGAGAGCTTTGCTGCAGGGGGAACAAGCAGTAATTCATAGAAATGGATCTGCAGGTCTCCTTTATTGGTACAACCACATGACCTATTACATTTAAGATTAAATGGAGACTGGGCACAATCAAGTCCTTAGCAAGGGAAATGTCTTTTTTTCTGAGTATGTTTTTCCATCCTATCAAAACTGTACCTATTATTTCCAACCTCTCTCTCATTTTAGGTTGGAGTAATCATTAGATTTTTGTAGGAAATTGCATTAGTAATTTTATTACTTCTTTAGATGTAGTTTTATATGTTAAAATATAAATTTACTATACTTACAGCAGTATTGCTTCCCTGGATATAAAGAATTTTGGGAACATGTTTCTGAAAAAGATATTCTATCAGATTTTTCATTCTAGTGCTTTACATATCCTGGTATCTAGAGAACACTCCTTAAATACTTTTAGATAACCTTAAGTGAAAAGAAAAATAAACCCTCAACTCAAACATATGTAACAAATAGCCAGGAGCACATTATTTTCTTTAAAATAAAAGCTCTTTCTTTACCCTCTAAATCAAGCTGGAATTAATGTCTTTCCTTGCCTTATAACAGTCAGGAAAAAATTTATTTGATGCCATATGATGCAACTAAATTAGAAGACAGAAGGTTTATGAAACAAATGTTTTCCAAGAGAAATGCCTTTTCTCCCAAAATTCCAGGGGGAGAAGTTAGGGGGCATATTCCAGGGGTATATTATCATCACTTTTCCAAACTGCCCCCCTCTCCTTCCTTGCACCAGATTCTCTCAAGGTTAATTTGAAATTGTATAAAATGTCGTATTCATGGAAGGAGCTATTATCTTTCGTTTAAAATAGAGAGCTGTGCTTGGGAATTTTCCCCCTTCGTTTCTCGGAAGCAGCAGCGAGGCCGGCACAGCTCACGCCAGAGGGCAATAGTGAGCTGTGAATATTTTCAGTCTCACCCCTCCCTGCCTTTTCCATGGAAGCTCTTCTCAGGCACTTTCCTGCTCCTCTTCTCCCCTAACCATAGGCGGTCCTAGCAGTATAAAATCTTGCACGACAGGACCAAATGAAGTGATGAGCTTTTTCCACTGTTCTCAGAATTTGCTGTATTTATAACAGATAGATGAAATCGGTGACTTTCATGACTCCATAAAGTTACTCACCGATTAGTCTGAACCCAACATTCAGGCTTCCTAGCTGTGCTAAAACTCCTTCCTCTAAATCTACACTCAGTCAGCTCTTTGGAGTAATGGCTCTTGCCAGAATTGGTAATATCAAACAAGAGTGAATAAGTATATAATTTTACATATTTTGCTTTGGAATACTTTTAAAGCCAATTTCAACCCTCCTCTTCAGAGACTGGAGGATTACTATATGCAAATGTTATACCTTGTTTCTAGATGTACAAGTGCAGTACAAATGGCAGAAAAGGTGAAAAGAAGTGAGTAAAAAAAAAAAAAATCAGGAAAATAAAAGAGGGCAAAATTTATGTTTCTTTCTTAAAATTATGTCATAGTTTTCTAAATAAAGAATTCTTGCCTTAGAATTTCTGAGAAAACAAAGCAGTCCTCCCTGTGTTTTTAACTGTTCTGTGGCTTGAATTGAATGACATCTCTAAATCTAAGTTTCATCTATCCCAGATTTTTAAAAGTATTGCATAACTATCAGAGGGCTGCGAGTAGAAACAGCCCCTTCATTCATTTGACCTCTACCTTTTGTCACATGGAATTTTTTTCTACTTATGCTGGCTGCTGGAATTAAGCTTTTCTGAGAAAGTTAGAATGGAGGAAGAAATTTTTCCCATTCATTTTGCAAGAGTGGAAAGATTTAGGGAACAAGTCATTATGACCTTATAAATATACATTTTTACATATATCTAGCACATTTTTAAGTGCTAATAAGAGGTGATCTCCATGAGAAGGGAATATATTGGGGTTAGTACTTAAGGAGTGCTTGTGATGTAATTTTTTCTTAAGCTTTTCTTTGGTGTTAGTAAATGTTTGGGGTTGGGGGTGATGTTTTGATTTTTTGGTGTTGTTGTTGAGGTTTTTTCACCATAATCAGTGACATTGCACTTTAAATGAATTGTTAAAGTAATCTCCAAATAGCATTGAGGTACTGTCCCCAAACACCAGACCAGGATGCCTGATCTGATGGTAGTTAGCTTCACTGTTTTCTGAATGTAAGTTCCTACAAATGCCTGCGTAATTGTCCTTTTCTTGGATCTATCTGTGTGACCACAGTTGTTAGAGACAAACCCTCAGATTATGAGACTGTGACAAGACAAGGGTCCTGACTGCCTGCGTCTCTTTTGCCTTAACTTTTTGTGGTGGAGGACAGAAACTCTGAAGTTGTTGCTTAATTGACTTTTATATTTAATAGACTGCCTTCCATTACATCAGTCTGCCCCTCAGGCTCTGCTGAAGTCCTGATTGATTTCTAATAGCTTTTAAAGTTAATACTGTAGCCTCCTGCTATTTTTCAGAGCATTTGATTGGAGTTTGTATGCATCTGCTTCCTAACACAGATAGTGAAATAGTTTGAGTGTTTCTCATTGGGAAACACTGCAAGCGGGGAGAAAAAACACCCAATAGTGGTTTTTTTTGTTTCATGGTTTTTAATTGGAAATGTCACAGAAAAGCATTTCCACAAAGCTGCCTAGAATAAGTCATCAGTCCTGAGGAACAAGGACTAAGCCCTAGGATCTCATTAATGGGCTCAGGGAGCCAACATCTACAGCTGTGTCCAGAAAAGTCTGCTTTTGCTATTGCTGCTTTTCATTAATTTGTGAAATCTTTTCAAACCACCTGTGGTCCAAATAAACTTAAACTGTATCTCTCCTCTAGACTGAAAGAATATCCCCCCTTCCCCTGAAATGCCTGCCCATCTGGCCATGCAGCAGAAGCCTGAGGGCCACATTGTAAATGGCAATTCACCTGCTGGTACCTGGATTCTACCCCTACCTGGCTACCCAGAATTATAGAATCACTAACGTTGGAATAGGCCTCTGCAGTCTTTGTGTCCAACCATTAACCTAATACTGACAAATCTGCCACTGCATCACCCTGTTTTTGAAAGCCTTCTGAAAAGTTTACATTCTCAAGTCAGATTTTCTCACACATTGTACTAAAAACACCAGCTTTGTTTACATTCCTTCTTGGAGAAGGGAATCTGATGGACTGGTCACTTAACCAGTCTGGTTGAGAGGTGGGATTTCATCTTCCAATCCTCTCTCACTTTGCAAACCCTATAACTTCTGTATCCATAATAAACGGGCTCTCTCTTTTTGGGGGCTTCTGCTGTTCTCTTGATTGTGGTGAAACCGTGTCCTTCTTTCGTGTCCTGTTGCCTCAAGACTGAGTCCTTAAGGAGCAAGGAGTGTGTTCCCAAGCAGCACTTCTACCTCCCACTCTGAAGGAAGTATTAAAAACACACATCATGCCTGGGAGCTGGGAGTAATGTGGAATGGATGTATTTGTCCAGTACAGGTGAAGTTTCCTGAGTGCTGACTCTCCCAGCAAGAAGAGAGGAACAAACCAAAAGGGGCCGAGCTCAGGCTTGGTTTGACCCTGACACAGATCCAAAACGGTCTGTGGATTTTGGGCTGATAAACCAGCTCCTCATAGAGACTGGCACCTTCCCGGCGCTGGCGGGAGTGAGGAGCAGATGTCCATATGGCAGCTGGCAAAGCTGCCTCGAGCTGCTCCTGGCCATGCTGATGCCAGGCTGCCCATGGCAGCGTTTGTGGCTGATGCTCTGTGCTTCAGTGGGGGTCGCCCAGCTGCAGCCTCCTGCTCACAGTGGCTCCTTCCTGGCTCCTGCCCATCCTGGCCTCCCTGCTGGGCCAGGACTGCCTGCTGTCCCTGGGCAGCTCTCAGCTGCCAGCTGGAGATGGTGCTGAATGAGGCACTGGTCAGGCACAGCCTCCTGGGCAGCTCTCCCTGCAGACTGCTGCAATTACCAGTTGTCTCCACCCTGATTAGAAAAGAAAACAGCTTTCCTCAGTTCTGGCCTCCAGCCTAGAGTTCGTACAGGCATCTTCCCTTGGCAACTGGTTTTTCTTCTGCTGATGGCACAGTCTCCAGTGAAATCTGTCTCATAGTAATGAGAGAAAAACTCTGAAAAACTCAGCGACTCATGCCTCACTTGGTGGATAGTTTTGCTGCTCTGTGTTTTCAAAACACAGTAAAATAATAATTATCCCTTGCTGCTCTCTTTGTGGTTCTTGAAACATATTGCCTTCATTTAGGGAAAATGGCATCTGTTGAACCCAAAACACCTAGAGAGCCGGTGTCAGAGCCAATATTAGAGCTTGGGAGGTCTGGCTTTTGACCTCATACTCAGTCCATCAGGACATTTAACCTCCTTAGGAAAACTACCATTTACAAAGTGTATTTATAATGAGATGCATCAAGATCTTCAAGAGGGGAAACAGCAAAATTTTCCATGAAACAAAAACATCTCTCCTGTAGCTATGAGAATCAAATATCCAGGCAATTGCACATCTGCATGGGGTTGTATTCACTATGGAGTTGATAAATGATGATATTGCCAGTTAGCATTTTTTAAAACTAACTGTTCATTAAGGTTCTGACTGCATTTTCTCTGCATTTCTGTGACTGTTTTCACATATTCTTATGAAAAGTTGTGCCACATTTTTATGCAGCCATACGTGAAATACCACTGAATGACCTGGGGCCATCTGATAGGTGCCATATTTATGACAACACAACATTTTTAATAGAGATCACATATTACAGCGAGGGAGTGCTCCAAATATCACAAGTTGGTATCCTTCAAAACAAGGAATAAAATGCATGCTAGCCTTTTGTATACAATAATGCAGTCTGTTAGCTTGTGTTGCTTACTGAATTTTCCTGGGATTGTGATAATAGGAAAAAGAAATAACAACAAAAACTCCCCAAAACAAAAATAACAAAAACTCCCTCCAGAAGCTTGATTTTAGTGCAGCCTTTTGTATGAAATTTTAAACCCATTACAATAAATAAACATAATTTTGGATCTTCCATGATACACATAGATCAGTCTATTTCTAAAAGCAAAATATAAAAGGAAAGTCAGATGAAAGCAGCAGATCACATAGGTCATAAGCTATTTTTCCCTTTAAGCAGCTTCTTAATTTCACTGGTGACATATTCTTCTTATAGAGAAGAATAAACTAAATTAATATATGATAGCAAAAGTCCTAAAATGCTTAATGCAAGCTGCATGTAAAGGATTCCAGCATAAGCAGAGCAGCATTTCTAAGCCTGTACATTTACAATTAGCAGTGTGATCTTCCTTGTGATGACAAATTAGCCTTTGAAAGTCACACAATCAAAAGCATATCACTGAAACCTGGGCAAAGGTCAACAGGCTCTGAGTGGGAACCCTGCCATGTTCCTGAAAGCATGGGACCATTTTCTCCATGATTGTGCTGTAGCATGGACTGTTTGAAAGGATTATCCATTGCTGATGGGGCTATGTGACTGTAGGTGAGTGCACTGTGTGCAATGGAAGGCTTGAGTGTTGCAAACCATGCATGGATTAAATGTCAGGAGCATTCAATTTAATGCTTTTATTTCTTGGGGTCTGTGTTCTCAATCTCAGTGATGGCGGCCAGCTGCAGTTCTGCAGAGAAAAGCATTATAGACACTGGAGAAAAATAAAACAATGTAAGTGCCTTTCCACACCTCCCTTCTCAGAAGGCAGCTTTGTATCCTTGGGCAGTTGAAAGGCCAGGCTTTAAGAGCACGGACACACACAGTCTTTTGTGGAATGTGCATGTGATTTTCCTATCTATCACTGAGCAGGAGAGGGATCTTTTGCTCTTTCATCCATGCATATCTTGTCACCACTTAAATACAAATTGTGAACATTTTTAAAGACAAATGCATCCCAAAAGGATTTCCCATCCTTCAAGGTGCCTGTTGTTAATTGACCCAAGTTTCACTCTTTCAATAGACAGGAATTTCTATTTCTGCTGTGTGAAATGTAGATGGTGTGCACCACCACAGAACACATTAGTAATTCAGAACAAATGTTTTTATAAAGATCCAAATAACTAAATTTAATTTTATTGTGTGTCTCCTTGTAACTTGACAAAGTATATGCTCACAAATTGGCTGTAATGGTTTAGGTTGCAACAGATAAGGTCTTATGCATGGTTTTTCTCATTAAATTTAAGCTCTGGATGTTGGAATTATTCTTATTATTATTATCGTCATATATGATATGCAATCATGTGTAATTGGAATTGTTTAGCCTGAAAAAGAGAAGTCTCAGAGGTGACTTAAATGTGACCTTCCAGCACCTGAAGGGAACCCACAAGAAAGATGGACAGAGACTGTTTACAAAAGCATGTAGTGACAGGACAAGAGGGAATGTACTAAAACTGAGAGATAGGTTTAGTTTCAATATTAGGAAAAAATTCTTTACTTTGAGGGTGGTGACACACTGGCAGGGATTGCCAGAGAAGTCATGGATGTCCCATCCCTGGAAGTATTCAAGGCTGGGTTGGACATGGCTTTGAGCAAGGTCTAGTGGAAGGTGTCCCTGCCCACAGCAGGGGGATGGGACTAGGTGATCTTTGAAGTCCCTTCCAACCCAAACCATTCTATGATACCATACTTACAGATAGTTACATATGCATATGTACGTGTGTTTCTTTGTGCTTGTATTTTAAAACACCCAGAATTGTTGTTAAATGTAAAGAGTCAGATTCCTCTTCATGGATATTAGTCACTGGATGCCTGTTTCCTGTGAGGTTTGTCATGTTCATGGAGTGATTCTTGGCCTAAGTCCTACTACACATTAGCATGGTTTGCGTGCTATGAAGGGGTACATATTTAAGCTACAATAGTTGATCTGTGGTGCCTCTTTCTTGCCACTGTCTTTTGTTTGAGGGTTAAGTGGTATCACCAAGGAGGGCTGGAAGCAATGTGGTGAAACAGATACTGCCACTTCAGATGAGCAGTCTCTAGTTCAGTGGACATTGCCCCTATATGTCCATATCTTCCAAGATACCCTTACTTGTACACCATAAATGTGGCAATTTCACCCCTCGCTGATACGCCAAGGCTGGGATACAGCAATACCACCTCTCTTCTGCCAGCAGAACCTCTAGGTTGCTCCTCTAAATGGTTGATTTCTCTCCCAAGCAGAGGCAGCACAGATGGTGATGTTTGGATACAATGTTTCAAATTGTGTCTATTTCTGAAGAACACAGTCTTGTAGTCACTTCCTATGATCTCTTGTTTTTGTTTTTTTTTTTTTTTCTCCAGCAATTATATCTGTCCTGTGTGGGTGTATAAACACCTTACCCCGTTCTTCTTCAATGCCCCACAGAGAGAAAGAGGCTCCTCCAATTTGTGTGTTACCACATATTGAGGGAGGACAGTAAGTAAACCTTAATTCCTCCTTATCAAACTGTTATTGATGATTGCCTGAGGAGAGCAGAATCAGAGGATCAGAGAATCATAGCACACCCTGATTTGGAAGGGACATACAAGGTTCACCAAATCTTGACTCCACACAGGACAGCCTAAACATTAAATCACATACTAAAAACATTTTCTAAATCATTCTGGTATACTCACAGACTTGGGCCCATGAAAAATCCTCTTGTGAGTTTGTTCCTCTGCTTGAAAACCCCCCTCAATGAAGAACTTTTTCCAAATACCCAATCTGAACTTTTCCTGGCACAGCCTTCAGCCATCCTGCTGCATCCTACTACCAGAAATCAAAAAGAAATCAGCACCTTCTTCTCCACTCCACCATCATGGAGGAGGTCACCCCTCAGTCTCCTCTTCTCTAAGCTGAGCAAACTTGATGTTCTCATCTGCTTCTCATAATTCAAGCCCTCTTTGTCAGCCTCCTTTGGACACATTCTAATGTTTTTATATACTTTTTATATATTGAAGTCCCAAACTCTATTCAAAGTGAGGCTACACCAATGATGTCAAATAGGACAATAACTGTTTTTTTTGTCCACTTAGCTATACTGTGCTTAATGCACCTCATGATATACTTGGCACTTTTGCTCATCAGGGCCCAGTTTTGACTCATTTTGAGTTTGCCATCAACCAAAATCCCCAGGTCCTTTTGTGCAGGGCTGCACTCCAGCCTTCTGTCCCCCAGTCTATATGTATATCCAGGATTACACCACCCCAGCTACAGAACCTTGCATTTGTTCTTTTAGAGTTCATATAGCCTGTGACATCTATCAAAATTCTTCCATAAGACCTCTGTAACCTTGAGGGAATCAATGGATCCTTCTAAATAAGCACTGTAGGGACACTTACTTAGTGTGTGCCTCACTCTTGTGTCCAGGTCATTGATAAAAATGAAGAGAAGCAGCCCTAAGCCTGAGAGCTGGCAAGCCCCACTAGTGACTGATTGCCACCCTGATGCTTCACCATTTACCACAACTCCTTGACACTTCAGACTGGGGTCATTTACCCATTGGATTATATATGTGTCCAGCTGTATGCTGGATATTTTGTCCAGAGGATACTGTGAGAGACACAATCAAAAGTTTTTATAAAAACCCAAAAAAACAAAACAAAACAAAACAAAACAAAACAAAAACAAAAACAAAACAAAACAAAAAAAAAAAAAACACCAAAAAAACAAAAACACAAAAAAAACCCCCCAAAGAAACAACAAACCCTTACTTCCCCTCTTCACTTTGTCCACAGGAAAAAAGGTCATACTGAAAGGAGGCTGCAGTGCACTCCTGTGGCAAATCTCTGCTTCAAGGGAGTGTATGGTTTGATATACTCTCTTTCTGGAGTATTTCAGCATAGTGTACAATACAGTATACACAAAAATCTATACATACACAGGAGCATTCTGCTTGCTTCTGGCATGCCAGTCTTCTTTTGTTAACACTTTATAGAGACTGAGTCCATTTGTTGCTGAGTTCATGCATTTTACACTTCAGAACTACAGCAATTTCAGTAGCTTAATAGCTTAAAGAGCAAGAGACAATAATCAGGCCTGACTAATGACAGAAGGTCAGTGCAAGCACACATTGGAGTTGTGTGAGAAAAACTGGAAAGTTTATGTGGGTGAAAATACAACCTCTGAACTCACTGAGTCAGATCTCTCCACAACTAAACCCAGAGGAAGGTTCTGAAAATGTTCCCTTGTGTGAGAGATGGTTCGAGATTCATCTGCCTCACGGCCATCGCCCAGGACAGAGACTGTGGGACAGAGACTGAGACCCTGGCCCTGGTCTGACTAAGGTGGGATGCCTGTGAGAGGTCCTGGCTCTGGCCTGAGCATTGCCTGCAGGCGCGCCCTGGGATGTCTGCCAAGTGCTGCCTGCCCTTGTTGGAGCTTGCCAAGTCATTGTCTGCAGACCTGCCCGGTGCCGGCTGCCAAGCATTGTGTCCACTGGACCAAAACCCTGGTGCAGACCACCGTGATTACAGGACACAGTTTTGCTGCTGAGAATGTCCTGTACCTGCTCTCACTTGCTGTTGATGTATAATCCGTTCACTGTGACAGGACAACGGTTACCAGCTTTCCCCACCTTTTTGGCCAGGAGCCCCTCGNGTATTTTTGCACCCTGAGATCAGATAACGAACCATCACGACACCCGCTTGTATTGAGCGGATCGTGACACCTTGCCACGTTTGGAAGTACATAATTTTTTGTGTAACAGCGTGATGGGTTTGCAAGGCAAGGTCTTGGCAGCAAGGTGACTAGCAAGAGGTGGCTTCTGTGGGAAACAACTAGAAGCTTCCCCTATGTCTGACAGAACCAATGCCAGCTGGCTCCAAGATGAGTGTGTAGCTGGCCAAGCCCTTCAGCAATGGCCATAGCATCTGTAGGATAATTCACCTAAAATGGGGAAAACTGCTGTGTGGCATCAGCAAGCAGAGTGAAAATATGTTAGAGAAACAGCCCTGCAGACACCAAGGTCAGTGAAGAAGAAGGATAAGGGGTGCTACAGACACCTGAGAAGACATTCTCCTGTGATCTGTGTAAACACCATAGTGAAGAAGGCTCTTCCCCTGCAGCTCATAGATGTCCATGATAGAGGATACCACTCTGGAGCTGATGGATACCCAAAGGAGGCTGTGATCCTGTGAGAAGCCCAAGACAGAGTGGGTTTGCTGGCAGGTATGAAGTAAACTCCAAACAAGGCAGATTTTCAGCAGCAGAGTTGTATGTATGTGTGTGTTCACTGAGACTCTAAATCAGAAGAGATTAAGGGTTGCTAGGAATTTATGGCATACTCAGAAAAAGAAGTTGGAGGGTTATTTGGCTGGCCATGGTCCCTTCTCTTAGTCTGATGGGAATTTTGGAAGGTACATGACACAGCATCCTGGGAAAAATTTTGTACCAAGGACTTGATGTATGTTGTATACCAGTCCAGATGAAGGTCAGTGATTGCTGGGCTGTTTGGATAAAAATGGAAAGGTAACAACCTTGGGTGACAAAGATGGAAAGATAGAACTCTGAATGGGAAAAGGAGTCCTCTGAGTCCAGAATTCAGTGTGACTGCTGTCCTGTCCTTGGTTGAAGTTGCTCTGGCAAGAAAAAAGACTGAATGTGAAAGAAACTAAACGGAATGTTTGAACAGTTTTCATCCTGGCTGTTACTAACGTCTCTTTTACTAAATATTAACATCTCAGGATACACATCTCCATATTCCCTAGCTGAGTGTTCTGTGAGATAGTACTGTTACTCAGATTAAAGAGAGGCCATGAGACAAAACCTCCAGAGGTCAATGTATTTGTTCTTGTTTTGTTTTATTTTCTTGATGTATTTTGGAGGGAAGTAGGATTTCTCTTGCAATGTTCTAAGTATAATAATCTCTCTGTGGACACTATGTATCTGATATCTGCACCTCTTACTAGCAAAAAATCACCTTATCTCTACAGTAATAAACTGGTACATGGTCCTGTAGTTCTTAAAATGTAAAGAGGTACTGAAAGGGTTAAATAATTGCTGAAGAGGCAGTAAGATTTGCACTTCCAGAAGGTCTTCCTGACCTATCTTATGCTATACTGATGAGATTATCTGGTAAAGAGAGGTCAGCCTTATCAGGCCCTTCTTTTTGCATGGATATTGAATGATACATGATATTTAAGTTCTGCAGTGCACGGAGGTCAATTTGCACAGGGGACTTTCTGCTTGAAAAGAACATGAGGAATGTGTACCTAGGGGGTCAAAAATGATTTTTCTATGGAAGTGTAATTTTTTTATGTCTCTTTTTTTTGCAGTTGCATAATATGTTGATAGGAATGTTAAAACTTTACATGAACTTAAAATATATTTTGCATTGGCTTGACAGCTGTGACTGATCTTAATTAATTTTATATCATTATCATACATTGCAGGCCAAACACAAAGATTTTTTTCCTATTCATGTTAGGTTGTTTTGGTTTTCTCTCAATGTATTCAACCTTTAGAAATGTTTATGTATTTTTAACAGGTGTTTGCAGAAAAAGAAATTTAATAAACAACTTCTGACTCAGTAACTAACAATTTAAACTTTGTTTCCTTTGTGATTTAAAAACAAGTGTTTATTTAGAAAATGCCTTCAGGAAGGACACATTTTGGGATTTATTATATGTCACAGATTAAATTATTTCTTGTTTATTTCCTTATCTTAAAATTAATAATTAATATTTCAAAATATATTTAGTTTAGTAGTTATATTTGATTCTTTTCTTAATTTTAACATTAATTTAAAGTGATCTTAGTGAGACTAAGCTTTAGTACTCTCTGAGCACAACCATAAATCAGGTTAAATGTTTGAGCCAGGGAGCTTTAAAGCTGCTTTTAAATCCCAAACACTGGCAAAAATTACATTTTATCTAGGGCAGCAGTAGCTTGTCACCCACCAATAATTAATGACAGAAGAGCAACAGCTTTAAACAACCACATATCAGGAATTTTTAAAGGCATCTCTATATTAATAGCCAGAGATTTAAGATTTGTAAGGGTTTGGGTTTTTTTTCTAGAAAGAATAGTACACTTTTCTAAACAGAAAACATTTTGCAGTCATTTTCCACACATTGTTTGTGTAGTTGACTCTTTCTTCCTAGTAATAAAGTCTTGTACTTGTCTTTATTGGATTGTATCTTAGATTTTTAGGCCTCTACTCCAATTTTTCAATGTAATTATGAATTCTAATACCGTCCCCTAATGTGCTTGCTGGCTGAAAGCAACACTCTCTAGCCTGGGGTCCTCCTTCAAGCTTATAAAAGTACTACCTATTCTCATTCAGCTCATTAACAGAAACACAAATGGAGAGCATCTTACACCCTTTGGCTTTGTGTTCAAACAAAAACAAGCAAAGAAAATGTCATTCCACCAAACCTTCCTGTTGTACAAATTGGATATTGAGATGTAAAGCAAATACTCTTCTGTGTGTGCAGTAGTCCTGAGTCATCTGGTATCCAAATCTACATACTGTTAAACCAAGCTGTGACAGACTAGGGCCCAGCTATTGTGTGATCTCTGTCTAAAAGGTGTAATTGTTTTTTATCCATGCTGACTAGTAGCCTTAAAGATAACACACAAATGCAATGTAGGAGTTAGTGTGAGCTGTGGACTACATCCAACAGGCAGTTTATGGGACCACCTCTTCTGATGGCGAGATTTTCCCTGTATGTATTGCTAGTCATGACATGTCCTTTACCCATGGGGTTACTGTTAGAGCCCTGGTTTCTTTAAGCTTTTATACTTGCCAGCTCTTTTCAAAAAGAAAGTGCTGGGTTTCAGATGGGGCTAGAAAGAGCTGCTTGGAAGAGACTAAATGCTAAAAATTTTGTTTCCTTTCAGGCTGGAGTCCTAAGAAAATGCACGAGCAACTGGTGTGAGAGCCTAATTGCACATAAAGCTGTCAATATCCTTCCTTTGTAAGTAACAGAGAAGCTTTCATTCACACCAGATCAGATACACAATTGAATGAAAACTATAGATATGATGTCATGTGTCTTGAGGCTTTTTTTCCCCCTGAAATGGGACTATCATCCTGCAAATGTCACATGTGACACAACCTTCTGCATTAAATTGGGAAGAACAGCTTCATATCTGAGGTCTGTAATGCTCAATCTTTGAAAAGGATAATCACTGTGCCACTGTGAGTGGGGACTGGCTTTTAAAGAGAACCTATAAACTGTGGGCTTCAGTGGCACTGTGTGACATCAGTTCCTACTGGCTGAGCATCATAAAGCTTTGGATCTTAAATACAAAGCACATTTTTCATGTTAATATATTCTCACAATTTATGCAAAATAATTAAAAAACATATTACTGGTTCAATTTTTAATGAACCTCTGAATGTTGAAAGTATTTTCAGTGATAGAAATACCTTTACAGCCAGAGGGGGAAAAATGTGAAAACAGGTAATTAACAGTAGGTTTTGCCAAGTTTAACAAGAACAGGTCTACTTATCTACTTTTTAGGACATCACAAATTAATACTTAGATGTTATTGTTTAAGATAGCAATTGAGTGTCGGATACAATTTTTTTTATTCTCTGCCTTGAAAATATCTCCTCAGAACATGAAAAATACCATTAACATCCTCATTCTTTCCATAGGATTGAAAGAATTTTTTTTGGTCTTACAAGGGCAGCATATCATGTTCAAATTTCATAGATTTCAGGACCTTAACCAAAACTGAGCCCTAATGAGGTCAAAGAGAAATCTTTTTCCATGTAATAGCACAGGACTTATAAAATAACCCCAATTCTCAAGATTTTAGTAAGGTTGGGTTAGCATCCCAGTGTTTTATAAAAGCTTTAATTATTTTTGGTACATATTTAGAAGTCATTATCTCCTTGATAAATATGTAGAGCTAACTATATATAGCTCAGATCTGTTTGCAAACACCCATGTAAATTGTCCCTCAGGCAGCTCTCGGCTCTGAGTGTACTTTGAGGGTGTCTGTCTGTCTTCCGTGTCTGTCTGTCTTTGCATAGCCTAGATAACCTAAATACCTGGTTTGAAGATTTAGGTGATGGTTTCCATTACCCTGCCATCTGACTGTGTTCACTAACCACTAAGGGACATCTCTTTTGTCCTTTTCTGTTGGGGTTCTGATGTGGGTTAACCTTGACAGGCAGTTGAGCCCCTCACCACTGCTCACTCCCCTCTCCAGCAGAGTGGGGAGGGGAATCAGAAGGGTAACAGTGAGAAAACTCACCAGCTGAGACAAAGACAAATTATAAAATAAAAATAAATCTGCACACAGAAGCAAAGCAGAACAATGAAACCATTCACCAATTTTTGTTTTTGAACATTTGTGTAGTTTGGCTTTGTAGGAGGTTATCTCTTCTTGTGGCTTTTTTTTTTTTTTTTTTTTTTTTTTTTTTTTTTTTTTTTTTTTTTTTTTTGGTTGAAGTTTTAGGTCCCAGATTATGACAACAAGTACTCTTAAAACTTGTCTGTAATTAGCTCCATACATATTTGTATTGTGTCATAGAAGTCACTAAGATTAATTTAATAATTTTTGGACTTAGTTGACTTTTTAGGTATAAAGCCCACATAATTGTAAATATTTATTGTAGGATACATTGCTACGGATAGACTGGAAAACAGAACATTTAAAAAATCCTGTTTACTACTTCTAAAATTTTTCTACCTTTCCAATTTCTATTTTTGCTCATGATTAAGATAAGTGTCATGATTAACATTAACTTCTTTTGAACACTCCTAGTTTGCCACAATCATTTGAAAGAATCCTTTCTGTGATTATTGGATTTATTTTACCATTAATATCCAGTTATTTCTTCCTGTTAAATGTTGATGCACAGAGAACATTTAGGAAGCTATTATAATCTAGTAAGGTGTAAAGACTCTGTTCTAGTCCCTCATTAACCCACTAATAACTCTACTTTGTCAAGCAGAAACTTGGTTTCTCTACTAGCAGAAACTAAATTTAACAGACACACAGTGTTTTCTATAGAATCTCCCCAACAGAATGAGTTTCACTTTCAATCACTCTAAAACCAGGTTTTACTGCTTTTAAAATTCCCTATCAGCATTTTTTTTATTTCATAAGTCACTCAGGATAGTACTCTACTATAAGTAAATAATTTATAATTCAAAAGTAACATCTTCCAGTTTGACTTTAAAAGATACATAAAGTACAAGACATTTGTTTGCCAAAGAGAGTTTTAGCTACAAAAGTGCAAGAAACACTTGTAAACTGTGTACCCTTGGGAAGAACATCCCATTCCAGACCAAAGAGCAATTAATCAAAAACTGAAAATGCTGTTTGCAGATTCTGTCTTACACAGTTTCAGATAATGACTTCTTTCATAATTTTTAAACCATCCCCCTCCTTACTAATCATGCATTCAGAAATAAATTCACATATACTCAAAAAATGAAATGAAATTAAACAGTGCTAGAGCAATGCAAACACTCTCCCCAGTTACTACAAATAATACTCCCTAAAACAAAAACATTAAAACCTATGGGTCCTAGACTTGTTCAACTCAATCTGTGGTGTACTTCATTTGGTGGAACAAATGCCCTCGTGAACGCAACACAGGTGCAATTAAATGTGTGCTGTGTGCTAAAACAAGCTCACCCAGGCAATTTGGAAAGGATGGAAATAGCCACTTAACAGTAGGACAGTATTTTTTGTTTTGTTTCTGACTGCTCATTCCTGATCTCTAAGGAGTCCTACAACCTACTACCTTCAAAAAGATGAACTCACAGACTAATGTTCTTAACTCTACTTGCTGCTAAAAAGAATTGGCTTAATAAAGGCAATGGTTTAATGACCATACAGTTTTCCAGCTAGCCTGTCCCTCTAATACTGATGCTAAAACCTCCTTTCTGCTTCTGCTTCATATGAGCTAAGAGCTACTTGCCTTTCTGGCTTTGATCAAGTAATTTATTTGATTAACATAATTTAAGTTCACTCAGAACAGTTGCTCTTTTTTTTTCACTTTTCAGATCTGATGAACACCAAGGGACTCTTGAGTCCAAAAGCTTGCTTCTGTGTTTTCCTCTGTGTTTGTTGTCCCAATAGAAGACATTTATTCTTCCCAGAACTACTTTCAAACTAAAGACCAAGTTCCTGATAACAAAGTGGGAAAGTAACAGCCAAAAATAAATGAACGGTCCTACTATCATAGGGCTCAGACCTTTTCTTTCTGCTAAAGGAAAGAAAAGAGAAGGGTTTGTTCTTGAGAGCCACATTATTTTGCTGTTATTTCTTACTTACTTGACCTAATCAGAATGCCTGGTGGCAAGCACTGTCAGCTGAGGCAGTAAGTTAAACAGCTGAAACCTTCACTGTCTGGCAGTGTTTTATCCTCAGTAGGGGCTTCTAGTTTTACAGGCCTGGAGGGTAAGTTCCAGCCCTTGAAAAACAGTTCAATAGAATCTCTGGAGGAAACAAGTTAATGACCAAAGATTTTAATGGTCTACAACAATTGATGAGTGTAAATTTAAGCTCTGTGGGGCTTATCTGAGAGAAACTGATGAAAAGATACTATGTGAAGGTAGCTGCTCCAGACATAACGTCCATTAGGCATTGCACTTTATTTGAACTTGAAGAAGAAAGCAAGGCTGTAAAATCACAGAGAGTGTTCCTCAGGATGCAGCCAAGAATAGGAAATATTTATGGACTGCTTAGGTAGCTTTAGATCAGGCAATGCTGAAGAGCGTTTTTCAAATGGTTTCTGGAGGTGAGTTTGCTCCAGTGGAAATTTCAGACCAGCAATGTTAATCATTTTTGTGTGTTCCAGCTGCAGTGTCCTTTCTGATATGGTACTGAAAGATGGTGATGAATCCATGAGCTATAATTCTATGTTGGGTTTGCTTCTCACAGAAACTACTCCTGTAATTTTCCCCTGCTACCAAAGCTTGGCCATGCAAAGTCGATACAAATGCCTATAGATGTGAGCTGAAATCAACTTTATTGCATTACTGTCAATAGGGAACAAAAGGCAGTGTAAAAGCTGCTAGTGTGTCTCTCTTGCTAAAACTGTTGTTAAAGGGTTAACCCAGGTTGTGGTAGCTTGTCTAATTCAGCAGGTCCAACTTCCTCTACTTACTCCCTTTGCAAATGCTGTTTAGTCACATACCTAAATCTTCTGCTTTGAAGTGTAGAGTACAAAATAAGGCTGTCCTTTCAACAGCATTTCTAATTCTCACTGGTTTAGCTGTGCCAGCTATTTACATGGCAATACTGTTTATCAGAGAAACCTATTATTACAGTATTTGAGATACTCTTGTAGGCAGAGGCTTTTTCTTCCCTTTCTCTGAAAGACAAAAACCTTTAGTGGACTGAATGTGTTACTGTTGCTGCAGCACTTGTCGGAGTAATTTTTTGTTTAAGACACCAGCATGAAAGTATAAAAAGCAGAGAGAGGAAAAATGTAAAGGCAGAAAATTGTTTCTGCCTTCCTGGTGTTGAATGATACTTGCAGCTTTCCTTCTGCAGATTTACAGTCTTACACCCTTTTCTTTGCCATGCTGGCGAGATCAAACCTGGAATGAGACTGCTAAAGACATGGTTTCCAGCTGCCTCTCTGGTCACAATCTGACAGCAATGCTGGAAATTACACAGTTAGGGAGATCTAAACCAGGTAATTGTTGTAAAAGGAGAACAATCAAGGAGGAAATGTAAAAGAAAGAAATTAGTTTCATTGCACTTGTCTTATTTTTTTAATTCTATTTTCTTTACGTTCATGTCTAGGAATTAGAACACTGATGTAATGCTGTCATAATGGATTTCAAGAGATAGCATTCATAGCTGCCACTGCTTCTTTAGGGCCAGTTATCCTCTGTTATATTTATAAATTAATGTCTCTAATAAAGTTTTAAGGGAATTTTTTTCCATTCTGTTTGGTTTTCCCTACGGTTACTTTGTTAGTTTCATTTTAAACAGCACTTAAAACACTACTAGGGGGGTTTGGCCATCTCTGTGCCCAGCTATCTCATTTTGCAATGTGATTGAAACATAGTTACTGGAAGAAAATGAAGAAACCTTGTTTTTGGTCTAGTCCAACAACTATGTAATTGCCACTGTCTTTCATAAGTAATTTTCATGGAAATTTAAACTGACCAGCTTTGCATATTTATAAATAAAATTTGTTGAGCATGAGTGATCCCAATTAACTTTCATCCATTCTTTTTTTTTTTTCCCCCCCAGGTGAAGCTATTTTCAATTTCAAATTCCTTCCCTGGTAATGTAGTAGCATCCATAGTGCAGAAAAGACTATGGGCAGTGGTCTGGAAACACTTGCTCAGCATAGCCTCTAGAAAAGGGAAATCCCACAACAATGAGCTGCTGGAATTCTCTGAAGGTGCCTCTAAGCACAGGAAGAAACAACAATCATTTGGCTTTTTTTTTTTTTTTTTTTAATTTTTCTGAAAGTTATGAAGAATGGATAAAGTGAATCAAGACCTGTTATTTGTAAAATCTATCAATAGTTAATCTATTGTGGATCAGGGACAATTTTTGAAACAAGAAGAGATCAGTTTCAGTTAAACAAAAGGAAGGTCATGTTGAATAAAAAGATACAGGAGAATCAGGCTTGCTTAATTTTTTTATTTCCTAAATGGTAAATACTCATGGTTTTTGTTTTTCCTCTCTCCTCCCTGTATAAAGAATTTGCAAGTCTAGGCAAGTCTACTTAGCAGCAAGTGTTCAGTCATGCTTGTAATGATAGTTCTAATCACAATTCATGAGGTATCATGCATTCAGGTATGATTCATCCAACAAGAAATTATTCTGAAAAGAAGCAAAAATAAATTAAATGGGGCCTGGTATTCTAAAGGTTGAAGAAATGAATAGACCAGGGTTCATTTCCCTTCTATTCACAACAGAGTTATCAGAGGACATGTAGCTTTGGGAGAGAACCCATCTTGAGGGGCAGAGGAATCAAAACAGTTGAAGCAGGGATCCTTAATGCCACGTAGCAGATTTTTCTATATTCTGACTGTCTGTTTATGCCAGCCCTACTTCTTCTTCCTGGCCCTGGATACTTTATTAGGTATTAACAAATAAGAAACTAATAGTAGTGGAGATTGCACTGCTTGTATACTGTACTTTCACTTTCTGGCATGTGTTTTGTGAGATTATCAAGCATTTGAAGTTAGGAGATTGTACTTTGTTTAGTGTTCAGTAGGGTATGCTCTCACTTCTGCCTGGCCTATGGGTAAGAGGTATGGTGAGTTATTAAAAATGAATCTTTGGCTTCTTCAGTCATTCCTAAAAATCGCACACTGAGAGACAACAGCAGTTTGGTTACTGAACATTAGATATTTAATGCAGATTCATGAGTTTACTGGATGCCCAGGAATACATGCTCTTGAGAAAGATATGATCAGCTTCCCTCTCTGTCTGAGATGTTTAACTTCACTTGTTGTGCTGGAGCTACTTTAGTTTGCCTCTACTAGCACTGTAGCAATGTATGGATAGCTTGAAAGTCACATACACACAGAGTTGGAAAAACATTTTAGTGCCTGCAGAGTGTTCCTTCTGTCCCTCATTCTGTACTGATGACAGGAGAAATTATCTTTTAGTTCTAGTCTTGCAGAATATCCCTTGTGCTATCTGCTTGGTCCATTGCTTTTCCTGCTGGAGCTCCTTCAGGCTTTTTAAATAATGTTCTTGTAAGCAGAGAGAACAAACTTTAGTAGTGTTGTGGTTTAAAGGACAACAACTTTTTTTTTTCTCCTTCCTGGGGGGGTTCTTTGTTTTTCTACTTCCGCCGGGGCACAGTTTCCAGCAGAGGTGAGGAGCCCACGAATTGGCTAATTTTAAGATGGGCACTTCATGTAGCCACTTGAATATTAGGGGCGTCTTTGCAAAGCTTACATTTTTAGGAGCGGGAAGTTTGAAGCTCTCTTGGACTTCTGTCGAAGAGTTATCTATCCGCCGGGTTTGCAAATCTCTAACCCCCAGGCATATCAAGATATGCAGTCTTTAACTCACAAGCATATGTAAATTTATCT
>VZTR01026739.1:80053-92197 GCA_013400775.1 Chaetops frenatus | reverse complement strand
AGGGAGGTCCCCTGCCTTCCTTAGCAGACACCTGTCATTCAAACCAGGACACCTGTGAGACAAACTTAGACTCCCTTGAATGAAAGAGAATAGGAAGGATGGTCTTAATGTGCAACAATGGAAAATGTTGACATCCCTTTTATTTTCAAGGCTGCACAGGCTGCTGAATATTGAGGACTTTATGAATCTGTTTGTTTTATATGTCTTTGTGCAGGAAATATTGAAAGTGTATTGTATCTTATAATTTTATTTCTTCTAATCTTGAGGATTTCTGCTGTGCTTTTGTTTTCTCTAAAATGAATTTGACTACTTCTGTGTGGTTTTTTTTATCATGGTTGATAAAGGTATTTTTTTTACTGAAGAATAAATCAATCTGGGATTTGTGTGTATGGAAGAAATATTCTGGGTTTGCATTAAAAACACTCCTCATAACAGTATTGTTATTACTGCTGACATGCTGAAAAATCTTTTGGAAGCTCCAATCTTCTAAAGTTTTTTGCCTGAGTAACATGAGAAGTGTTCATAAAAAAGATTGTCCAGTTTTAAAAATTTTGGGTAGAGCTGGAAGCATAATGGAAAAAGGCATGTTTATTTCCAGATAAGTTAAGGTTTCCCTTTGACTGAAGCTGAGAGACAACAGTTGGATAAATAAATCACTACTCCCTGTCAACGTGTGAATATGTGACCAAGGGTAGATTGGCATCCTTACATTACAGTCTACTCACTCTGAAGACATGGTCTAAACACCTTTAACACCTTTCTCAGAGTTAAATACCTTTAACACACTGTTGAAGAGAGATCAGTTGTAAGGCTCCCATTAGCCTTATTTAGTGTTATGGTTAAATTCCCACAAGTTACTTAGAAAACTTACTCTGCAAAACTGAGTTATTTTGGGCTGTCTAACAATGAGAAGAACTACTCACCAGGGAATTCTACAAACATAATAATTGGACCATTAACTTACTTGTCTCCTTGAAGCAATAAATTATTTCCTATTTGCACATGCTATGATTAGCTATACGCTCATTCTTTCACTGATACTTTTTCCCTGAAATATTATGCATTTATCTTCCAACATTCAAATACCCAATTATAATGTTAAATTGATTTAAAGAACTTCTATGAATCTATGTATTTCTGTTTAAAGCTCCCTGTTGAAAAACAAAACAAACATTTTACTATGGTCCCAAAAACAGGTCAATGGCAAAAAACTCCTAAGGTTTGTTTCTACAAGGTACTGAGTTTCCACATATGCTTCTTGCTAACCTTCATTAGCTGAATTTTTTGTTTATACTTTGCTAATCTATTGCCAAAAATAAAAAACAAAAACCCAACATTTTTGGAAGACTGGAAGATGCTTATCACCTTAGTACTTCATGCCCTTAACTCAAAAATTTTCCAAGGATACCTGGACAGTTCTCTATTTGTTCACTACTCAGCAGAAGCAGAAATCCTGTATTGGAGGACCATTCCAGTATCAAAGAATTGTTCTACTTTAAGTTGCAAAACCACCAGGAAATTCAACTATTTTTTTTCATGTAATATCTTGTGCTTTATAGTTTATCATAACTTTCATGATTTGAAGAGTTTTTATTAATCTGCTTATGTGTTTATTCACAGATTTAATTTGAAATTATTTTATTCTTTGTTAACTCTTTGAAATAACAAAAATTCTAGGAGATAATTTGCTACATATTTCTGTGAATATGGAGTAAAGTATTTTATTATCTATTTTTTCAGGGTTAAACTGTTGCATGAATATAGTTAGCAGCTGCTTAAAAGACGTTTGTTTTTAAACAATCATAATTCAGTTAATCTCTCAACATTTGCCCTTCATTTTTCAAGCAAAAACTAACCTTAAAATTGTTTTTGCAGCTTGTAGCAAAATATTTTACTGCAGTTTTGTTGATATCATTTTTCTAGGGCATGCATTCCTGTTCAGAGAAGCAAATGACAATTTCTGGTTCAATGACACCTGAAACTTGCAGTCTTAGCTCAGATCTATTTATTTAAAAATAAATCCCTTCTATTGCAGTTGTGCTTGGTGGCCTAGTTTCATCACAAAAGGTAAAAAAAATGGCTTTAGCAGACTTTAAGTGAAAATGTATTCCATAGCAAAAATGCAAGAATCTGGATACCAACAGTGCAATATTGTTTAGACATTAAAGGATTTTACTTATGCAGAACAAGAATAATAAATTTTTTAAAAAAATTTTCTTAATCAGGTCAGCATGCTGTTTCAGTCACTAATGAATGGAACTCCAATTAAAAAATACATAATGGAATAAATTCACCTATGCTATGATTATGACAATAGTACTGTCACTGATAAATTCAGTGTTTCTTAGACATAAACTTTTTCCCAAATTCTAACAGAATTCTACATAGCTTATCTTCTTATTATATCCTGTCAGAAGGGGAATTTCAGTCACAAACAATAACAAAAATATTTTGCTGATGAAAACAGAAGGGAGTATGTTAAGCAAAAAGCATATAATCCTTGAGAGTTTGTTTTAACTTCATGAGAATGGTGTTGATTATAGACTTTACAGTAATAGGGTTTAATTTCCATCTTCTTTAAGCAGATTTGTATATAATTTAAACACAATTTTTTACATCGAATTTGTTCTTTATTGCTAAGCTTGTGGTTCTTTTAAAAAGGGAAGAAAACTAAAATAATCAAATTATTGAGTCACTGACACCTTGGAATATTTAAAAGACAGAAATGAATGTAGCGGTGAACATCTAACTGGGTAATTTGAATGTATAAAGAAAGTTTTATGTCATTCATGTACAGAGTTGTAGCTTTGAGGTAAAAAAATGTAAATTTTTATGTCCTTTTAGGGTTTGTATGAGCTTTGGAAAAATCAGGACAGGTTCTTTGAAATAATTTGAAACAAACTTCAGAAATCACTGCATCCTTTCTTACTATAACACCATATGTTTTGTGCTTGCTGCACAAATAGAATAAAGCAAAGCAGAAATTCTAGTAGTTCAGCCCCTGCAAGACAGAACTTCAATCAGAGAAGGCTGGCTGACGGGCAAGAAAATACTACTTTAAACAATCTTTTTTGCATTTCTTGAGTCTCTTAAACTGCTGAAAGCTAGCACATTTCTCACCATACCATCCAATATGGTCAAAGCTATTATATAACCGATGGAGTCTTTTTGTACTTCTGCACTTGATATATTCACTATAGCATTTGAGATTTCCTCCTGATAAGAAAGCATCTCCAGTTATTTGGAACATTTTCCAACTTTCAATTTTTAATCCAGTTGAACTTAGACCTTTTCAAATGTGCAAACCAAAGCTTAAACACTGTTCTGTTCTATGTTTTATGTTCTATGTACTTACTGATGGCACATCTCTGATGCAGAGCTGACCAGTGCTGACCAGTACTGACCAGTACTAGCTGAAGCTGTCTCCAGGAGCATAGTTAGGGGGTCCCAAGGGCCAGTAGTCTTCATGTGTACAGAGATATTTTCTGAGTAAGTCAGCAAATTTAACTGTACAAATATCTGCTTATCATAAATGCCGTTTTTCTTCACTGTCTGCCAATTATGTATCTAATTTTATTCACTACTACAGAGACATCTAGAAGATCAGACAGAAATCAGGTGAGCTACAGTTTAGAAATATTACAATTTTTATACAATGTTTTCCCTGAAAGAAAAGTATTGCAAGAACCCAGCTTGTTAAATTATTAAACTTTCATGTGGTATTATAGAAAAACCACAAGAAACTGTGAGGAAAATGGCTTGAAGAGTTTATCCACTTTAGGCAAGAGCAGCTATATCATACCTTACAGGTGCCTAGCTAACTGACTGAAGTCTTTTTAATGAGTCTGGAAGCTCTCCAGGCACCATTCTAACTCTTGTAATGTTTCTCCCAGCATCTAAAGTGCATCTCTCTTGCTGCAGGCTTAGGTTCATTATCTGTCTGTCTATCTATCTATCTATCTATCTATCTATCTATCTATCTATCTATCTATCTATCTATCTATCTATCTATCTATCTATCATAAATACATCTTCCTTCAGTCTTTCCTTCTCTAAATTAAACAGCACTCCTCCAGCCATTTCTAATAGGCAAAATTTTCAAGATAACTCTTGTTGCTATATGCTGGTGTCTGTCCGTCCATTTTACATCTTTCCTGAAATACTGTGCAAACTTGTCCAGTTTTCCAGCTCAGGAATAACATATATAGAAGATGACAACCAAGTCTCATAGATGGTGTTGCATCCATACAATACCATCTGGTATTGTTCAGATTGTCACTGTAACCCTAAGTAATTCAGGTTAGAATCTGGACAGTGGTTCCCTGTCTTACATTCATGTATTTATCTGATGTTTGTTTCAGCACACCAAGTGTTAACCATTTAATTTTCTAAATTCTTAGTTTTCTCTATTGTTAAATGCAAAGGCATTGTTACTATTTCCCTGTAGTGCTGTGTAAAGGAGGTGGTAGTGTCTAGATGCCACCATAACATACTCAGAAGGAAAATATCTCTTCACCTACAATGTAAAAAAGACTTTTTGACTTAAACATGACTGTCTTTTGCCAAGTGTGCTACTTCCTAATTGTAGCATTTCTGAGAACTCTGTGAATAGTTTATTACTGGAGTATACTGCACAAGATTTAAAAGGTATAATTATTGCCCTACTCTTGCATGAATTACAAGTAAATATTCATGCTATGTGTAAATATCATATAAGAATTGTGCCTTTAATTTCTGTTACAGGCACAGTTTTCAGATAGATTTGTGAACAAAAATACATGTTGCTTATTCTTACTGCAATGATCACAATAAATATTTTTAACATCTTTGCTGTTTTGATATCATTAACTTAGGAATGTTGCTAAGTGTGTAGAATACTACTGTCCTCATGTAAGGAATGTTTGGTACTCCTAGCACTTACTGTCAAGGGTGAAGTGTTTTGGATTATTTGGTGGTTTTCCCTGAATGTAAGATAAACTGTATAGGGATTAATGGCCCTGTTAATTATATATCTTTGTTTCTAGTTCACCTGCATCTCAGTGCACCTGTATGCAGTACAATACTGTAATTATGGAATTCGAAAATAATTATAATCTTTGGCCTAAATATAATGTATATTTAGGTATGAAGACTGAGAATGGTTGCAGTCTATTGTTTCAAACACTTATAATTACTATGGTAAACAATTACCTTGCATCTATTTATACAATTTCAGAATTCTTACTGCTGTGAAGGAGGAATGAACTCTACTTGACATTTGAGGACATGCTCCATGGGCTAACGGTCCTCTTACTGTTACAAAGGTCATGACAAGTCATTTATATGTTGGTTTAATGATCTGTGTCACTTTTGTAATCAGCACTTGAAAAGTTCAATCATAAAGGTGCATGGTGATTCACAAAAAAACTTTGAAAAATGACTGTGGTCCAGAGATAATATGCATATAATCCACCAATCTACCTTGGTTTACACTCTCATCTCTTGACCTAAGAAAAGAAATGGTAAAAAGTCACACTTTATTAAATTAAAATCCTAGAAATTTTAATTTTTATACATTTTAAAATTTTGTTTAAATTAAATTAAATAGTTACATTAGGTCAATACTCAGAAACTCCTCTTAAGATCTGATCTTGTTTATGTTAAGTATGTAGGAATGAATTTAAATAAATGGGCCCTACCTTTCCAGAATTTTGGTAAAATGCTTACTTCTTGTCATTTCAAGGGCCATTGATAATTACGTTTACATTGTTAATGTAGTTTAATTTTAATAGTGCTTATACTGAACACTGAGTGTCAAAGAATAAATGACTGTACACTAAATGACATAAGAAGATTAATATATTTCTGAATCATTCATCTAAGGGGCAAAATTCATGTAGAGGGCTGCTGAATATCCTCCCTTTACATTCTAGTCAAAATATGAACTTACATATGAAGTTGCTAGCTGAAGTATATATATTTCATAAGGAAGTGTTTTATTTTTGCATCTTGAAAACGTATTATTTCCATGTGATGAGATTCTGTTTACAGGGTGGCTTTCCAGAAAAAAAGATACAGTGAACAGACAGTTCATTTTGGGGAACTTCTCACAATTGAATCTACTGCCAGTTAACACAGAGTTAATTACTGGTTTGTGTATTGAGAGACAAGCTGAAAAACAACACAAAAAGACCACAAAAATAACAAATATTTATGGAAACTCCTTTCCTTCCCTCCCTCCTGCTCAGCCTAAGCCACAAGCTCTTCTCACAGTGTCACTTTTCTGCAGAGATGTCACAGGCTCCCTGTCTGCAGAGTTTTGGGACATGATGGTGAGTCTGCATTGGTACCAGCTCTGGCTGGGACCAGTGGCATGGAACCTGCACAGGCAGGTCATGGACACCTCCAGACAAAGCAACAAAACCCTGCTGTTTCTGCCTGGTTCAATGTCTACTTTTCTTTGATCTGTATAAAATATTCTAAAAGATTCACATGGTGCTCTTTGAAATTTTGTGAGCTCTAAATTGAACTTCTTTTGATGGCTATGGACATTTGTTCACATTATATTTTTTTTTTTTATTGAATGAAGCACCCTACAGATCATTTTCTATTTAGCAGGAGAGGAGTGGACTAATATCTTGGTGTGCTTTCTCTTGTGCTAATTCATGGTAAGCTTGGAGAATGCTTTGGAGAACCTCAAGTATTCCTATAATGTGTGATGGTCCAGGCTTGACTCTAGACAGATTTAGAAAGTGCAGATAGACAGAAGTTTTGGCTTCGTGTGAAGTAGGATTTACTCAAGCTAACCTTTGGCATAGAACTTCCACAGTGCTATACAGCTTCTCTTTGGTGGAGAAAGAATGGTTTGGGTTAGAAGGGACTCTAAGGATCAGCTAGATGGAGGGGAACTCTATATGTCAACATTTCCCTAAGCAAAATCAATTAGAGGTTTATGGGAAGTCCCCTCCCTTCATTTTCACTGCATTGGACAGTCTGGCCATTCTGCATGGGAGGACAAATATTTAGCATGGTCTGACCTCAGACTCTTGGGCATTCCATTTTTAGGGAATGTCTGTTTCTTACCTTGCTCATCATCAATGTGTTCACTTCCTCTGGGACTTGAACCTAAACGTTTTATGACCTGTCCAGAAGAAACAGGAATATATAATTTCCCAAATTAGAGTGGAGGGTTGTGGAATGGGAAGATGTTATTGTGGTGTCAAAACCGTGTGCAAAGAAGCAAGAAACCTTTAAATGATAAGTGTTGTCTCTTCATGTTGGTTAAAGTCCAGAGAAATAAAGGCTTGCCTCTCTCATGCTACTGACACATTGTATTTATTTCATTTCATAAGCAGGTGCTTTGCCTGAAGAAAGCCAAAAACATAAGCACGGCACCTGCTGAAGAAATTAAATAAACACGTTATAACAGTCTGAACTTGTGAGCCAAGCTCTTTTACTTACTTTTGATTTCCATCAGCAACTTGCAGCCTTTAAAATTGAATTTCAGTTTGCAAAGCTACTTCTTTTAATGGATTGCTCACCCTGGCAAGCACTGCACTCAAAACATTGTATCCGATATTAAACAGTAATGACCTTAAACTGCATGTAAGGTATCTTTTTATCATACATAAAAACCTTTCCAGAAGATTTTATTGCCTGAGGCTGAATACTCTTTTGTTCTATATTTTCTGACAGGATACAGTAAAACATAGTGGCTAAATTGTCTGGATGGTGGGGCTAAATTCTGCGTTAAATGGGTGAAGTTATTTATTTACTGTTGCAAACCCACTCTAGTTCATTGCAAGCCTTTCAGAAAGGAGGTTTAACAACACAGAAACAGCTGAACGTCTAAATGAGAACTTGAAATGCCTATAAAATATCCTCCATGGACGTTTTGCTATGCAATTTCCTTGCTACTGTGAAGGGGATGACAGGTTTTGTTAACAGGGACAGGCAACTGTGGGAACATGTGTGAAGGCTTTCTTCACCCACATCCAGGTTTCTGCAAGGATGTTCAGAAACAGTGCATGTTAAACTCGGCTGAAGCAGGCATCTAATTGCTAGCATTAGTACAGTCTGGTGTTTTGAAGTGCAGCTTGTACTTGCTTTGATCACATGTATATTTGTCAGAGCTGCCAGGTAACACTTTATAACGAAGTCCTGTGATGCCCAGCAGAAGTTCAAAAGCAAACCATAAAGTGGGTCATTCTTTAACCTGTTTTAAGTAACCTGAAATTGAATAAACTTGATTAAAGACAGTCAGACAGCTTTTCTTTAAAATTGAAGAAAATATGTGCCTTTATAAATTAATTTGTCTCATCAGGTTTTAATTGCATCTTAGAAAGAGGTGAACTGCTCTCTGTTGGTATCTATTTCTTCTTATTTGCTGTAAATAGACTTTCTACAAGGCAGTAAGAGACCTGAAATACTTGCTGTGGACCCCTACACTTACTGAAATTGTTTTAATCTCAATTGATGATAAAAGAATTGAAATAATTTCTGTTTGAAAACTGCTCTTCTGAAAACAGGATCTGTGTAGGATAGGACAGCTATGGAATCAATGAACTTAATGTGAGCAGAAAATGTAAGAATTTTGGCACTTTTTTCTTAAAGTTGGCTAGAAACGTGGACTTGAGAAGAACTTTCTTAGTTTCTCAGGCATCAGAGCTATATCTTCTGCTTAAGAGAGTGCATAAGTCTGACCTGTAACACATTATGGGATGACCATCTGGCATATAAGGTGTAAGACTACTACCTTCAAAACCTCTACTGTTTTGTGCAGACCTGCACAAAATGGTGTGAGCTGAAAGTGGTTTTGCAGGCAAGTTAAGGAAAGAAAGGTTTCACATACTTAGCTGTGTTTTGGAGAATGAGGGGCCCAGCTTCATCAAGATTCATGTAGGTGTCATTGGTTATAACTATTGAAGTTTAAGTATTTGGTAGGTTTTTTTGTTGTTGTTTTTTGTTGGTGGGTTTTTTCCTCTATTTTCACTCATCAAAACATGGATGCCTGAGGAACTTCTATTCATCCTGGGCTTAGCAGCTGCTGCATTTTAGCTCTGAAAAGCATGCAGTTATTTTAATTTAGATTTAGAAAGTTATGGGTCTATCTTTTTTTTTGTGATTGTGACTAATGCTAGTGACTAATATTGTTGCCCAGATTTAGCATAATAAAAAATAGACCTAAAAAATCCAGCCATTTGTAAAATTGCCCTCAGCATTTCTTGCATTGTAATGCCATTAACAATCCTTTAGTTTCAGGGAAAATTGCTATGTTTATTGCTTTGAAGTTTGTGAATTCTTTGCATGTTTTTGGAGTCCACGTGCAGAAAAGAAGAAAATGTTAGATGTTTCTATTTACTGCTCTAGTCCCAATTTATAAAGCTTAAGTATGTCTATATTTCAAACTAGATTCTTATCCATGTTATAGACTTTCAAATGAATTACATTTCAAATAAAAGTGAAGAATGAGCATAGGTGGTTATAAATGAGAAATCAAAATATGCAAATAATGTTTGGTATGAAATAATGGATTATACTGACAAACTGTATTTAACAGTCCTATAATTTACAATCATGGTATAGATTAATGAAAAGTGGTAATGGTTGGATTTATTTTTCTTCCTTTGGAATGTAACTGCTTTTCTAATCTCCCTTGCTTTTGTTAGACACTGGAAAGTAGGATAATCTCTATGAATCCTGAAGTAATAAAATGAACAGTATTTCATGAACACATGGTTTTAAACTTAAGTGAGGGATGTCCATTGGGCATTGCAGAGGGTGAGGACAGGGTCAGCAGTAACTCCTGGAAGTGCCAGAGTGTGAAGTCTCCAAAATGCTTCTCAGGAAAGTGGAATTGTTTCCTGTATTCACATCTAAACAGTGCCACTGACTCATGTCTAGGTGACCATAGTAGGGTTTAATGCCATAAGATTTGTGGAACTCCAGCACCTACAGGATGCAAGTTTGCCAGGTCATTCTGCTCTTGCCTGGTAATGAAAGCAAGTGTCTTGTTTTCTCCCGATGTGACACTAATGAACGGAAAAGCCTGCTCTCTGTGCAGAGTAATAAAGACTTTTGCTATGACCTATATGGCTGTGAATGCTTGCTTATTATAACAGATAATAGTTACTGAGGAACAAAGGAGACAGGGAGTTTTCAGGATCATTCTCATCTTCAGGATAGACTGAGGCAACAACTCCACTGCCCAGCTGGCACTGCAGGGCAGGACAATCGAAGCAGTTCTCACTGCCAGCTCTGCACCTCAGTTCCCACTCATACAGTGAATAACATCATGGTACTTCTTCAGAGGGAGAAGGACCTTTCATTGCTTTTAGTTATATCTCTTCCTCCCCATTTGTTTTTGTTTGAAAAAATCCACAGGGGCAGACACAAAGGCACTTTAAACTCAAATATATGTCATGACATTCAATTGGGTTAATTATTACTGATGCTAGATTCTATTATATTCCTTTTCATTTTGTACTTTTATTTAAAGACATCAGAACAAATAGTTGCAAAAATTATTCCTTCCTCATTGTATTAGAACAACAATGTCAAAATAGTTTTTTATGAGCCTGAGTATCAAGGATCAATTTTTTTTTTTTTTTTGTGCTCGCAGAATAACATGCTGTTGTTTAAAGCTAATATTAAAAATAAGATTTACTTTTTTCCAGAGGAGTGTGATACATGACTGTAATACTTCTGACTGTGTGAGGAATGTACAGAATTTTTTTTCTCAGGAAATCCTTTGTTCCAATAATTTAAAAATTATTTTTGTTAATGAATGCAGGCTGGAATTCCCATAGAAAACACCAGAATGGAACAAATACAAAAACCCCACCAAAATTAAGTGTTTTGACACTGTATTCTTTTTTGACTTCTAATATTTTTTAAACACTTGACTGCAACCCTCTCAAAATAAGATACATTGAATCAAACAAGTAATTTGACTTTGAAAACATTGTTTTGAAAAGCTGAAATGTTATTTTTCATCTGACTTATAACAAAATATTCTCCAAACAAAATTATCTCCAAAATACCTATTTTGATGAAACACTATCTTTGTCACAGGAAAATACTCCACTTTGAATACTTGTGTCTAACTGTAGTGTCAGCAGAAATGTAGTGGAGTGAGTCAGATGGCTGTTCTTGTGTTGTCTGGAAAGAAGAGTGCTAGAGACAGAAATGGAATTCAAATGTGAGAGAAGTGTAGAGATACATTTAGGTTTCTTGTTCTTGTGCTGAATAAGTTAATACCCCTTATCACATTTTAAAATTCAGAAAATAAAGAAGTTTTCACAAATTGTTGTAAGTCTGGACAAACCTTAATGTTTTACGTGGCATTCTAAGAGATGAACAAAAGCAAAACAGACACAATGCTGTAAAGTTGTATTTACCTTTACACATATGAAAAATTTTTATAAGAGACAGCCCATTCATAACCATTAAATTCTTCATCCAGACTGCTGACACAACAGGGACAAGGTGGTTTTTACATAAGTTACTTCCTCCAGTTTAATGAAGAGGAATTGCAAGACGGCTGCATCCCTGAAGTAATCCTTCAGCAGGGGTAAGGCTGAAATAGCCAGCAACCCTAATGAGGAAAAATGAAAGGGCATCACCACTTAATTCATCTCATTATTGGCTCTTAAAATGGAGATAAATGAGAAAGAGATAAAAAAAGGAGAGCAAGAGACAGACATGCATTTCATTTCTGAGTGGTTACCGTGTAGAAGCAGGAGCACGTCTGAGTTGGGCTGTGAGTGCGAATTCTGGAATGCCATTACCAGCTGGCAGAGATGCTGGCACAGTCATTGCACTGACAACAGGTGGGCACAGCCAGGAATGTGATTGCTTTAATTGTACCTTGTCTGATTGTGCTTGACATAATTTCAGATTTCTACCAAAAATGTAAAGTACAGTTGAAAGGTCTGCTGTGTAAAGTTGCATGCCAGAGGCCTCTCAAATAGCAGCAACTTGTGACCAGGTTCTGCGGGAAACAATAAATGCAGAGCTGAGATCTCTGTGCCCAAACCCAGGCCAAACTACCCCTGTCCTACATTCACACACACAGAGGACTCATAAACCATGTTTTACTGAAAGAGGTAATGTTCACAGCATTGTCCAAGTGATAGTGGCAGTTCCCCTTGTGTATTCCTCTAA
>VZTR01026738.1:7378-19099 GCA_013400775.1 Chaetops frenatus | reverse complement strand
CATGATCTAATAATTATCTCTCCTCACACTCACCGTTGTGTTTTTGTTGCTGCTGGTGGTTGTTTGTGTTATGTGTGTGTATTATTTGTTTTTATTTACTTTATCTTTTTTGATGACTTGGTTGTTTGGGTTTGGTTCACCATTTGAATCTTCATGTAATTTTAGCACTTCAAACATCTTTTTGCCTGACTGTGGTTACTTATTAGGTGAACGGTAGCTTGTTTGCTAGAAGCCTTCCCTTCCACACACTTTTGTTGTATCAGTCCATTGAAAGGATAATGAACACATGCTAAAAAATACCTATTGCATTTTTCAGGACTCAGCAGGAAAAATATACTGTGAAAAGATCTGTGTGCTGTGGGAGTAGATAATTGAACAACTGCTCTGGTTCAGGTTGGTTTTCTGATTTTTCTTTATCCAATTCCACAAAATTGTCACAGGCTTGGGCATGGGCACTGAGACATCATGGTGTTAGTCTGTGCAGCACCTGTCTGGGATGCAGGGGATCATCTGCAGCCTGGCATGCCCTGAGATTTTCAAGCTATATTAAAGCATTTTACCTGCTCTGGAGACTAACACAATACAAGAAAAATAGGAGCAGCCTTTGGGCAAAATAAAGGGCTATTTTATCTCTTGGTAGTAGCCTGTATTTCCATTTTCTCCAGAAAGAAAAACTTTTTCACCAGGAGTTGTTCTGTCTTTTCCTTTCTCTACCAGCATGTCAACTGAGAGGATAAAATGCATTAATTCCTGTGTAGCATTATTTTATAGGTATCAAATGAAGCATGTTTTTCATCAGAATATATATTATGACTATATGGTCACAGGTAGCTCTCTTTTCTAGTTTTTGTTTTGTTGTTTTTGGGGTNTTGTTTTGGTTTGGTTGTTTGTTTGTTTTTAATGTTCTATTCTGGAAAACTTCGAAAGACATTTGATTTTAAAAGAGTCTGACTTATGCTTTCAGCTTGTATTTAGAGATACTGATAAATGTGGTTTAAGTCCTTTGGGATTCCATGGAGAGACAGAAGACAAGTATATTTTCCCAGATGTATTCAAAAGGATCATTCATAAATGACAGGTTAATTTGCAGAGTATTGGATTTAGAAATTCAAAGGCACTATCTATCCCCAGATCTAGCTACAAAAGGAGGTAAATGTGGTATAAGGAATAATTCAAGGGTGTATAGAAAAGTTGTTTTTATATTTATCTATTAAAAATGCTTAAAGGTGAGATCTCTGGAGAAACATGGATTCACGAAGTTTTATGAAGGGGTTTTTTTAATCACAGAATACCCAGGGGATGAATGCTAGGAATATGTGAGGACAGAAAATCCTAGAAATAAATCGGTTCATCCAAACAAATCATTCATAGATTATTACCAACAAGCTAAAAGCATCACATCTTGTATGTACTGCAAATGTATTTAGTGGGGGAAAATAAAGGAGAATAAATTAAAAAGAAAAAATAAAGAAAAATAACAATCAGCATTTTTAACCTCACTGTTATTTAGGTAGCTTTCTTTACTCTCTTCCTTTTTGGTGGCTATAGTGATAATGAAATTTCTAAGGAAAAACCCACCATTATTATTTAAAGGAATAATCAGTTTGCTGTAGTCAGGGGAAAGAAACTTCTTTTATTTTGAAACATTTTACTCCTGCCCGTCAGAGAAATCAAAATGGGCTGAATATGTCTGCTGGCATGCCAGTGACAGTGAAGTGACAGTACAGACACCTGTAGCCTACGTGTATGAGCAAAAAAAGGGTACTGCAACAAAGTCTCCTGAGGACTTTCTGAAAGCTAACTGTGTTCCAGACAGAGCCAGGAACAAATCCAGGTTAAAGAAATACAGAACAGCAAGAAAAGGATTCCTTGGCATACTACAGTAGATAATAATTCTGCAATAAAGCAGCAAATCTGGAAAAAAATACAAATGCAAAATGCAAGCTTTCAAGTTTAGATTTCTAAGTAATGTCATAAACAACCAGCACAGAAAGAGGACAAGAGTACATCTTTCTGCCAGTTGATGTATTTTTAGGCATGCTAGCAGTGTGCTGTGGAGGTTGCCCAAGTACACTGCACCCTGAGCAATACACATTATGCAGCTAAGCTAGAGAAGGGTTGAATGTGACTCCTCACATTGTTAACAGTCAGCAGCCCTAAATACAGGCCAATAATACATTAAATAACATAGACCCTCTGCAAACATTATAAAACAATAAATAGCAGACTGTTGTGCAATGTGTTGACTGGAGTGTCTTCTAGCCCAAGTGCCAGCATTTGAAGGGCACATGTGGGATTGAGTTATTTTTTCTGTTGTTTTCTTTTTAGTATTGGACAAGTCTATGTCAAAATTTAATTTGTGGAAATCCTATGCCCATTGTGAACCATTTGGACTTAACTGTGGGTGTTTGTTGATCCTGTGGCATGCTAGTTTTTTTTTCAAATATAGCAAGAGCTGGAGTTTAAGGTTTATGGTTTAAGAAATAAACTATATTATTCAGGCCATATATGCTGGACTGAGTTCCATTTTGCTCCTTTTCCCATCTTCTAGTCTGGGGCTGCAAAATATTTCAGAATAGAATTTGTCATGCAAGAGTCGCTGACAGGACAGTTTCTCTGTCCAAATAACCTTGAGGTTTCAATTGGGGAATTTAATCCAAAGTGCTTGTCCTTTTAGAGTAATAAAAGGTGTGTATGAAGTCTGTTTAGATCAGCAAACACTGACTGTGTCCTTAAGCTTCTAATGCACGCACTAGATTACAAGTAATGTGTAAAAAGACATAACCTTGTTGTGGGTCAGTTGTCAGCTTGGCTGTTTACTGTCATGTGTACAGAGAGAGAGAGCTGCCTGTGCTTGTACAGGGGAGTTATCGTGCTTGCCTTCTGCCTTGCGTACATCTCACCTGTCCAGAGGGAATGCCTCCCACACTGCAACCTGAAAAGCCAAAGCAGGAGAGATGAGCTCAGTGTAGCTCAAATGAGGAAATGAGCATAGTATCAGATCGATTCATTTTAGTTATGCTAGGAGCTGCTGCTGTTGGGGAATTGAAGCAAACCACTGATGAGCTGACAGGTGTGGCTGTGCAAAGCATTCCTGTGGTTGTGATTTTCAGTGCCTGGACAGTGAAATGAAGGACAGATGCAAGAGCTGATGAAGTGTCTGTGAGATCAGGCTAGGAAAGTAGAAACTGCACTGGTAATCAAATCCAACATTGAAAATTGACTTCAAAAATTATTTTTGATGTGAAAATAAACACACAGCACTATGGGAGGGCAGAAAGGGCAATTTTCAGAGAAGTTCACCAAGTAGATAGTTCAAGGTAGTTGAGTGGGTTTCAAAATAATTATACAAAAATTGATGGAGCTAAATTGAAACTGATTGAAATCCGTTTTCAATGGTAATAATATTTGGTTTGCTTGTCTCCCTCATAGTTATATATGCAAGACTGTTCATGAGCAGTTGCTTACAGTAAATGTTTCAGAGGTCATGATTCTTTAAGATTTTTATTTGTATGTAGCCCTCCTCACTCTCACATCTACACTATAAATCATCATCACCATTCTGGCCACAGTACTCACAAGCTGGAATCAGATTTTTTTCTAATACCAGTAGCCATTTTCTTCCTATGAGTCCATAATTTGTGGGCTATTATTTAATTTTTGTTCACACAATCCATGATAATAAAGGATGACTGGATTTGGGAGGAATGACACTCTTTCCTAACTTCTGAGAAATCCAGAATATTTTGCTGATCATCAGAGGCTGGTATTTTTCAGTGAGATCCATCAAGTGACTTGAAGACTGTAGTCCATCCACAAGATGTAAGCATCCACCCAGATGCTGGTTTTCTGGAAAAAAAACTGGAACAGAATTTGGACAGCAGATTTTACACTAAAAGCCAAATCTCTTTCCTTNCACCTCCTCCCAAGCCTGCACAGCCTGGCACAAGTACTGTCAAGTACTGCCTTTCCTCTCATGCAGGAGAGGGGAGTCCAAAATTTCAATTTATCTCTCCCTGCTGTTAAGGTTGGACCAGTTTGTAAAAACAGTGGTGAGATGCTTCACTGCAGTTAGCCATGCTTACCGTGCTGAACAAATTCACATCTCCTGATAATATTACAGATGACTCAAAGACACTGTGAATGCTGAAAATATGGGACTGTAATACAGCACATAATTCTGGTCAGCACACAGTATTTTGTATTCCAATAAATGTTACCTAGTACACAGTATCTCCATCAATATATATATATGGAGAAAGATAGCTCAAGAAGCACAAACATTTTTGCAGCAAACATGGGATCATTGAATAATCCCCTTTTCCTGATAAGCCCTGTCACTGACTTAAGAAGCAATGAGCTGGTTTTGGATGCCTGTCCACTAAATGTACAAGACAAACAGTTTATACCCTCATATTATATATATATACACATATGTGTGTGTGTCTGTGCATGTATGTATTTACTGCTCACAAGCCCATTATGCAGTCAAAACCACACACACTTGGAAAAAGAGTTTTGAAAGTAAAGATGTCAATGTTTTCCTTGAACATAAATATTCTTGTCACATGAAATAAGATGAGGCCATATTTGACTGAAATTAGGATAGAGCCTAACAGAGTGGTTTCTAAGACCTCAGGGAGGCATTTTAGGAGCAGATCTCAAATGCTTATTTATCAAACGCTTTGGTCATTGACAAAGTAGGTAGGCTGAGAAATGCAACTAATCAGGTGAGTTCACAACAACTTGGCATGTCTAAAGAGGAAGAAGATCTTTCTGATTTTGAGCCAGAAAACAAAACAAACATTTCTTAAACTACCTTCTCCTCTGCATTTAATAATTTCAAGCTCTCCAGAGTCCCTCTGACTTCTTCCTAGATCTTCACTTTGCATCCAGTCAAGGAATAAAAACTACACATGAATGAACAGACTGCATTAGCCAGCACTGTTCACATATTATCTTTCCTAAGTATTTAAAATATTAAATGCCCTTACTGCTCATAATCAACCTACATGTTAACAACTTCATAAATATGCCTGTATCATGCAAGTCAAATAAACTGAGATCTGCTTGCAAAAATAAGTCTACATCCATATATTGGTGGAACAATTGCTTGATTATGCAAATTGCATTCATCAATTTTGTTAAATGTGTTATCCCTTTATGTAGGTCTGAGTCAACTGGGTTTATTTTGTTTGTGGTTTTTCTTATGTAGATGCAAAATGTATTATCATTTGCTTTCAAGACAAGCTGAACCTTGCAGATTTAAGTCAAAACAGTGGATCCTGCTGGTTTTGTAATGTGGTTGTAATATCTCATGTGAAACCTGGTAATTGGATCCCAGTACGGATATAAATTAAAAACTAATCACTACAACCCACTTGAAACAAGCTTGCTACACGTTTCCCAAATGTTGCTGTAAGTAATTTTTTTTAACACAGTAAACCTTGTACTAGCATGATTGCTGTATTTTCGCTTTCCAATCTTTCCTGGCCTCTCATTTAGAAGGGCAATATAAGTATATGTTTTCCCTTTTTCTTTGCAGATTAGGGATATAAACATGATTATATTTTTTCTTGCCAGATTAAGAAAATAATCAGGACTCATTGTAGCTAGGAGTGATAAGCCAAGGAGAAAAAAAAAAGATTTTGGGTTTTTTAAACTACAATTATTAATCTTGGACTGATAGTATGCTTTTTGGCATTTCCTTCACTGTCTACACACTATAATTATCTTTCTCTCCTACAGCATTTTCCCCCTACCTTTTTCTCTTCTTTCTCCTTCCATCACCATCTCCACTCCCATAATCCAGAAAATATCATCTACACTTAACTTTTCAGGTTTTTCATTTGTCATTTTGTATAATAAGATTAGATTTCATAGTCTACACAGGGTAAGCCTACAGGTATATACTGATAAAGAATGCTTCAACTAGAAAGTGTGTATTTGTTCTCTTCTTTCCTCTCTGATAGTAAAAGGCAAACAAAATATACAACTTAGCTCTGTAAGAAAAATAATATTTACTTATTTTGGGAAATAATAATGTACTGCAATATTTATATATATATTATATATATATGAATATATATTTTTAAATTATAATTAAAATACTTATTTTTAAGTATACTTAAATATTTAAGCTGTTATAAAATATCTCCAATAATTAAAAAAACAAGTAACTCTAAAATTCTTTAAGGATTTTGTACATGTCTCCTGCCCAGAGATCTTAAGAAATAAAAAATGAAGATAATTCAAGTCCTTATTGGTCATATAGTCCTAGTGAAGGCAACAGAGCTTCAACAGCTGAAGAGAAACAGAATTTACCAAAATACAGTGTGGCTGAAATTTTTTAATATGGTGACAAATGGACACTAAGAAGGCCTAAAAAAATTCCGTTTTTGAGTAGACTCTTTAAAAGTGATGCTTCCTATTGCAGTCATCAAGGCATCACTGGTTCATTTTACATGCCTTCAGCCTGCATGATATGACCTTATATAGGTTAATTTTTCAGTTTGCATATATTAAAACAAATTTACTTCTTATTTTTCTGTAAAAGTAAAGGTAAAGTAATTATTTTGTCTCTCTGATTGTCCATCTCCTTCAAATATGTTTTGAGTCCTTCATCTCAATGGACATATACGAAGGAACATTGGCTCAAGTATGATCACTTCATTTCATTTATATAAAAATCCTGAATAGTCTTTCACAGAAAAGGTCCTCATGAAAACAAGAACATGTAACTGCCAGTCACTTCAGAACACTGATATCACATTTCTTTCTAATTATGCAACACATTCTTCAATCTGTGTCTTCTTCCCTGTGACAAGTCTCTTATACTGTCTGCTATGTACAGTAAAATTCTTTTGGCTCTTTTAAACACCAGATACTGAGACCATTTCAAAGTATGAAAACCATATACTGTATACAGGCTTACAATCTTAGATTACTTTAATAAATTACTTTTTAATGTTATAAATCTACTGAAAATGTCATATTATATGTACCCAAGGTGAAAATTTAGTGTTGACTTACAAAAGTACTAACTATAACCTTTTGTAACTTTTACATGTACATCATGCAATTTAAAGCAAATGAGTTGATGTAGATGAATACTCTTGTCAAAAATGTCAGAAGATAAGTGACTATGGACAATTTAATCATATTCCTAATATTATTTAGGATATAATAAAATATTTCAGTTGGAACAGATCAGGGAATATCTAGTCCAACTGTCTTATCACTTCATGGTTGTCCAAAAGTTAAAGCATGTAATTTAATCATTATCCAAATACTTTTTCAACACTGGCAGTCTTGGGGCATTCACCACATAAATAAGAAACTTGCACCAGGGTATGACTACCCTCTTAGTAAAGAAATGCTTCCTTATGTCCAGTCTAAGCCTCCACTGGCCCGCTTTGAACCATATCCACACATTCCGTCACATCCTGTACCACAGAGAAGAGCTCAGCATGTCCCTCTCCTCTCTACATCCTCAAGAAGCTACAGAGAGCAATGAGGTAATCTCTTAGCCTCCCTTTTTCCAGACCAGACAAGCCCAGAGTCCTTATCTGCTCCATTCTTGCCAACCTTTTTACCAGCCTGGTTGCTTTTCTCTGGACACATTCAAGGGCCTTCACATCTTTCTTAAATAGAGGGGCCCAGAGTTGCACACATTACTCAAGATGAGGATGCATCAATGCGGAATAGAGAGGGAAAATTGACTTTGTTGACCAGCTGGTTACACTGTATTTGATGCACACCATGATGCAGTTTTCCATCTCTTTCAGAACCACTGGCAGAGATATCTTTCAACTGAGAAAGAGACTGTGTACTCTAGAAAGTAGTGTAGATAGAGGTTTGAGGTTTTGTGTTGTTGCTGTTATAATTAGCACATCTGAATTTCTTACGAGTTGCGTATCAGCACTGAAAAAAGTCTAGGTAAAATTTTACTTTGTGGAGTTAAGATGTCAGGGCTCCTAAAAATAATTAATAACTGGGATCTTGCCTTAAAAGAATTTACTTTTTATTCTGAAATTTTAAATTTTATTTCACAAGTGCAAACAAATCACAGAGCATTCCCATTGACATTCAGTGACAATAGACATGCTTTAACCACTGAAGCCTCTGCTGCTGGTTCAAGCAGATGTAAGGAAATATTTTACACCATTTACATTTTTATCAATTTTTCACTTCACCAGCATTCAGCAATATTCTCATGAGATAAGCTGAGATCAGCCAGTTTGAATGTCTTTTGCACAAATAGGTCCCAGACATAATCTTGTTTACAAATATCTTTTCATAAGTGCTAAAAATAGAGGAACATTTATCAGTTTGGGGAACTCAACACCTAGAGAAAGGATAAGATTTTAACAGTGTTCTTAGAGGGGCTACCTGGTGTAAAATTTTGGTATACACTGAAAATTTTGATGCATGACCAGAAACAATGCAAAATCTATAGATCCACTTAAAAGATTAAATTGATACTAACAGAAGAAACAAAATGATTTCTGTTCTGCTACCCGTGCCCTTGAAATATGTTCATTAATTATTCACAATATCCTTTGTGCTCCACTTCTTGCCTGGTTGATGCAAGCTTTTTTTCCCCAGACAACTTGAACATCTTATTTCCAGATTACTTAGTTGGCTCTCAGTGCTGTTCCTATGCCACTTGAAGCACATCTTTTACTTTTCTGTGTTTGAAAGCTGATGGTTTGGTAAACAGAACTTATGAGATTGGCTATGCTGTCCTGCATCTTGAGGGTGGATTTAAGAGCAGAGCAGTATTTGCCCTTCATGTCCTCCACACAGCACATGGGGAAGGGCAGCCCAAGTGCTACTGAGCTACCCTCTGCTCCAAAGGGCTGTCTGAACACACTCACCAGCTCAGCCAGGCGCTTAGGATGCCGCCACACACCTTGAGGCAGACTGCTCATAAGTATCCTGGAAGACTTTTTGAAAACTTAACTGTAGTTCTTTTAGAAATGCCTAAGATTTCTAGTCTTGTATTGAGACTCCATTGTGCTAGCAAATTATATGGTTAGAAAACAAATTGAGGAGTCTGACCCTGAGGGGTCTTTTGCATTTCTGAAAAAAAGATTGTGGGGAAGATAATATGTTCTGTGCTTCTATATATTCCTAACAGCTGGGCTAATTGTGGTGGCTACTAGACTTAAACCAATCATATGTATCTGAAAGACCACAGTCAACATAAGACAAAAAGTTTTTAAGGTATATGTCATCTGAGCTATTTAAACATTTCCTTTAGTATGAGATGAACTTGCCCTGTAAGCGTCTGTCTCTATACTGGCAATAACAAAGCTTGATACCATGAAAATGGATAAAAACCTTTAGACACCAAAACTGGCCATGTTTAAATAAGGATATATTTCATCCTGTTGTAGAAATTTATTTTTGAGATTCTTGGCCTTACTGCCTGTGCATCTCAACGGTGATATTTGTGTAAGTGCTACCAAGAAAGATGGGAGTGTTCATTAAGAGGGATGTATATAGGAAAATTAAATTCAAATTGTACTGACTTTAAAATAGTTTTTTCATTAATATATAATTTCAAAATTGTCTGTATATTCCTTTGAGATTTTTAAACATATACTAAAATATGTTTAATTAGATATATATTTTGAATATATATTGAAACTATGTAAATATATAGTTGATAAATTAGTAACTCTACAGTTTCAGCTTAATAATAGATATCAGTTATATACTTCATCTTCTTGAACACAGTGAGAGATATTTCAATCTTTCCTCTTCTTATACTTGTCAGTTTCTTTTGTTATGATAATTGGATTGATGCTTAATTGTGATATGTATAATTTATATTACTTTGGCTTTACTAATCAGTTCCTAATCCTTTATTATTCTTTTTCTTGTAATTTAAATAGCTTCTGAGTTATGTAACAGTTACCTAAATCAGTCCTTGTGAGTTACTCTGGGAACTGGTCTGATTGTTTGGCAATTGATAAAATGTTTTAATCAGTTTCTAAACCTCAACCTCTCCTTTTTCTCCAGCTAAGAGCTTCTATTCCTTTTTCCATATGTTCTCCTCAGGGCATGACTTTGTTTATGATATTTATTAATTTTTTCTTAGTTATAAATATTCAGCACTCACAAACCACAATCAGCCGTTTTTCTCACATTTTTGTTGTTTGCCTCTTCATATAGATTTAGTTAATGCATTTCTGCTATTTTTCCCCTCACACTGAGAGGTAAAAACATTTCAAGGTTGAAAGTACTTGTGAAAACCCAAAGGTATTTTCATGTTAGAGAAATAACGTCTGCTTATCTCCTTTTTATTATTATTTTTATTATTGCTGAATATTTGAAGTCCAATGAAAATTATAATGTTAATTATGTGGCATGAAGAAATTCTCCCTTCATTTTTGATTGTATCAGATGTCATTAACTAAAGAGCTTACAGAAATTTTGCCTGTTCCTTAGCCAAGAATTTAGTTTTCCCAGGAGACTGTAGCAGGTATTTGCAAATCTAGGGCACTGGCTAGGCAGAAGATGACTAGGCTGATACCATTTCCCAAAATCCTTTCCCCGGAATTTAGTGGATTAAAGCTGTTGGAAATATATCTTTGTGTGCAGCAGTTATATGGGACAGTTCTGGAAACAGTGTAACAAAGACTATCTTCTTACTGTAAGTGTTTGAATTAAAATCAAGAAATCAATCAGGTCAGTAGAGTTAATAAGATATTCAAATACCTGCAGAAAAAAAAAACACAAAAAATCCACAAAAATGTGGTTACCTGTGTTGATATGACTACACCTAAACTCAGGATTATTTTCTATGATTATGGAGTTAAAGTAACTGGACTTGCAACTGTTCTAAAAGACAGCATTAACAAATTTCTGCTACCGCATCTGTATGTGAAGCTGACAACTCCAGTTTTTAGATAAACTATTGGCATCTTTTAACCACTGGCATCTTTGAACCTGAGAAAATAAATTGGTATATGTATTGACCTTGCCATGCTTGCAGGAGGGACAAGAGATCCAGGTGGCCAAAAATCCGGGGCACTGTTAGAGGGAACTCCGTTGAGTTTTAATTCTTCTAGCAGTGTGGAATGCACTTCATAAGCCCTCTTGAGTTACACATCAGTGGGCATGTACAACACTGCACATTTATTTGTAGGATCAGAACCCTGGATCCTAGCATTCCATAAATATAACAACAGAGCAAGTCTTTTTTTTAGAGTCTGATTATCTCGGAAATAGGAACCTGTGCACAGATGAGCAACAAAGAAAAGCTTCTTTTTCAGTTAGCAGCAATTAATCAGCAACAGACCTCTGAAAACCTAGGAATGCAATAATTTTCAGATTTCTTAGTGCTAACATGGATAACATCCCATGGGCTTCATAGCTTGGCCGAAAGGTGCTTGTAAAGTATGGATAACCTAGGAATATCTGTAAAGATCCTGTAGGATACAAAATGCACCTTGCACAGATATTTGTTTAGTTTCGTCTTTGTTCTGTTTTGTTTTTTCATGGTGTAATATAACGCCTTCTTGCGCATGGGATAGAATTGTTAATATGAAGTAATATTTCAATTAACCAATACATTAATATTTCTAAATCAATTAAGATATTTCCAAAAAATGCAAATGATTGAAATCACAGTTTATTTATTCTTGAAACTAAAATCAGACAAATGAGCAAATGTTATTAAAAACTTTCAGCTGTGAGCTAATCAGTGTT
>VZTR01026737.1:151431-166456 GCA_013400775.1 Chaetops frenatus | reverse complement strand
AAAAAAAAAAAAATCTAGAGACTTGTAAGGTGAAATAGAAAAAGACGTGACAGAAGTGCTTTCTCCTTTCCACCCATATTCTGCACATCTGAAAAAGGCAGAGAAGGGCATTGCTGAGGCTCCAGACACACACAAAAACCAGGCTTAATCAGACTTTCTGCAGTCTGGCTCAGCACAGCCCTTCCCCGAAGTCTGGCTTGGGGCAGTGGGTGTGGAGAGCCAGAGGCTGGGATGTCTGTGTGCACCAAGAGGGTGAGGATGGAGAGCCCAAATCCAGCTCCCCCAGCACACAGCTCAGCTGAACCCCCCATGCTCAGAAAATCTGCTGTTTAAGGCATCCAAATCTCAAACCTGCTGCTGTTTAAAACTTAAGATCCAAGGTATCTCTAATATTCTCCTAACCCACATAGAAAATGGAAGTTTTATTGGGTTTTAGTTAGAAGACAGTTTTATGATGTAAAAACAAATCTCTACAACTGCTTAATATTTTGTCATACTCCAACTTTTTGTTTCTTCCAAAGAAAAAGAGACACTTCATTGACTTGCTCATTCATTTCAAGAAGAACAATATTTGAGAGCTCTGAAAAATGTTCAAGAGCAACTTACATGAAGAGCTGTAGCAGCTGGAGTGGAACCATTACTTGTTCAAAACTAAAATTTGCAACGACTGTATGATTTTATGTCTGGCAAAATATAGTAAAATCATCGCATAATAAATTACTTACAACTGACCTATTTTTATTTAGAGCAAGCAGAGAAAAAATATCTGCAAATGAGCTGGAGGAGGAGGAGGGGCTCAGAGAGCTACAGGGAGCCAAGCCCATTGAAGAGGAGCTACAGGGAAAAGTCAGTCTGTGTCCCTGGGATGGACACAGCCTTCACTCACAAAGAAAGAGGATGGGTACCCGAGGATCCAATTGCACAGCACGTGCATGGAAAGTACCTAACTGAGCCAAATTTGAGTGGCTGTCCTCCCCACAGCTTGCATTTGGTAAATTTTCAGTGGATGGCTTCCAGCTCCTGGCCCATGGAGCCATAAGGGAAAAGGCAATTTCATGGGGCTGCAAGACCATGCACCAAGAGCTCCCCAAAGGGCCTGGCCCCTTGGCAGGATGCAGGATGGAGAAGGCAGGGAGCTTTTGGTGAAGCCAAGGCAGCTCAGTGCCTTGTGGCAGTCCCCAGGGAAGAGCTGGAGAGCACCAGGGGCAGCGACCCCAGGAGTTGCTCCTCTCCAGCCTGGGAGCTGCCTCCTGTGCCAAAACTGGGAGTTCACAGAGGTCCCAGCTTTGAGGAAAGCACGGCCAGGACAGCAGACAGCTTGCACTGAACTCCCCAGTCCATTTGTACACAGCTACTGCACAGCACTGTCTTTGCTTTCCTATGGTTTGATAGATTAGTTATAAAGTACCCACCTAATTTGCCACCAAAATTATGCAGAGGCAAGTGAGCTGAAATGGGTTCTGGAGTTGTTTGCTGGTGGCATCCATGCATGTTTCCAAGCTTTATGACCTTAACCAACACACACTCTTCTGTGCCTAAAGGACACTGACAGAGTGAATCACCTTCTCAAAGAAAGCAGCAATTTTCTGCTTTTCTCCTGTTACTCAAACTAATGTAGACACTAAATGAACTTCTGTCAAATACCTCAAAATATCTGTTACATACCAGCATCCACTGCTGCCTTTTAGCTTGGCTTTTCTCAGAAATCAAAGCTGTAGTCTTAATTCCATTAAAGCTGAGGCAAAATATCCAGTTCAAAGAGTGGTGTTACATCCTTTGTACTTAGTCTGCCAATGTGAGAGGAACAGATACGATAGGAGAGGAGCAGAAGAAATATATTCTGATGGGAAATGCCCTTTTTCAAATACTGAAATTCTCCAAGTTAAACTTTATCCAAACACTGTCCATTGAAAAATAAAAACCAAACAAATCTGTTTTATGGTTGCAGCTTGTTCCTCCCATGCCCTCAACTCTATTTATGAATGATTTTTTGAAAACACTCTTCCCATTAAAGCAGTGTAGTGTTGAATCTTTTTCTGACAATGGAAATGGACAAAGGGGGAAGGAGGGAGAGTAGGGAAAGGCATTTCCATTTCCACACTGGCCCGTGCCCCTGAGCCCTGGGGGCTCACACCGTGGCAGAGCAAGCCCTAAACTTGCACAGCAAAAGCAGGGACACGGCACAAGCTGTTGTATGTGACAGCAGATGACACAGGGTGTCACAAAAGTGCTGTATCAAACAGACAGGGGAAGGAAATAACAAGAGACACTTTCCAGCTGTCCCCACTGAGGTTTGCAGGCGCAGCCGTTTGAGCATTGCAGGGGCAGAGGCTTCTCCTCAGCTCTCGTACAGAGCACGTATCCTTCTATTAATGGCAAAACTGCACCAGAATTAGACAGATTCTTCTCTGGAGCTTCTTTCTGCTCCTGTGTATTTATAGCCTCTTTCAATCCAGATAACGTGGCTGACAAAGCAGGATTGATTTGATTAGCATGTAAATAAAGCCTCATTGCTGCTCCTAGCTTGTCTGTCATGGTTATGTTTTGATGGGATTTCTGTCTGCCTTTTCTATTTACATCTGCTTCTTAGAATCTTAGAACCATTTAGGGTGGAGAAGACCTCTAAGATCATCAAGTCCAATTATTAACCCAGCACTGTCAAGGCCACCACTAACCCATGTCCCCAAGTGTCACATCTACCCAGCTTTCTAATCCCACCAGGGATGGGGACTCCACCCCTGCTCTGGGCAGCCTCATTTGCAGAGTTCCTGAGCCTTTGGGAAGGCCTCTGGGAACAAAGGTCCTCCCCTGAGCAGCTGGCACTTGCTCCTTACCCAGCTGCAGGAGCAGGATCCCATCAAGGCCATCCTGCAACTCTCTCCTCATGAGGGAGGGAGGGAGAACACTGGTATACCAATATCTCATTTTTCAAGCAGTACAGTTCTGAACAGCTTATGGGGGAAAGAAAGAATTCAAGCACATTCCACTGAATGCTGGGAACAGAGCAAAAGGAGCCTCAGATGGAGAGGCTCCAGATTGTACGGTTTAAATAATGGTTAAATACATGCTCCCTAAAACTAAACAAACAAATTCCCTTTCCAAATAAATTCTACCACACCCCTGTCACTTCCAGAGCTGGGGCTGTTTTGTGCCACTATAGCGAGGAAGGATAAATCTGCAGAATTTTCTAACAGTAAGAGCCCCAGGACTGAATCCTGACAGTGGAAGATTGTGCACAATAACCTGTTAACAGGAGACAGAATCCCAATAAATGGAAATGGCAGAAAAACACAATACAAGGCAGCAGATGCAAGCTAGAACAGATCTTCAGATAAACTGCTATTACCAACAGAGGACTTAAAAATAAACACAGAAATTGTCTTGCAAAACTATCAGAAGAGATGCTAAGCAAAGGATGGGGTCTGTCTACATGGGCACATACGGGCACACTCCCAGGCCCCAAGGATGGGCTTCCTGCAATAAGATGTGCAGTCAGAGCAGCAGGACAGATAAGGAAAAACAGAACTTTTGATTCAAACTGAAAGGAAGAAACCACATTTTTGAGGTTTACCCAGAATAGCATTGCAGAAAGGTTTTGTTCGAGCACTGCCACATCAGTTTGTTTCCAATGCTGGAGCAGCCAAGGGAATAAATACACTGAACCTTCACACTGCTCACTCTGGAAACACAGTGGAAAGGGTTCATCTGATGTGAGGAAGAAAGAGAAGTGCAAAAAATAAGTTTAACCAGTGTCTCTGTAAAACAAATCCAACAAAGTTACTCCTTTACAATCCCTGAGGAAGCCCAGGGGAGGACCCAGCACCTGGGGCACTTCTGGCCCTTCCAGGCATTGCCAGGCTCCTCAGGTGACCTTGGCAAAACCATCGCTGGGTGCCTGATCCCCCTTCCTGGGATGGGACAAAGGCATTTCTGCGGGTAAGCTGCTCCCACCCCAGACTGCAGGCAGTAACCAGGGACCAAGGACAGCCCAGCTCTCCCGTGCCTGTACTTGCTTAAGAACCTTCCATGTAACATTGGTGGGGGTTGTTATTACTAGCCCAGCAAAGAAACCAGCTCAGAATCACTGGTGCACTTTAGTGCCCACTCTGGGCTGTGGAAATTAACAGGATGTTAATTTGTGACCAGAGGCAGAGTCAGTTGCCAGTGGGATTGCTCCCTGTGCAGGTGCAGGATCCAGGAGCTGTGCCTGGGCTCCTGCTGGGGCTGAGTGCTCCAGCCATGGCAGGATTCAGCACGGAGGCTCTGCTGCACAAACCCTTAGAAACTCTGCCTGTTAACAAATTTCATTATGAGATAAATCACAATATATCCGATTAATCTCCCTGTTTGTGGCAGCAGAGTTAAACTGCAGGCTAACAGCCTGCATGCTTGGATTATATTATCCAAAGGAAGCACCAGCCAAAGACTGCCTAATGTCATTTTCCTTCATTAGAAGGTTATTAGTGATTGCACTCGCAGTGCAGCGCTGCATCCCGACGCTCGGCAGTATTTCAGGGGATGGCATTTTCCACTCTCATTTAGAGGGAAAGGCAAGCAATGAAGTTCACCCTCATTGAGTGTCTGGGCAGGGAACTGTTCATCCCTGCCTTGGATCAAGGTTCCATGGCCATCAGGTGGCAGGACGCTGTCCACAGGAACGCCCCTGCCCTGGGGTGCGGGGAGGGACCGAGCCCAGCACAGCCCTACGGCAAGGACAGCTCTGGCACTCCTGCTGCGACCAGGTGTGAGCCAGCGAGCCCCGCACCTGCACTGCTCACACAGGTCCGTGTCCTGCCCTGTCCGGCTGTGTCCAGCTGTGTCCAGCTGTGTCCCACCCCGCTCCACCCGGCACAGCCCCGGCACGGTCTGGTACGGCCCCAGCACATCCTCGGCATAGCCCGGTACGGCCCTGGCACAGCCCCGGCACAGCCGGGCCCGACGGAGCCGTGTGGGCAGGAACCGCAATTGCCAGCCGCAGGAAATCCGGGTTATTATAGGTTTGGATAATAAAATCCTTCTCCCTTGGAGAGAAAAAGCTCCAAATCTTGAAATTTCCTATGGAATGAAGTTCAGGGGAAAGCTGACTCACTGAAACGCTGTGCTTTAACCAGATTGGTATGCATGATATGAATATTAACTATAATAAGGAAATTACAGTTAAATACAATATCCGTATTTAACATAAAATTAAACAAAACAAGACCATCAGTTCATTTGGGCTATTCCAGTGGGGAATTCAGACTAAATTAACACAGCCTACAAAGCATCTTAATTTGAAGATGTGACTGAAATGTTGTGGTTCTGTTGGCAGATTTCTCAACAAAACCAAAGTTTTTAGCTAAGTTATATGGCTTCAACAGTAAAACCCTTTTTCTTGGGATACAGTCCTACCCTAACAAAACCCTGGACAAGGTCTGAGCATCTCCAAGTACCAGGACTGTTCCCAATTGATGGGATCACAGTTCCTGCTCCCCTTTTGCTGTCCCACAGCCTCCTCCTTTCTTGAAAACGTGGAACAAAACACCACATTTAATTTAAAATTTAAAACACCACCAATTTCTGTCCACAATGATTCCTGCTCTCTTCTCAAGGGACGGGCACCTCTGATGGCTTTGGTGTTTTGAATCCCTCATTCCAAAAGGCTGCTCCTCCCTGAGCAGCCATCTGCCAGGGCTGCTGCAATCAGACATCGCCGGACACGAACCAGCACAGCCATCCTCGGGGCAGGCACGCCTCTGCCTCGCTTGTAACATGTTGGCTATTTTTACCCATTACAGAGAGCTAAAAAAGAGTTTGGTGGGCTTTTTTTTTTTTTTTTTTTTTTTTTTTTTTTTTTTTTTTTTTTTTTTTTTTTTGTTTTTTGTTTTGTTTTGTTTTGTTTTTAATAAGAAGTATTCGGGGAAAAAAGACTGCACGGAAACCTTCAGTAATTTCTGAGCAGCTCCTCCCCCCCACACGCTCAGCACCCCCAGCCCCTTCCCCCTGCCCGCCCCCTCCCACTCCGAGCAGGGACACGATGGGGAGGGCCGGGGGGTTCTGGCTGCCTGTCCCCCTCCGGGGCTGCTCCAGCCACCGCACCACCAGTGTGCCCCAGAGCTGCTTGCCATTTTTGGCAGTCAGGCCCAGAAATATGCAGGAGACATAAATAATTCCTTTTTCGCCGTCGGTCAAGAGGACGGAGCGCTGGCTCGGGCAGGGCGGGGCTGGGCGGGCAGCGCACCCCGGACACAGCCGGGCTCCCGGAGCCCCCGGCTGCCCACCCTTGCTCGGATGAAGGAAAGGAGAGGAACGCAGAGATCTGAGGGCAGCTCTGAGACAGAAGGTGTTTTTAAGAGGAGTTATTGCAGGAGCGCTGGGCAGGCCAGCAGAGGCTGAACCAAAGGCACCAAACTGCAGAGGGTCCCTGTCCTGAAGTGCTCCCAGGCCAGGGTTTGGGGTAGCAGAGCTCTTTGGGCTGCCCTGTGAGGCTGGACCTTGGTGTAGCTCAGGCAGGGGAGGTTTTTGGTGGAGACAGGAGCCAATGCCCATCTTGCCCATGTCCCACACTCTGCCCAGGCTGCCACATCTCACCACAGCTGCTCCGAGGGGTTCTGTGCTGGAGAAGGGCCCTTGGAGAGTGAATTCCTCTTGCCTTGATCCAACACGTGTCATGTACCTGGATGCTGCCATCCCCCTGGGGCTTGGCTTCTCCAGAGCTGCTGCCTGCCAGGAGGCTGCAGTGGAGATCACAGGCAGAGAGGGACTCCCTTGGTAGGGAAACAGCCACTCCTCTCACCTGGCACAGCACGGCTGAGTCTCACTGGGACATCAGGAAGTGTCACTGAACTCTGAGCCTCTGCATTCCCCCGTCTAAGGCTGCTGACACGGGGCAGTCTGCCTCCCCAGCTGGGAGGATGGGGCACCTGGAAGCTTTGGCTCCCCTCCCCACAACCCTCAGCCCAGAAAGTCTGTGACCCTCCCTGACAGGAGCCTGCAGTGCCATCAGACCTGGGCTCACAGTGGGAAAGTCTCAACCTGAATGTCTGAACAGGGTCTCTGGAACTGGCCTGTGACCAAGTCTGTGCACAGATAACCTGTCCCCTCGAAGCACCCTGTGACTTCACTGGCTGCCAAGGAGCCTGGCCAGCAGAGTCCTTAGCACTGAGACAGCCGCTCCACACCAGTATTTACTTCAGCTCTCCAAGTGCAAGAAGAAAAAAAAACAACCCTGAAATATTTTCCTGGTGCCCTGAAAACAAAATACTCCAGAGTTTTGGCACCACATGCTGATGCTCAGTAGGTGGAGATTTGCACTGACTCCTGCTGAGCTCTGCTCTTTGACATCAGCACAAGAACTCGCCTGCGTCTGCAAACACCCCGCTTATGCAATGCCACTAAGTGCATTCCCTTGCTGCCACTCCACCAGCTCGTAAATCCAGCCCGAGCACCGGGGGCTTGGGCTGCTCCAGGGGAACTGGGATGTGCTGGGAAAACAGCCTTCCTTTCGTTTGGTCCATCAGCACCGGGGGTGTTGACAGGTGACAATCCTGAAGGGCTGCTCCAGGGATAAAAACATGTCCTTTTCTTCATGAGAGGACTTGGGAGGGTTTTCCACGTCCCACCCTGGAGAGCTGCTCCTCTGCCTGCCGAGGCACTGAGCTCCCCTGAACCCACCAAGGGCCCTTCGAGCTGCAAAGAGGGCAAAAATCTTACACTTATTCACTGTGGGTGAAAAAATATTTGCTGGAGGGCCCAGTTTAGTGAATAATGAGGGGATAAAAGGGCTGCAGCAGCCCCAGCAAAGCTGTTTCATGCTCAGTGCTTTCCATTGTGATGTGCTGGCACTGCCAGCCGGCTCTGGGTGAGGCCAGAGCTGCCATCGGGGACATCTTGGGGGGGCACGGCAGGGCAAGGGTGCTCACAGCCCCCTCCTCACACACTGGGACCCTCTGTGGGTCCAGCCTAGCCCCCCTCTGAAGGGAGATGAGACACCCACATCCCCAGCCCTCCCAGGCTTCTCCAAAAGCTGAACCTGGCACATCACCACCACCACAATAAGGTCCACTAATGGCCCTGCAGGCTCCAAATGAATGGGGTGTCTGGATTTTCCTTCTTGTGCTTTTAAAGTGTCCCCAGTCGCAGCTTGTGGCTCCTGCAGTGGGAATGAGCTGCCATGGAAACCTCCAAATGCCCTTTTCTGACAGCAGCTGCTGAACACACAGCTGAAGAGCATTCCCTCCCCAAGACACACAACTAGGAAATTACCCCTGCTATCGCTTGTGGGATCTCCTGTGTGTCTGCATTGTTCAGATAAACGGTTTGGACACCCGTGGAGCAAATTCACTGCAACTGAGGTTGGGCACAAAAGCCCATCATAAGGCAGAAACACAAAGAAATCCAGATATTCACCACTGTATTTCAATCTTGTCCTGGGCTAATGAGTTTCCTTCAGTGACATTTGCTGCCACAAAGGCATTTCCTGGTGCTATGAGACTTCCAAGGGAAAAACAGAAGTATTTCCATTTCTTGCAGGTAGACCACGATTCAAATCATCTCTCATCCACATCTCTCTGTGATCAGGCCATCACAGAGCACTGTCAATAATCCACAAATGAGTGAGGCTGATGGGCAGACAAAAGCACGAGAGTGTGCTGAGAAGTGCTGAGCTGCAGCACAGCAGAGCAGGAGCACTCAGAGCCTGAAGCTGCTCTGGTGCTGCTGGCAGTACAGGCCTGGAAGAGTTTGGTGTTCATCCCCAAACATGAATGCAACAGAAATCCCACAGGATGCCCAAAAATTCAGCTGTTATTGATGCAGCTTGAAATCTACTGGCTCAGAGACATTATTTAAGAGAAATCAGCAGACACTTACACTGCCTGAGGTCCTGCCTGGAACCACCACCTGTGCACATCTCCTGGTACCCAGAAGCCTTTCAGAGTCTGGCCCAGGGTCAGGGACTGGGGTTGGCAGGGGGCTGCTGACAGCAGAGGTGCCCTCCTGGCTCCTCAACTCCTCTTTTGGACACACAGCAGCTCCCTTGAGATGTGGGATAGGGATTCAGAAAGGCAAACACCCAAACTTCCCCTCGAGTCCTGGGAGAGCCTCCTGAGAAGTCTCTGCTGTGAGAGCCATGCTCTCATACCATCCACCCCAACTTTTACACTGCATTTCCCAGCATATTTGTTGTTTTAATAAGTTTTGCAGGGGGCTGAAGCAAGAAGAGCCAATAAGATCTGTGCGAGTTTACTGAAGCAGCCATCAAGGGAAATTCTGACAGACTGATATATAAAATCAGTACATTGGTAAAATTACCAAATGTAATTCTTGCAGCAAGAGTTATCAGACAGTTTAAAGGTTATTGAATAGAAGCAGTCCCTGTGAACAAGGCCTGAAGAGCTGTTGGACTCTTCCAGAAGACAACGTGCCCCATCCAAGACATGCCCAGACTGCAAAACCGGGGACAGAGGAGGGGTGGAAATACCAGCTACGAAAGTGCTGTACAAGACATACATCACGTGGCTTGGTTTGGGTTTCTTCTGCTTAGTAGTCAGGTCATTTGACTTGCCTTGATGGGAGGAGGGAGGATTTCACAAGCCAGCCAGGAATTATTTCAACCAAACAATGCACGAGCATTGCTAGAGCACGCTGGAGGCAAAGCTGAGAGGGCTGGAAGGGAGAGGCAAGAACCACTACTCATTTGTTGGAGCACAGATATCATTCTGGATTGCAGCACTTAACTGACCCCCTCAGCCTTCTCCATTTCCCTTCATCCCATCACACCAAGGGGCTCCAGTCTGTCCAAACCCCACTTTACTCCTGGCCATCAAAAGGAAGGGTCCTGCAGCAGCAATGAGCAGCTCGAGGTATGCCCCTGCCATCCATTCCTTTGTTCACTTGTTGTGCCTGGCTAATCTGTCTTTAATCACTTTAAATTATCCAGTGTTCAAAGGAGATGCCATTTATAGGCTCTAATTGCCAAGCTCCTACCAGTTCTTGTTGCTGCAAAGCTCTTGTGCTGTCAGTCAGAGATGGTCCCTTGCTGCAAGATAACAACACGAAATTTCACTACACAGAAAGAAAGACCTTGCACAAGATTGGCATTTTATTACCAGGAAGAATCTAGAAGTTGTTAATATCTTCATCAAAATACAGTATATGTTGGACATGCAGAATAACCAAGGCTTAGGGCCCAGGTTTGTCCGAGTGCTCCCTGGCACTTCATTAAATTATCATGAGCGTGCAAGTCCTGGAAACCCACTCAGCTGGGAGGATTTCTGCCCCATCCTGTGCCTGAGGAAAGCAATGAGCAGCATCTCCCTTCCCACCTGCAGCCAGCACTCAGCCCAAAAGCTCCTGGTGGCCTCCAGGGTCACACATGTCCCAGCTTTCTGTCCTTTCCCATGCAGGGCTGCAGCAAAGCAGGGAGAGGAGCAGAGGGGCAGTGCCCTCCCTCCCCAGCCCCTGGAGCCCTGCAGGCTGGCTCAGGGCAGAGCTCCCCAGGGCCAGGACAGGGATGTGGATGTCCCTGCAGACCCCACAGGCTCCTGGGTGGCTTTGGGCTCCTGACTCACAGGTCAGACCCAGCCAACATGCTCTGGGCTGATCAAAGGCCAACTCCCTTGGCAAGCCCCTGTGGGCACCTGGAATTATCAGGAATTCAGGTGGGCTTGCTTTTCTCCCTAGCCTTGGCTCCATGGGTGTCTGTTCAGCACCAGCACAGCCAGGCCACTGTCACTGGTGCCTAGGAAGGGTCTCAGTGGTCAGTGCTCTCCAGATGAGCAAATAAGGCCCCTCAGAGATTTTTTCCCTTAAAGACTACTTGCATGGAGATAGTCTGACCTCTCCTCCATGCCTCTGTGGGCTGGCAGTAAAGAAAAACTGCAACAAATTCCTGGCCTGGAGTTAGCTGGGCTCGTTTCAGCCAGGATCTGATTGCTCTTTGCCTGTTTCCCTTTTCTTTTTGGGTGCTTTTCCAGTCCCTTCCCTTCCTGCTGCAGCTCCCCTTGGTCAGCAAAGCTCTGCCATGGCCAAAGGTCCTGTGACTCTGCAGTCCCCAGGGAGGGCTGCACAACTGCACTTGTGTACAGCTCCCCTCCCAGCAAAACTCAGCTCTGCCTGCAGGACTTCTCACAGCCTCTCTGGGAATCTTCCAGATGCTCCTTTAACTTCTTTTTTTCTGAAGCCTACAGCTCTTTATTAGAATTTGCTCTAATCTTATTTTAATTCCTTCTGCAAAGTCTCTTGCTGCCTTAGATCTACTTTAATTCCTTTTGCAAGATCTCCACCTCTTGTTTTATGTCTCCATTTAAAGTCTTTTGGCCTAAGGTCCTGGGCTCTGTGCACAGCTCGGGTATTTGCTCCATCACATTCAGCAGCAATTCCAGCTCACAGCTTCTTCCTTTGAAAGCAGCTCCTGCTCCTGATAGCCAGACTTATCCCTGTTTGATCTGGATCAAAGTTTGGGGCCCCACTAAGATGACCCAATTAATAGGAAAAACTGACAAAACACTTAGGCATTTCTCTGATGAAATCCTACTTATTTATGCAGATTGAACAGCCCTGGTTCCCTGAAAAGAAACGGGAGTGAAGTTTCCTCTCTCACAGCTCCAGGCATGCATCAAACAAGACTCAGTCCCCCTAACTGCTCCTTTTTAGCTCTTCTGGGATAACCCCCCAGGATGCCCCTCCTGATTTATTCCCCTCCCTGTCTCTGTTTCTCCATTCTTTATTCTCCTCTTGCCTAGACTGATGAAAATTCATCAAACAGCTGCCTGGAGGTCTTTTCCTCAAGTGGTACCAGAGAGCAGACAGAAGGAAAGGGACACATTTTAGAGGCAGAAAACCAAGGGGTCAGCTCCTACTGACCCTGCAGCTCCCACCAGTGCAGGCTGGGGTGAGTCACTTCTTCCCTTTGAATTACATTCTCCCGTTTCAAAAATGAGGACATGACAAAGCCTTCAAGAAAATTTTGCTCTGGTTTGGACAGAAACTGCAGAGTTTGTGAAGAAACAACCTCCTCAGTGAGTCAGCCAGCTGTGCCAGAGCAGAAACTGTCCCTGCCCTGCACACAGGTGACATTCCCAGGTCCTCTGGGGCTCCTGGCATCTCTCTCTAAAAGCAGGATCCCCAAATAACACCCCAGGTTGCCTTAACCCCCCTGGAAGCAACTGCAGGGGGAATTCAGCCATCCTGCAACTGCCTGGACTTACAGAGGGGAAAGAGGGAAGTGAGAAGGGAGCTTGTTTTTCTGCCTGTCAGCTTTTAGAAGTGAAACCAGCAGCATTAAGAATTGCACTGGCAGGCAGAAAGACAAGTTTTCACTGGTGGTAAGACCTTAAAAGACAATTGTTTATTTAAACTAACTCAAGGTCACAGAGATGTCCAGTTTGAGAGAACTCATTCTCTTTCCCTTCAAAATCCTGCATCTGAAGTTGCTCAAGAGATGAAGCAGGACAGTATGTGCATGTGGCTGCTGCTGATAATGGGAGGGCAAAGCAGGGCTGGGAAAGATGCTGGGGCCTGAAGAAAAGCAGAAGCTTTCTGTGAAAGAGTGCAGACTGGGCAGCACAGAGAGGTCAGGCCTCCCTCCCAGCACGAGCAAAGCTCAGAGGCAGCTGGAGGATTTCACCATCTCATCTAGTTTTGGGGAAAAAAATTCAATCTTTACCCTTTGATTAGTGAGGATGTAAATGCTGGGCTTTCCTAAATACCAGAGTGTATTTCCTTCCAGTGGCAGGTGGCTGGGCATGGCCAGGGTGAGCTGGGAACACAGCACAGCCCTTGGCAGAGTTCCTGAGCTTGGTTGAGGGCCCAGCCCTGGGGAAGGGCACCTGCAGAGTTCATCCTTCCCTGCACCTGGGCCAGGGGGCTCTGAGCAGCCACAGTGCTGCACCTGGCCAGCTGGGTCATGGGCACCTTACTGACCTCTGAGTGCTGGACAGAAGGAACAACAGCCAGCCCAGCCTCCTCCTGTTTCACTGAAACCACGACTGAAACACACTGCTGGATTCCTTGTGCAGGCAGCTCCTCCAGCCTTCCACAGCTTCGTGCTCTTTTGGAAGATGCAAACCACCATGGCTGAAGGGAGGAAATTTGGAGAAGTCATGTGGCAGAAAAGAGGTTTGAGCCCTTTTATTGGATGAGACTGCCTGAAGTGTTGGAATGAGAAGGTGCCTGGAGAGAGCTTGGAAATTCAGACCTTGATTGTAAGCATAACCAAAGTGAAGTCTCATTTTGTAATTGAAAAGACAAAACTGTCAAAGCTCTTTGGATTTATGGCTACTGGAAACCACCTTCCAACTATTTGCTAAATTGGTTCTCTCCAAAAGAAAGCTCTAAAGCTCTGTCTCTGCAGAGATTTTGCTAAAGAAGAAAAGCATAGTTATTGGGATTTAAATTTGATTTGTTTTCCCAGAGATTGAGTGATTTTTTTGCCAGTACAACAGAAATTATCTGATGTCAGTACCATGGGAAATGAAAAATGGTTTACAAGAGTTAACTCACGTTTTCCTAAGCTTTCCTTCACATATTTATATCCTTGGGACCATGTGCTGAACAGACCCAAGACTTAGTCACTTCTTAGAGTCTTGGCAGATTAAATACCTTTTCAACTTAGCCCTTCCATGAGCAGAGTGAAAAAGTCTTGAGAACTGTGCTGGATCCAGCAGCCCAATGCAGAGAGCAGGCGGGAGGGAGCCCCAGAGCCCTGGGAAGGACATGATCAATCCTCCTTGCACTGGGCTGTTGCTCCAAGCACACCAGTCAAAGGCAGAACAGATCCAATGAGATTTCCAGCCATTGGATGGTGATTGGGAGTGATAATTTAAAATTATGGAGCAGTGCAATGCCAGAGATATTGCATATGCTTTCAGGATAGAGCTGGATGGCTCCAAACTGGAAATTGTGCTGTTTTCTCTTGCCAGAAAACATTTGCAATTTTGAACCCATCTTTTATCCTGACTGGTCAAATATCCACATCCACAAAAATCTGCACTTGCAGACCCAAAGAGCTCTGTGAACTGCACTGCAGGAACAGTCTGGCACTACAGGGAGATCTCTGGGTGAACACAGCCCATGGGTGGGAGGTGGTCAGCAGGCTTTTGATGTCTATAAATACAGGTATTGTATTTACACCTGCTCAATAAATATATATGCAGTCTTTGGTCCTACATAATGAACCAGCTCAAAACAATCCTCTATCCAGGGCAGTCTGGAGACAGTAAAGCCTTCTACGTGCCACATCCCAGCCTGGAAACCACAACTGTTTCATTTTCCAGCTCTAACAGTCCTGACCTCTCCCAGCCTTTCATACACTCCCGAGACTCATACTTTTCTCAGGATCACAGTGAGCTTGTGTTTTTCATTCTCATGTGATTAATAAATTATGCTCTACAGATATTTAAGCAGCTCATGTTTATTTTTCTGTCAATAGAAAGAGAATGTTTATTTGATCTGGGAGCACTATTTTCCATTGTCTGAATTTAAACTTCAAAACAAAAACTTGAGATATTAGGTGATTTATGAGCCTCTGCTAAAAGTAGCTCAGCCCACTCTCATCAGTGAATCTCCCATTTTGCTCTTAGCAGTATCCCAGCAGAGCAATGGGGAGAGAGGAATGGGAAGTCCATGGCTCCTGGTGAGCACTCAGACCTTGAACACAGACTTGTGACCCTGCCCCAGGGCTCTGCCCAGACCCTGCAAACACAGCAGCACCTCTGTGCACTGAGCAAGGCTCCAGCTCTGACTCTCCAGAAATCATGAACAGTTTTCTGTTCAGGTTATAGTAACTCACAGCTTTAGTTCTGGGATTCTTATTCTCCCAGCTGTGGCACCTAATGTGTGAATAACCCTTAATTTAATCTTCACCTCCGGACAACAATTCCTGAACTTCATTTACTCCACGGCTTCCTCCCTTTGTGAACCTGTGTGGTACCCCAAGGAAAGTGTGTTCTGTCCTGGGACCTCAGAGCAGAGGGAGGAACAGGAATACAAGGCACTGGACTACAGTTCCCATGAATCCCTGCAAAAGTATTTCCAAATAATTTCA
>VZTR01026737.1:124685-151412 GCA_013400775.1 Chaetops frenatus | reverse complement strand
GGGTGGGAGGAAATCCAAATTATCCATAAGGGAAAAAACCCCAAACGAACCCACTCCCCGAAACAAAGCCAAGCTCGCTGTTTTGCTGCAATGCAGTTTTCAGCTGGAACACAGCTTTGCTGTCTATTTCCCCAGCATCTGTAGCTGTAAGAGCCGGGCTCCCAGGGCCTGGGAAAGGCTGGGAGGGCGAGGAGCTGCTCCCCTTCGCAGTGCGGGGCTCAGGCAGCACCGCCCAAGGGCCACCTGGCCGGGCACTCCAGGAGCCAGAGCCCGGCCTTCCTCCTCCTCCTGGGGAAGGTGCCGGGAGCCACGTGCGAGGCAACCCCCCGGCGCCGGGGCGGCTGGGGAGTGTGGTTCCCACCTCTATATAAAGTGATTTCCTGTGATGCCGGGCGTGTGGGCGTGAGCGAAAGGGATGTTTTCTGTCAGGGATGTTTTCTGTCAGGGATGACAGCGCTGGGCTGAGCGGGAGCTTCCCGCAGCGCCGGCAAGGCGGGCAGAGCCGGGATGCGACAGCCCCTGCGCCGGCCGAGGAGCATCCCTGGGGACGCGATCTGCTCCCCTTCTCTGCCCTCTCTGTGCTCCGACCCCTCCTGCCCCCGAGCGTGTTCACAGCGCGGTGAAATGGCCAAACGCCCGCACAGTGTCCGGACAGGCCGAGCCACAGGGCTGGGGATGCAGCAACACCTGCCCCGCACCCAGCCCGCATCCCCGGACCAGTCTCCGCATAAAGAGCAAAAGACAATTGGTATTTACAGGGTGAGGAAGGACTCTAAGGCTGCAGCTTATGGGATAAATCATGAAAAGCAAACAAGCCAGAGTGCTGGCAGAACAAACCTCAGCCATGCTGCACAAGAAGCTCAAATTCAACAGCAGGGTCCCAAAAATATCAGTCAGTTTGCTTGAGTGCCTAGCAGGGAAAAACAGGCCACTGTTTCCTCCTGCAGGGATGCTCATCCATGGATAACCTGTCTCAGGGGGGGCAGTTCATGGCTCCCACACTGTTCCCTCCAAAATCCCACCAGCACCAGCTCCATCTGCCCACTCGATGCCAGTTGTGCTGGGGACAGGACCTGCTCCCACCCCACTGTGCTGTGGCCTGCCAAGTCAGATCCTGTATAGGGAGGGGGCTATGGGTCTGGGCTGCCTGGATCATCCCCCCCAGTAACTCACTGGGATGGGCAACCCAAGCTCATGGTCTCCTTCAGTCCCTAATTTGTGGAATACGTCAGAAAACTCTAATTAAGGAGCCCTCCCCTTCTGGTGGAAGTCTGCTTGTGTCAACAGAGAGACGGGAGTATTTAGCAGACTTCTTTTTCCATCCTGCTAATTTTAGGCCGTTATATAACATTTCTTTCAATACAACCCAGTTTCTGTAGCCCACTGAAGGAACGGCACTTCTCATTTGTCTTACACCAGTGCCTAAAATATTCCCCCAGAGCTGGAGGGCTGGCTCTGTGCTCCCCACCTCGCATGGGGCCAGCTCTGCCCACCACACCACCATGTTTAAATGGCCCAGGACATAGAGGGACACACACTCAGAGCCCAGAGAGGGGCTTGTCCTAGTGCTGCAGCAGTGGGGAATAGAATAAAAGCCAATTACCCCATCCCACAGGATCCCAGCTCCAGGTTATCCTCTGGCAAACACCAGCAGAGAAAAGGGTTGAGGAGGTGACACCTGACATGCTGATGCCTGAACCTCCACATGGTGATGCTTCAGCTTTCAGCCCTCACTGCAAATTCCCTCAGCCCCTTCCTGCGCTGTCATCTTTGATGAGAAGCGGTTCTTACCTTCCTAAGTAAACATCAAAGTTTGTGATGCTCCAGAGCACATCAAAAATACATCAAAATAACTCAAACTCCTTTTGACGGATCACATAAAGTTTGCGATTTGCATTTCAAAGCCACAGCAAGGCATGGAAGGCAAAAGCAAACAAGGCAGCAGCAGACACCCAGACCTGTCAATTATCCCGCTGATTTTTCTGCACAAGGCTGGGAGAGCTGCAGAAATAACTGCCTGGGGCCAAGCTCACCCTTGCCCTGGCGCTGATGAACGCAGTGGCTCAAACGTGTAGACAAGATTTGGTTTTTCTACATACTTTTCCATGTGAAAAGGCTGTTTATCAGCATCACACTGCGGGGCAGCCCCGAAGGACACTGGTGTAGCACAGCTGCCAGGTCAGGGGGGATCCAGCCAGTTAACTGGTTAAAAAGGAAGTTTTTCACTACTACTGAGGGGGAAAAAAAAGGAGTTGGAGTTGCCTGAAAGTACGGAGAATGCTACGGAGATGCCGCTGAAATGCTGTGTGTGAGGAAGTGTCAGCAGTGGGAGCAAGGTGTGGTGGTTCCCTGCCAGAACAGGCTCTGCCCACGCTGCGGGTGTGGATCTGTCCCGCCCTGCTCTCCCTGCGGGGCAGCAGCTCCTCTCTTCCCTCCCCCAGCTCAGCTCGGGGACCCAGACCCGGCAGCCACGGCTCCGTCCTTCCCTCTGCACCCACTCACACCCCAGTACCCACCAAGGGCTTCTACCGGAGCTTTGAATAACTGACCATCACCTGATTTTGCTTCACAGTGATTAATCTAGGGGATAATGCACTAATTTGCCAGTGCTGGGAGCATTTATCTTTTCCTCAGACAGAAGCTTTTGCTATGAAAGAGTCACTCTGAGCCAATAAAGCCTAAACCTCTGTATCCATCTTACACTAGTAACTGGTTTTAGCACCAGTATGGAAAGGGAGTATTTCCTCTGTGGCACAGAGGTGTGGTCCCCTCCCCTATCCAGGAAAGTAAAAGCTTCCTCTCCTTCCCAGCATCTCCTGTGAAGATTTGGCAAGAAGACAGATGGTATTCCCCAGTCTTTGTGGGTGACTCCTGCCTTTCCCTGCCCTTCTCTTTCCCCTTGAAAGCAACAGCCCAGCCTTTGGGCCAGGATGCTGTGCAGCACCTCACTGACACAGCAGGCTCCTGGCCCAGGACTAGACCTCCCAAGCACTACCCTAATATAAATAAATATGATTCATAAAGTCTAACTTCGAATTTGGCAACTGATCCTCTGAACAAAGCTGGTGAGTCAAGCTCTGAAGAGGTGGAACCAGCCACAGCCTTCATGATCGTGTTAGTCAGCACGGAGGAAATCATTGCAACTGCTCTGACGTGTGAACCCAGCACAGCTGATGTAAGCCTTGGCACAAAAGTATTTGCATCATAACCTTGAACTGCTGGACTGGCTCACTGAAAATCATACCAAAGAATGCATTTTTTTTCCAGCCACCCAAGTGTTGGCACTGCTGTGCCAGAGCCTGAGCTGGCATCAATCAGCATAAACTGAGCACACAGTGGGGCTGGAAGTGCTCACAGCTGGGACACTGCACCACAGGTGAGCAAGGAAAAGCAAAGGGTTACATGGCAATGGCTCTGAGACCTCCAGAATGAGAGTAAATGATAAAGGGGCCATTCTTTCATGGCAGCCTACAGATTAGGATTAAAATCAAGGGTAGCATGGTATGTATGGCTGTTGGTAGCTAGAACAGACCTGAGTAAAGATGCCCCTGCAGCACCTCGGGGATGGGCAGCATCAGGGTCAGCATTGCTGGTGATGGGGAAGCTCAGACTTCGAGGAGAGAGGAGCAAAAACTGGGGAGAAGTGAAAACCAGAGTGAAAGCTCAACTCACAGCAAGGAAAAGAAACAACTCATGCCTTGCAGCCTGGGCAGTGGGAAGGATATTGTTCAGATGTTTCTCACATCTGATTAGACTGATCCACTCCAACCTTGAACACAATCCTGCTATATTTATATCCCAAAAGGAATACCCCCAAAGTCCCCAAGCTGCTCAACACAAGGCAACAGGACTCCCCTTTACCAGGGGAGGGAACCTCTAGATCCATTTACATTACCTGCATTTTATATAGCAATAAAGAAAGGAAAGAAATATAAAATACGGGGTACTTTATGTACTAACAGGAAAGGAAGATGGGGTTCTAGGAGCACAGACTGGGGGAAACACAATAATCCAGTGATGCCATTTCAAGCAGCCCTGTGACAGGAGTGGGACCAGCCAGGGGTCAAGTGAGAAGGTGTGAACAGGGAGAGATCAGCCCTGCCTGGCACAAATCCCTCTGCTGCAGGGGGAGAACGCTGGCCCGGGCCGGGCACCTGGAAATGAAGCAGATGCAGGTGGGAGAAGCTGGAGAGGAAAGGGGGAGATAAAGGTGAGAGCACGGACAGAAGAGTTGTCACTGCAGCTCCCAGGGAGGCACCACGGCTGTCACCACCAGCTATCACTGAATTTAACGCCCTGGACTCCCCGGTTTTTGGGTAGCTGCCACTTAAATCCTCCACTTGTGTGGGGCCAGTGGAGCTGTTGCTGCACAGAGAGCGTTTCTCTGCTAAGGACAATCACCCCTGGCAGCCCGGGCTCGGCACGGCCACTCAGGTGTTGGAGGGGACAGCAAGCAGCGTTCGGCTGAGCAGTCCCGGTGCCCAGGGCCGAGCTGGAATGCAGGAATGCCCCAGGAGCCGTCCCGAGGGGATGAGCTCCGGGCTGTTGGTGGCAGAGGGGATGGGAGCCAGGACACCCCGGCAGCCCCGGCGCTGCCCTGCTTTGTTTCTCGGCTCAGGTTCTTACTGTGACCAGTGAATCTCCAGGGATGACTCTAACAAAGACAGCGTGATAAACTTAACAGAAAAATTACATCCCTCTGGATGTATGTTATACTTTGGGAATAAACTGAAGAATGAGGCATTCCTCAGTTTTAGCCATCTTCTGGGTTTGCCTGGGGTAAAAATACAAACCCTACAAACAAACATTGTTTTCTCATTTCCATTAAACCTGTCTTAGTGAAAGTTGAGAGTGAGACAGTCCTTGTTAACCTCAGAAACGTTCAGTAGTACAGACTGTGCGGTTTTGGTTCTCTGCCTTTTCAGACTGTCTGTTGGGAAGGATGAAAGGTGCAGCCTGATGCCAGCAAGCTGGTACCGCCCTATTACCCCCTCACCAAGCAGGGACCAGTGCACTTGGTTTGCAGATCCTGAATTTTCCAGTGAGGATATCACAAGCTGGACCCCAGCTCTGACAGTGCTGCTGAAGGATTAAGGTCCTCCTCTGTCCAACTCTGAGGGGATATCTGGGGCTGAAGTGAGTCCGCTGACACCTTCCTGATGCTGCACCTACCTGTGTCAGCTGAAGGCAGCATCTGTGCCTTACAGAAAAAAGCCTGCTGAAATCCAAATTGCACCTGAGGAAGTCTGAGATGCTGTGGAAACCTACAAACAGCTGTTCTGAAACCAAAACTCCAGACTGGCAAGGACACTGCTCAGCAAGGCTGTCCTATCCACAATTATGCTAATTTCTAACCAAAACTTCCAAACACTATAGTGGCTGAGGTGAACCATCCAGCCAAAAAATCTGTTTAAGCTGTTTTCTAATACAAATTCACTCAGGACTCGGCCTCCCCTGGTCTGTACACACAGGGAACCAAACCCACTCTCCACTGAGGAACCAAGTTTACACTCAGCCTGAGCTGGTAGGAAAGCAAAGACCCCTGCTCTCAGTTTGGAGTGACCATTGCCACGTTCTCCCCTTCCCACCCAGGAGGAGCTGTGAAACCCAAGGCTTTGTGTGCTGGGATCCCACAGGTTCCTAATGGAAAAACAGCACCTTGATGGGAAAAGGCTGAAAAAAGGACTGCAGGGGAGCAGAACAGAAAAAGGACAATTTCATGGGGAATATTTCTGATTTCAGGTCGTGGCTGCACCGTCTGGGGGGTGTGGGTAGCTGTGTGGGGGGAGTGCCTGTATGGGATTTGCCAGATGTCCCCTGCACTGAGGGAGATAAATGCAACCCCGGAGCTGACTGCCAGCCTCACTGCACCTTCATCCTCTCAGTTAATATTTATAAAGCTCAGTATTTGTGCAGTGCTGTGCGAGGGGAGGAATATTAACCAGAATGGCCGTGAGGCATCCAGGAGAGCAGCTCGTGCTGAGGGCCAGGCACGGCCACCTCCCTGCCATGGGCCACTGTCACACAGGAGAGGATCATCAGAGGCAGAGTTTCAGCCCTGGGCATTTAATTCAGGTTCTGTGTGCAAGTGTGGCTGCAGAGATAAAGGGCAGCCAGGATAAATCCCAGAGCACGGCAGCTGAACTGCCAAAATAGAGTTAAAACACAGCCACGTTCCCAGTGCTGAAACACCTGGAAATCCGGCCAAGAAACCAGACTTTAGGGAAAGATCAAAGGATAAGTACATCTCACCAGCATGTTTCCTTTCGTTTTTTTTTTAACGGAGATCAAATTTCCCGGAGTAGCAGTGGGTTTAGAAGGGGCGAGCACGGCTGCCCCCGGCTGCAGCAGCGGCCTTGCCGTGACTCATTCCTTCCACTCCCCAGAATCCCCCTCACTGGGGCACAGACTGAAGAGTTTTCCTCTGACTTCTGACTTCTATTTTGTTTTAATTTATGCACCTGCTTTGGAAGAGCCTTTGAAAAATCTGACAGGGGAGGAAAAAAAGGAGCCTGTTTTATCTGTCTGACGGACAGGCTGAAAAAACACCCCGGCGCAGTGAAATTCTGCATCACCAGGAAAATAACATCTGCATCTACAGCTTTCCACAGGCTGTTAGTAACAAAACCTAAACTACTAGGAATCCTTTGTCAGAACAAGGGCAGAGCTTAAGGGAAAGAATAAGCAGTACAACTGAGTCAGAAGCGTGTGGCTGACACAAGACAGAGCAAATGTCTCTTTAAAAAAACACTCCAATGAATTATGTACAGGCCCAGGCTCAAGGGCCCAGATCCCTTGTTGCAGCAGGAGCCATGCTGGGTCCCACATGCCCCGAGCCAGCAGCTACTTCTGTAAAAGGACTTCTTTTTATGGGTTTTGGAAAGGTCGATAAATAAAATCTAGGTTTTGACATGCCAGCTATTTTAGGAAAAGTGACTTTTTTCCATTGTCCCCGGGTCTGAAGCAGGGAACACCACTGCTTCAAAGCCACTCTGCAGCTGCAGCTTTATACACAACGCCAGGCTATGTCACCACTGCCACTCCCAGCCTGCAGGTGACACAGGACTGTCCCCATCCCCACAGTCCTGTGGCTCACACCTCACAGCCTCTCTGCAGCCTGTCCTCAGCACAAGCAGTGCCCCTGACCCCCAGGCAGCCCCTTTCCAGCCTCAGGCTCCCGTGGCTGCCTTTCCCTGGCACTGGCCTCTGCCAGGGCACAGAGCTGTCCCTGGGCTCCGAGCTCCACTGCCAGCCCCCTGCTCTGCCCCTGGCTGCAGAGGGGAAACACCAACTGCACCTCCTCCCTGGCTCCTCTGAATGCAGAGTTCATCTCAAAGGACAGATTTCACTGCTCACATCCCACCCCAAAGATCTCCCCAGGGCAGCTGTCCTGGTGTGTCCCCACTGCTGAGAGATGTCCCCAGAACACTGCCCAGGGCTCCCCCTCAAATAAAATCCTGCCCTACAACCTTTTCTACCTCACTCAGAAGATAAAACTGTAATGAGGAAGACTTCCTTGAGTTACTATTTATTTAGCATCATTTTACAGCTCTGTTGGTCTAAGGTGTGTATTTTTAGTGTCTCAGATTGCTTCTTCCATCTAGAGAAATAACAGCGAGTGCACAACATGTGCTGGAAAAACAAACAGTTTTACTGCTGGCTTTCTGGAGGCTTTTGGTAAATAGCTGCACCTGGTTCCAAGTGTACTTTGTTCTGAGGTGCTGGTAGTACCTGCCTGTGCCACACTCTCTGAGGTTGTTAATTAAGAATGTTGTGTTTTATTGGTGTTTGCATCTGGGGCTGTGTTTTGAACATATGAATGAATGGTGGTCCTAGAGAATATTATTATTTCTCCTGGAATACAAATTGAAGAAATATATGAATAATAGAGACAGACACTCTTAAAACAGCTCAGTTTATCTGATCCATTTCTAGAAAGTCATCTTATCCAGCTGAAAGTGATCATCAATGATGCAAAATTGCCAAGGTGGTGAGCTATTTCAGGATATTCCAAACCCGAGTAATAACATCTTGGTGCTCCTGTGATGGATTTATTGAGTGCTAATCCTTCTGCACACCCTTGTCCTGCAGTCAGTGAGCAGCTCTCCTCTGGAGAGCTCAGGAGCCTTTAGCATCTGTCATCCCAGGGACTGCAAATCTCTCCTTAACAGTGCGAGCCCCAGGAATGGTTTGCACCTGTATCACAGGATGAAGTTTAAGAGTACTCCTTTCCCTAGGACTCCCCTGAATGTTAATAATGGGAAGGGGGCAAGGGGTCAGTGGGAAGAGATTTCAAAGTCCGCTGGTCAGCATTAAAGATGAATCCCACAGGTAACATCTGCAGGTGACCTGTGAGCTTCACTGTTGTTAGTGCTGCTAATATAAACACCTTACTCCACACAAAGCTCCTTCTATCATTCAATAAATCCACAAAGAGCAAATTTGACAGTTTAAGCACTTTTATAGCCTTCCCCCAGCAGTGGGGGAAGCATTTGCTCAGAAATCCTGACTATAACCCTGCTCTTGTCTCTATATTTAGGCCGGTTTGGCCATTTTGAATGTAGTGAGTGCTGCTCACCTCAAACAGCAAATAACTGCCCTTCCTCCCACACTCTGAGCACCTTTCCAAAGGCTTAGAAGCCCTGCTGCCTGTGTGGTACCATGCAGTGACCCTGAACTGCTCTGCAATGTGGTGAGGAGCCCTGGGGGGCTCAGCTTGGAGCAGCTGCACAGGGAGAGCACCTGGGGCTTTTCCTGCAGCACAGACTCAGGCTGAAAACTCAGTTCAAACCCTGCAGGAATGCTGGCAGGCTCTGTGGAGATGAAGATGAGAAGGCACCATCAGTGCAGAGCCTCCTAAGGCCTTTCCCAGCACATGGAATTTTGTTCATGGGCATGGCACTCCGGAGCACCCCAGGGCCCACCTGCCTCTTACCACCTCACCTGAAACCTCACAAACCACCAGAGAGCTCTGTAAGCAGCAGGGGAAGTACAAACCAGACCAAACCACAAGCCTGAGCATTAGTGCTGCTGCACCATCGACTGCTGAACCCAAAGAAACTATTTTTATTTGCTTTTTTCCCCTTGAAGGTATCAGATAATCCCATGGCAACCAGCCTTTCAGAGTGGCTGCCAGTGACTGTGGTCAATACAGCTTAAGTCATCAAGCAGAAAACCAGGTCCTTTCAGCTCATCTGTTTCTTTACAAAGAAGTGATTTGGCCTATACAGGTGCTGTAAAACTGCCCCTTGACCGAGGTGGGGTCACAGAGCACAGAACCTCTTGCTGCACAAGACTTTCATGCAGCCCTGGTGAGTGCCTCAGTCACAGACAGGAGGTGGCCTCTGCAGTCCAGTCAGACACACAGCCTGGGTTAAACTGTGCCACAGCACACACAGACACATCACCTGGGGAGTCTGTGAAGGGAAAGCCAAGCCCTGGCTCCCCCCCAGCCCCAGCTCCACCCAGGAAGCCTCAGCAGGTGCCCCCTGAGCCCTCTCCTTGCCCGAGGCAGGGCAGCCATGTGCTGCTGAGAAAAGGACATAATTGCACACCCAGGGCTGGGTCTAATGAAACCACATCGATTTTGTTGTTAAGACCCACATTTCTGGGCTTGCTGGCCTCCCAGCACAGTGTTTGCCAAACAGAGACAGAAAAGGGCAGAGAAATCTCATTAATGACAGAAGAAACAACCCAGCAATGCAACAGGGCTTGCTTCAAACTCAATCCTGACAGTGACAGATTTTAATGTGAGGAGCATCTTGTACTCCTCACTTGCCAGTGAGTTTGGAGTGGCACGAAGTCATTGGTCATTAATTAGAGATAAATTTTCTATTGTGACCCTACCAACAGAGGATGAGGGCTCACAAAGCCCAAACTCCCCCATACCCAAGCACTGGGAGTAAAGGGAGGGATTTACTCCAAGGGTGATAATGAGAATGGATTTCATACGGGAGTGAGTGTCCAAGCTGCAAGTCTGTGCCCAAATCCAGTGCTGGGATTGTAGCCCCTGGAATAAAATGGATCAGTTTCTCTCCCCTCTCTGCACTTTTCTTTAACTTCTTCATTACTTTTCAAAGTTTTTGAAGTGCAGAGTTGCAAATGAATGCCCAAGAGGTGACCTGAGAGTGAAGGCTGAAAAATGGCAAGTGTGGGCAGCTGGGAGAGGTGGGAACTCCTGTGGTCCCCTCTGGCTGTGAACACCTGGAACAGGAGGAACACAAAGGACACCAACGCTGCTCCAAGAAAAGCCATAAGAGAAGAAAATTAAATGGTGGCTTCACCCAGCACGTGAGGACAGGAGGTAAATACTGAGGCAACAGGACTCATCCTCACCTGGCCTCCTGCCACTCTGGGGCAGGGCCAAAGGGGACCCTGCTGCCACCAGTGCTGCTGGGAGGGTTTATTGGTGATAAATCTCTGTGACACCTTTGTTTCTGTGTCACTGCAGAGCTCCAGGCAGTGTCAGCAGGCACCCAGCTCTTGCATGGCACAGATCCCCTTCAGCAGAGCCCAGCACACCCTCAGTCAGCTTTGGGGGGACCTTCAGAGGTCATGGGAGCACTCACTGAGTGAAGCCTGCTTGCCTGAATTAGACTGGAATAACTGAGTTCAAAGCTTTGGGGCAGGTATTTGCAGCTAAACACAACCACTGCCTCCCACAAATATGGCACAGACAGGGCAGAGAGCTGGAGATCTCTGCTCAGTGGCAACAGATGTGGTTTCTCCAGCAACCTCTCATCTCAATGTGGGCAGAAACAAAGGCAAACATTGACTGTCTGTGTGATAATCACTGCACAAAGCCTCAGTGCCAGCTACCTGGAGCCTTTACACGTGCTGGGGAAGTGCTGCTCTCCCAAATTTGGCTGTTCACTCTCCCTCACTTGCACACAATCTGCAGGGCAATAGCTTTCCAGCACAGCCTCCCCAGGAAAGTCTCTCTCAGCAGACAGACTCTCCTGCTTGCAGTCCAGCACACAAGCATGCAGAAGGACACTGTCCAGAAGGAAAGCAGAGCCCAGGATGGATATTAATTACTGGTGGCACAAAGCCCAGGCAAGGTTGCTGCTCCATAGTCAGGCTATAAATCTGTCCAAATAGGATTCTGACCACGTCTGCCTTGTTTACATTACAAAATTTTATGGCCATGTGATTCTTCACCTGGAGAGGAAGAGTATCCTTGCACAGCCAGTTAAGGGCTCAGATTTATTACCTGGTGGGAAGGGCCNGCCCCCCCCCCCCCCCCAGCACCTGGTACAAGCTCCTGGGGAAGTTTTATGCCTTTGTTTTCTCCAGCAAAAACTTGAGAATGACAGAAAGCTTCCAGCCCCTCTAGCCCTACTTGAGGCAACCAAGTTCCTGCAAGGCCACCCTGCCAAGCCTGGCCCCAGACCTGCTGTCACCTGGGTTTCTGCCTTCAGAGGGGCCTTGCTATGCACTTTGGGAGGATATTTCCCAGTGAGGTCAAAAATAAATTCTCCCCACTCTCTTGCAATGGGACTGGCTCTGCAATGCCAGTAGGAGAGAGAATCCAGTGCTGCTTTCACCAGGGAGGGGAGAGGACTTGAGCTTAATGTGCAGTGGCAAACTGATGGCTAAATTAAAAAAAACCCACCAGGTTTCCTTCCCTGTGTGGGCCCTTTCTCCCAGCTCCTGGGCCCAGCACTGTCACAGTTACAGGCACAAAAAGCAGATGACAAGGAAGTGTCCAAACAGACAAAAACATAAAATAAAATTCAGATTGTTAAACATCTGCTCCACAGAAACAAATCTCTGTAGGCTTCTTGGATGTTGCAGATGTCACATTAACCTGAAGCACTCAAGAATTTTAACTGGAGGAGGAAAATGTCCCTGTTTTTATAGAAACCTCATCAGCACACACTCCTGGCCTCCTCAGTGAGATGGGTCCTTTAAATGCACCATAACGGGCTCCCTCTTTGCTCCATGCTCCATGTTAAGAAGCTGCTTAAGGCTTGTTGACTTCCAGGAGATCACTCAGATACTGAGTTATGTGTGTGCTGAAGCTTCCCACTCTTAGCAAGGCTTTCCTTTCACCTCCAGGCAGGTCCAGAGCCCTGTGTGTGCCCAGAGGCAGAGGGGGAGCAGCTCTGTCTGACCCTTGCTCTGAAGGGGTAACTGTGAAAAAGGGTGAGAGAAGGCATCTTCCATCCCTTGCTATTGCATGAACACATAGCTCCAAAAAAAACTTCATTCTGTACCGTGTCCCAAAGGAAAACATTTGAAATAATCCATATTCATTGGAGTTTTTAATCCCTCCCAAACCAGAATTCAGCAGGCAGCTAACGAAGAGGACAATTATGCAGCACTTCACACAAAGAGCAAACCAGAACAGGTGCAAAGGTTGGAGCCTTGCCACACTTGCTCTGTTCTTTGGCACAGGGACTGGTGCTTTACTTAAAATGTATTCACACATCCCAACAGTTTAAGGACTCAGCCTGAGAGGAAAAGAGGTGACATTTAAGATTAATCATCAGCTGTTGACCACCTAGGATACTAAATCAGAAAGGAGACAGCTGGCCAAATTCAGCTTTATTTGTGTTCCTTCTGAGGAGCACAAGCAGAAATGGTGCTGCACCAGCAGGGCAGGGAAAACAGACTGTGTTTGGTCTGGCCCTTGAATTAGGGCTCTGAGGTACAGGTACAGGGCAAAGGAGCTGTGCCCAAAGGATTTATGCCCAACCACACAAGGATGGCAAAAGCAAAGAGAGATTTTCAGTCTCTCAAAAGCCAAGAGATTTTTGCAGATGTTGGTCAGAGGCACAAGAGAGTAAAAATCCCCTCTTGGAGCTTGTGCAGGAAGCTCAGAGCAAAGCCATGGCCCAGATGTGGCACTGCCTGGCAGGCTGTCCCCTCCCTCACTTTGAGGAGGGTGTGCAGGGAAGAGAAACCAGAGCAGTGCCATGGAGCTGCTGGACTCACCAGAAACACCCTGGGAAAGACAGCAGCAAGCAGGTCAGTGGTGAGGGACTTTTACTGAATTAAACAGCCTTTTCAAAAGGGTTGTACTTTTAATGCAAAAGGTAATTTTTGTGAGCAGGAAGAAGGAGCCTCCTGCCAGTGTTATGGCTTATTTCCCTGGCAAAAATGGAAAAGAACTATTCCAACAGGTAGGAGATAATATAGGGAACAAGTGATGGTAAGATGGCAAAGACATGAACTGCTTAAGGACCTGGTGGAGATGGAAAGAAGAATACATTTAGGAAGAGACATAGTTTCCCTCAGGATAATGGATTACTTACAGAAAGGTTCTGATTTGCTGACCATTTCAACACACAACTACACCTCACACAACCCACACAGTTATCCTGGTTTCACACACACAGATTAAGTAATTGCTTGAATAAACTTCAAGACACATTTGCACATTCCAGCTCCCTGATTTGCATGGGAAATCACAGCAATTGAGTGTACAAACTCCTTCCCTTGCACAGCCCCTCAAACGAGCCCAGGGAAGGATCAGCAGGGCCACAGGGCCCCCAGGAGTGTCCCACAGCTCCTCTGGGATCAGTTCATGGCAGCAACACCTGGGATAGGGCTGGTGCAGGTGAGTGAAGCAGGGACAGCCAAAGCCAGTTCCTGTATTGGCGCTGTCCCTGTTTTGGAGATCATTTTTTGCGCCAGTGGTCTCTCAACCCCTCTCACAGCTCAGAGCCCTGCTGGACACGGGGACCTCAGCCCTGGGGCTGAGCAGGCAGGGTCACATCCTCCTCCTGCCCACGGGATAGCAATTAGCAGATTAATCCCATACCTTTCTACAGCTTTTGCTTTCTCTGTGAAACATATTTATTGCTCGTTTTGGGGTAGCATACACGAGCTGTGAGTCAAGACCCTGTTGCACTCAGTGCTATATAAACACAGAACAAAAAGACAGAACTTCCTACAATGAGTTTATGGATTAAATTAATTGCATCCATAACTCCTGGAAGTGGCATTGCCATGCCCAAGTTATCTGGACCATGAAGCAAATTTTCCAGAAGACAGTGCAAACTAGGAAGTATTTCACAGCCTCTTTACAGAAGCTCTTAAGAGCATCTTTAAAAATAACTACTAAGTCAAGTGGGTTTCTTTCATGGCCATTCATTCATAGGCAGAAACTTCAGCAAATGTGTTCTTTATCTTAACGACCATGCAAAAATAATGGAATTGCACAAAAATAATGGAATGGCCCACGGCTCAGCAGAGAGGAAGGAGAAGCCAAAGACCCCTCTGGTGAGACCCAATGCACTTGCCTAACATGATGGAAATCTGATATTTCAGCAGGCATGTGCTGGAGCTTTGGCCAGGGCTGTTAAATGAGACCATTCCCTGGGATTGCAGGCAGTCTAAAGTTACACCTATAGAATAACACTGTGTGTAAACACAGACAGAGAGAGCACAAAGATGTCCATTAGCAAAACACACTCTGACACCTGATGTGCTCTAGAATGCAGCACATCCTATGCTTGGTGGAAATATCTCCTGACCAGGACAGCCCAGAGGTGTCCTGTCCTGCTGGGCCAGTCTGGAACCTGGGGTCAGGAAAGGTCAGAACACCCATGAGTGCTGGGTCTGTCAGTACCTGGGGTGGCAGGAAAAGTGCAAGAGGTTCTTGCTCCTAAACTCTCCCTTTGGTAACACCTGCTTTGGCCAGGGCAGGGCTAGGAGGGCTCTGACCATAGGAATTAATCACAATTTCCAAACTACACTTCATCTGCTTCAGATTTACTCTAAAGGATCAAAGTAACAGTAAGTAGGATCCAATATACCTGGAGTTACCAAACCCAGCACTTTATCAAAACAAACCAAAAGGAAATGCCAGTCATATCACCTGACATCTCCTCCATGAAGAGAAATAAGAGGTTGATGTGTCTGAGAGCTCTCGAGGTACCACAGGGTGTTCAGCACTCCTGGGAAACCGAGCCAGGCCAGACCCTGGCAGTCCCTGCCCTCACCTCCCTGAGTGCACCCAAAACCTGCAGCTCTCTCCCAGGGCACTGCCAGCTGCTGCTGTGTGAGCCCACCTGCCCCAGTCAGGCATCACCTTCCCAAGACACAGCTCCTCTCAGCTGAGCACTGCAACACCTGCTGAGATCCCTGGGGAACATTACAGGTGAAGAGTAACTGTGCTGAGTACCCTGGGGTTCATTCAGTGCCCAGGCAATAGGAGTGAGCTACAGCTGCAAACTCAGGGGCGTTTGCTGGCAGAACATTGCTGTTTATTCACTTTTCATCTCTGTTCTACCCTAACAAAAACAATTCCAAAGGGATGCTGGTCAAGGTAATGAGACAGAGGGGCTCAAGCAGTTCAGCACAAGGACTGAGAGGAAAGAACTAAGGTGAGCTTTGCAGCCCACCTGTGCAGGGCTTGCTAAAGCTTTGTGAGCAGCAGAAAGGGAGCTACATTGTGTGGGGACACCACAAAACCTGTGGAGGTGCCCTGGGTGGTCAGCAGAGAGTTAAAGACACCCTCTGTGGGACACTGCAGACACTTGCTGGGCTGCCCCTCCTGCCCAGGGTAACAAACCTCTCCTGGAGCAAAGATCAGTAAATCCCATTGCTGAGGCTGCTTCAGAGAGAGCTGCTGCCACCAGCTCTGCTGCTCTCAGCCAGGACACAGGCTCTGCTGCCAAGCACAACTTTCCTCTTGCCAGCAGAGAAAATACTGCATTGGTCAGGAAAATCTGCTCTCTGCTGTGCCCAGCCTGTGTCCAGCACCCCTGAGCTCCAGGGGGAACAGCACTGATGCACTGGCAGGGAAAATGCTGGATTCACACAAAATCCAGCCATGGAATGGTGGCACCTGCTCCAGCCTGCTTTGCCTTTCCAGACCAGCTTTGCTCTTGCCTGTATCTGGGAGATTTTCTTATTTACTGTGTCTTCTGCACTGTCATATTTCCGTGCAGATTGATAGCAATAGTTACTGCACCAGGCAGGCGTGAGGATTACTTAATTAATGTTTGTGAAGCACTTTTAGATCCTCACATAAAAGCAGCTAAGAAACTCAACGTGTAATTATTATGTATTATTAATAAACTTCTGGCACATTGACAGGAGGGAAGACAACGCTTCATTTTTTTTTTTATTCTTTTATTTTCTAAAATGATTTCAGCTTTTATGCTGTGAAAGACAGATTTACCAAAAATTCACAAGTAAGTAAACAAGGAGTGAAAGCTCCTTATTCTAACAGGGAGGCAGACAGCAAACACTGCCTGAGGAAGCAAGTTCCACTCGTCTATCCAGACACTTGAGAAATCCATAGTTTTTGAGAGTAGCCAGATATGGAGAAGTACAGGGACTTCAGACATTGCTAACAGTGGAAGTGGCCAAATGCACCAACTACAAGGAGTAGAGAGTTTGTTTAATGTGTGGTCACTATGGTTGACAAAAGCATGTGCTGCACAAGCAATGAAGCGTGCAGAGCAAGAGATGGACATTTCCAAACAAACAGAAGAATCACAGCTGTGAGAACCAAGTTTTTCAGAGCTGAGAACGTGCCAGACACAAACCCAGTTCCCAGAAATATGAAGAAACCCAATCTCAGATCGGTTCCCAGGCAGTTCCAGGTCAGCTCTCCTGTATTGCAGCAGCTGCTTGAGCACTCATGGGTGAGGTCCAGCTGCACCAGGGGAAAAAGGGGGCCCAGAAATTAGGGGTGAATTACAGCTCTGCCCCTTTCTCCATCACAGACCCTGAGAAGCCTCTGCACCCTCTCCAAATAAAGCAGGACAATGCCACTGCTCAATGTGACAAGGCAGGTGTGGGGACAAACCCATGATGCACTCAGCTGGCAGGACAGAGACAGCCAGGGATGGACAGACACCAGAGCAGTGCAGAGAAGGGCAGGGAGAGTGGACACAGTGCTACAAAAGGGCCTTCAGGGATCCACGCTGCTGCTCCTGGTGCCCTGTGCCACTACACATTTCCATTCCCTGTTTACGCTGCCATTGGATACATGAAACCAGCACAGCAAAGCACAGCTGGCACATGGAAAAGATCCCTTGCCATGGGAAGGATGCTCACTACAGTTTCTGCCCCTACAAAAGACTTTGTGACACTGCAAAAGACCTCTCTGCTCACACCTCCCATTCATTCTTTTAGCAAAATGAGGGGGTTTTGTAAGAGATACCCACAAAGAATCTTGAGTCTGAACATTTGGTAGGCATAACCATGCTTTAGAAACATTTTGCCTATCAGTACCAATGAGAGAGCATTTCTGGTGTTTATGCTGTTTATGTACTGCAAATGAGATTTACAGCTCCATTTTGTTCAAAAATGAGCAGGAGCAAATGGACTTAAATAAAATAAAACAAAACTAATCTGTGCTTTTGGCTAGAGACTCTGCACGAATCCCAGTCCAAACAGTATTGAGTAAGTTCAACTCATAATAACAGGAACTGATTATGGACAGCAGAAAAAAAGAACTTTCAAATAAATTGTTCCTGCAATTGGCTTTGACTGTTTAGCTTTTTTTAGGGATGTAGGTTTTCTATCAGATCAGACAGACACCTGATGGATGTTATCAATATTAGCTGAATACCAACAAGTGCTTTGGTTTTGGCTTTGCCGTTCATTTATCCTGCCCAAACACAACCAAGAGGCCGAGTGCTGAGCTAAGGCCACCTTCCCCCCAGTGCAGTGCCAGCAGCTCAGGGAAGGGTCACAAATCATCCACAGCCCCTGGACCAATGGTGCACACCACTGGACCAGAATAACTGCAAACCTCAGCACAAACTCACAGGAATCACAACAGGACTGGAAGAGACTTGTAAGCAGAGAAAAGGGGGAACACACTAAAAAAATGTAAATCCATCTTTGAGGCCAGGCTGAAAGGAGCTCCCGAGCTGCCCCAGCCCTTGCTCAGAGCCTCTCCTTCAGCCCAGTGCTGTTTCTACCAGAGGTGGCACTTGGGGTGTCTGGGGGGACACTGCTCCTGCTGAGTAACACTTGGGTCATTCGTTGCATTTACTCTGCTCAAAGTGGAGCTGGCTGCACAGATTAGCTCTTAATTGAAAATAAATACCTTCCTTATAGAGGTTAAGTTTGGTAAAAAGGAATCTTCACATGGATGGGCAGATTTAATGTGTGTTCATACATACCAATATACAGTGCAGCAGATATGTATTCTGCTGTATTTGATCATTTCCCAGCACAGGTTTTTCTGTATGTTAGTCTGACATCTGCACTCCCTTGCTGCTCAGAGCACTTCAGCAGCATCCCCTCCCTGGAACCAGAGCGCGCTGAGAACACCCCAGTACAGACCTTCTGCTTTGAGATCTACCAGAGGAAAACCTGCTATTTTCCTGTAACCACTCATCCCTCAAACCTGACAAAGGTTTCCAGCATGTTCCCATGCAGACTGGGCTCATTTCAGTAGGAATTCCTGTGTTCAACAATGAGTGGGCTGTTTTTTCTCTCCAGCCCCCTGGATAAACTGGCAGAGGGCTGCCAGCCCCTTCCCCTCTGTAAGATCTCACAGTGGGCAGTGCCAGGGACCATGGGAAGCTCCTCCAGACTGTGAAATGTCCCGGTGACACAGGAGAGTGGGAAACCAGGGTCCCCCCAGCCCTCCTCACTGACCTTGGGCAATGGTCACCTCCTCTCTCTAAGATGGGGATAATAAATAAATCACAGGTTTGTCCTGGCCTCAACTAATCCATCTTTTCAAAGCACTTTGAGAGCTTTGCTTGATGAGCACAGACATTGTAATACTCATCTGTTCCAAATACATTCAGTGGGAGTTTTACCCTCCACAGAAGCGGGACTGGGGCTGCTGGTGATATTGGGGACCTAGAAAATAAATCTGCTTGGGAATCTAGTGCCTGGGGAGGGGCCACAGCCAGGCACCAAGCACAGTGCTTTCCTCAGCCCTTTCCAGGCTAGCCCTGCAATAAAGGGTAGAGTTTCTCATTAGAAACCAGAACAAGACCTCACCAAGGCCTGCTGGAAACATGTTCAGCAGGTGCCAGGCTGTGTAGGAGACAGGAGAGGCCAGAGGAGAAGCTGGGGCAGAGTGGAGAAAGCAGAGAGCAGGCCAGCTCAGGGGGAAGCTCACTGCACCACTGCTGCACTGAGTGACTGGGAACACTGGGAGGTGAGCACCAGGCTGCTGCCCCAGGGACTGAACTGGGGCCAAGCTCAGCCTAAGGATGAAGAGTGCCAGGGCTGAAGCAGCTTGGGCAGGCCAGCCAGGCAGCAGGGTGTGGGCAGGGAGCCCTGAGCTGGCCCCAGCTCCTCAGCCCCTGGCACAGAGCAGCCTGGAGCCCACCCAGCCCCCAGCCCCAGAGCTCTGCCCCAGCTGCTGCTCCCAGCCCTGGGAAAGCAGCCCGGCCCAGGAGGGAGCTGAGCCTCTATCAAACCACACACCTCCCATCACATCTGATCCTTGTCTGCCTCAACGTGACAGCACAGACGTAGAGCTCCTTGAGAGAAGGCTCCCAGTAATGCCTTGCTCAAATGCAGTGGCCCCATCGTGCTTCTGCTGCTGCCAGAGCTCTCCACAGAGTAAATCATAGTGACTGTGTTTATCGTAAGAACTAAGTGATCAGCTGTGAACTTTCTTTGACATAAATATTTTGCCATTAGCAATGACAAATAGCAACGGTCATGTTGTAAAAGTAACATTGGGTTATTCCTCTCCGTGGGGGCACTCACATCATGAGAAATCAGAAGGAAATTGTGATTGGAGAAATGGGTAAAAGGAAGAATGTGGCAGCAAGGATATTTATCCCACTAATAAAAGTGAGAAGAGTTAAGAGAAGAATGGATTTTTCCAGAGAGCTCTGGGGTGCCTCTGCAGAGCCAGCTCTGGACACTGGGGTGTCAGCACAGGGCAGGGCCTGGCCAGGAGCTTTACCCAGGCACCTGCCAAAGGTACACCTGCACATTGTGCACATTACAGCACTCCAGCACATCATGGGGGGGGGCTGGGCCCAGGACTTGTCTTCTGAATCCCATTATTAATAAACCTCTGCAGTTACAGCTGAACAAAACAGGAATTTTCCATCGTTGCAAGATTTTCTACTTTTTGACTGGTGATGTTGGCACCTCAAACCCTGTCTGCTCTCAGGCTGAAGAGGATGGGAGAGCAGCGAGGGGAATTAATTTCTCAGAGATTTTTTTCAAAGGTACAAATGAGAGCTGGGACTTTAAAAATAGCATCAACTATACTTCTATAGCACACATCCTCCAAGGAATTCAGCCCAAGCATGTAAGCTTGTCACTCCCCTCCAGAGGCAGGCAGGCTCTCATGGATGTGGATGCTCAGGCAGGACCACAAACGCACTCCAGGCTCTCCTAGCAGGAGGTTCCAGAGAAGTTAAACATCCTGGAGTGTGCCAACACACGTGTTCAGGCATGCTGGTACCCATGGACTGCATGGCAAAGTACATCAAATGAAATACAAGGCCTAACAATTAACTTTCCTTTTATAAAATTCTCCAGAGACCACAGAGCTGCAGGCTTGGATTGGAAACAGCTGAACCCAAACCATCTTCAGTAAGGAGTGCCAGGCATCTTCCTGCCTGGATGCAGGGCTGAAATAACAGCTCTGGGGAAAGCATCACCTTTGAAAGGTCAGCATCCCACCTGGGGAGCTCAGAACAAGCTTCTTGTTGGCAGATGCACCCCATGCAGGAGGGATGCAGGGTGCAAAGCCACGGGCCAGGCTGTGTCACAGGGACTCCCAGCAAGTTCCTTTGGAGCCAGGAAAGAATCACAGCACACAGGTACCAGGCTGGCAGTCTTACTGGGATGTGGCTGAGGGCTTTCTCCCCCAGCTGGGAATTTGTGCAGGCTGTAATGGAGCACAGCAATACATTGTGGGAAGGTCCACCAGTGAGACAGACACAGAGGACATTGCAGGAAACTAAACATAGGAATTAGGGCTCCCCAGACAAAAGATTTAAGTCCATTGGAAGGACAAGAGCCAGAAAGCAGCTGCAGGATGAAAAGAGATTGATCCAGAACAGCAACCATCTGTGTGTCCACAGGACAGGGCTGTGCTAGAAGCCCAGTGATAAGCTACAGACCAAAGTGGCAAATCCCTGAACCCAGGGGAGAAGCTTTGGAATAAGGCTCTGCTTTTGAGGATCTCTGAAGATAGGAGTTCACTTTGGATGAAGCGAAAAAGTCTCCTATATATAGCAAAAAAGCCAAGGCAGTAGCTGCATTACACTAAAAAAAAAGTTACAGATGGAGGCAAAATATGGGCAATCTGGCTGTAATAGTCAAAGTCAACATCTGCCCTGTGTTGGGACCCTTGGAGACAGACAGGACAGGGCTGAGATGTGACCCCTGCAATTCGGGAGAGGGGTTTCCTCTGCCAAATGCTAAATTCAGGCAGGTTTAGAGATGAATGAAAACACACCATAAGGGAGGGCCAGGAATAGAAAGCCCATGTGGGGGAAGAACGCTCTAGATGTAGCAAATGCATCTCCAAGAGGCTTTTATCATTCTTATTTTGTCACTACTATCAACAATAATAAGAAAAGAGCTTACAGAGCATCCTCCCCAGTCCCTGAGCAATGCATCCAGAGATTAGCAGCAGAGAGCAGTGGGCAGCAGAGAAAAGCTGTTCAAGGAATGTAGAGGCATGCATAATGAGATTACCCAATTGGAGTTGCATGTTTTCAAGGATAAATGTGATATTACTGCACTGGCAAAAGCAGAGCAGGGGAAAAGATGAGAAATAGCCTGTCAGGAGGGAGGGATCACTGCAGCTGAGCTCCCAACAGGACAGGGACAAGTGGGAAGCGGAGGCAGCGAGGAGGAAAGGAAGTGCACATCCTACTTGACATGCAGATATGCAGAGAAGCTTTTTGCAAAGTGGGTGATGTCATCGTGTTTTTCTCAGCCTTCAGGACAGCAAGAGAAAAATAGATGAAACCAGCACATGCAGAGGAGTCTGTAAGACGAGCAGACTTCCCCCCCCCACACCCCATGCAACACTAATTGCTCAAATATTGATCGAGGAAATCATTTGTAAGGACTAAAGGAGGAAAACAAATACTTTCCCTCTTGAGAAGCAAAAAGGGCAATGTTCTTGCAGAGCTGCTGGAAAGGTCCAGGTGATCAGAGAACTTCCAGAACAACAGAAGTTCATCTGAGACGCTGAGTTGGTCTAATTTGTTATTTGTTTATACTGGGGAGCATGAGCAACTGCAGTCTTTTATTTTCCAGGATACCACATGAAGTGGAGTTGGAATTCCAGCTAGGCTGGCTCTCCCAAGGGCCAGGCAGCTGAGAGACCCATGGATCCTAACTAGCCTTGGTTAGTGGAAAGCAACAGCTCCAGAAGGGCCTTGGCAAGGCAGGACTGGCAGCTGGGCTGAGGGTGACAGGAAGCAGCTGCCCAGGCTCAGCCTTGCCAAGGGAAGGAGCAATTGGGATTAAAAGCCCAAACCAGAACACTGGAGCAGTGCTAAGCACTGCTGCCCTGGCATGGACACCACGCCCCGAGGAAAAGCAGCAGTTCTGCTTGGCTTCTGGAGAGCTGCTTTTCTCCCCTGACAGAAGGAAAACTGCCATGCAACAAAGTGTAAGAGCTACTCCAGAAAATATCTGCACCTCGTCAGCTTCTAGAGTAAACCATGACAGAAGCAAGCACCAGAGTCTTCTGTGGTTAAAAATGGATGTTGTGAATACACCAAAGTACATAAAGAGTACTATATAAAAAACAAAACCAAGACTCGACCATCAAACTATTAAGATAGACTGAGAGAATGATAAAAATAAGCACGAACATGCAAAAACAGTGATTGCAGGAAGAGAAGAAAGCACCCACAAAGCCTGCAGTGAGTATTTCTCAGGGATATGCAGGCAAATAACCACAGGAAATGGGAGAATCAGATCCTTTAAAATCTATTCTAAGGTTAAAGGGAGATGAACAGAGAGTTTTATTGAATAACTGCCTGATAAACATTTTTATTCGATAGAAGGTAAGTCCCTCCAGTGCCCCTTTTTGCACGCAGGGGTTTCCCTCTGGGCAGGTGAGTGCTGGGCAGCCCAGCCCAAGGCACTGGGGGTGAACTGAAAGCAGTTTGGGCACTGGGTGTCTCCGGGCTGAGCCGGTGCTGTGCTGTGGCTCTGACACCTCTCGGAAGGACAGAGGGACAGGGCACGGCCCGAGGGAGGGCAGCACTGTCCCTCTGCTGCTGGGGGTGACAGCAGGGCTCTGTGGCCTCAGCTCCTCCTCTGCAAACCCGGGGCCTCTCAAGGAGTGGGAATTGTAAAACCCAGGAGTGTTCTCTCCACTCACACACAGGGAGAAGCCTCACGCATAAACAAGACCCTGCTTGCCACGAGGCGGTTGGTTTAAAAATCAGAGTAATCTGAAGATACAGGTAGATCTCCAGTGAGTAAGAAAGCAACAAAAACTAAGGTCTGGGGGATTTTTCTTCCCTTATTTGAATGCTATCTTCCACCCTGGGGTACACCACATATTGTTCCATTTAAATAAATAATAAAAATAAAATCCATTAAAAAAACCCAAAACCAACAAAAACCATCCAAGAATTAAAAAAAAAAAAGAGGCAAACCCAAATCCCCCAAACTCAAACAAATAAAAAGCAACTCTAACTGGTCCCAGTAAAACCCTGGAGTAAGCTGGAGGGGTCAGGTGAGGTGCTGTGCAGCAAGTGTTAAAATACAGCCAAAGACCCTGGTTTGGCCTGGGGGAAAACCTGCACTTGTAGCCATTTTCTGGACTTCTTAAAGAGAACATGAAGGTACCTTTTATTTGTTGCATGGAAAACCCTTTGCACTGAGTAGCACAAGTCTGAAGAGAAAACATAAACAAGAGCAGTTCAGATTTCCCCAGCAGCAGATTTAGGACCCTGCGTGACGTTAAACCTCACAAGGGTTTACTTTGTTCCCTTTCCATAGGAACAGCCTGAGCTCCCAGACGTGGCAAAGCAGAGGGAGTTTGGCCCCAGGAGAGGTGACAGCAGCTCCCAGAGGCCCGTGGCCTCTGCAGAAGTGCTCCCTGAGCAGGCAGCCCAGGAGAGCTGGCCAGGAGCTGCCAGCCAGGGGCTCAGGTTCAGCTCTCACAGCCTGACAGGGAGCCTGCCCACAGCTGGATGCATCAGGTAACAGGTCAGGCTGCCAAGTCCCTCTCCCCCATGCCCTTCCATCAGAAGCTGAAGAGTGAGTCCAGCCTATTCAATATGTGGATTGAATTCTCAGGAAGGTGATCAAAGCAAAGGGCATACCCTGGCACCAGGGAAAGGCTACCCAGCAGCAGGGAGCAAATTGGATAAAGAACAGGCTTAGCAGAGCTGTGTCCCTGCCTGCTAAGCTAATTGTTCATCAGGCCTGTGAGCCCTGCTACACATGAAGTGAGTGGGAATCTGTGTTTGGGAACTGCTGGAATATCTGAGGTTTGAGAACACACAGCATCACTTTCATTGCAGCAATGAAGGCACAGAATGGCAGCTTTAAATGCTAAGGGTAATGATGCATTACCATTCCCTCTCAATTAATCCAGAGCCTGCAATGCCCAGTGCACTTACTCCGGGAATTTTCTCAGAAAATGAAGCTAGAGTATTTCATTTATAAATCACAAAAGACACTTATTTGGCAAGAATGACCCTTGCTCATATACAATAAATCATGAACATCAACAGTCTCTAATGGATTTTGAGTCAGTGCCACAGACAGCAAAGCCTGGGGCCTGTGTTTCAGGATTCCAGGACTGTGCCAAAGGAGCCTTATAAATTATTAATGTGTTCACCACGGTCTCATCTGTGCCACTGGACAGATAGAGACACTCTGGGGCTCTGTTTGACATTAAAAAAGGGATAATAGGTTCAGGAGGCAGACCATGCCTCCCCTTGCCCTGCCAGGCTGAGCCAGTCCACACCTCATAAAATCCCTTCCCCAAAGTTTCATACATGCTCTTGGTTCATGATGTGCAGCATTTTGAGGAGAGAAAATAAGAGGTAGAGAAGCCTGTTTTCACAATAGCCCACCCAGGCCAGCTTCCCTAAGGGATGGAGCCAAGGTTTGCCTTTGCAGGTGTTTGTACAGAGTGCTTGTGGCTTCTCTGCCATACAGTGAGGATGTGGGTATATAGAAAATTCAAGTCTTGGTCCCTACTGCTCAGTCTCTCATGCTTTTCAGTTATTCATCCCACAGTTTTCAACCTCTCCCCCTTCACTTTTGTCCCCATGGTTACTGAATCACTGTGTTTGCAGAGATTTTCCTCACTAAAGAAAATGTGACTAACATGAGGCAGCTAAATTATCAGAGCCAATTCTGACATTGGTTTCTCCCAACAGGGATCTTATCTTCAAAACGCCTTCAAGGAGATCTGTCCACTGGAACCAACTTCAGAGTAAGCAGCACTTCAGCAGAGTTCACCATAGACAGACCTGCATCACTTGCACAGTGAAATCTTGAAAAGGCTGGAGCCAGGTAAAGAATGAAATTCAAACACCAGCTTTAGCAGACATGCAGCCTAGGAGTGTGTGATGCAAATAACTAGGAGGTGCATTTCACTACAAAAAAGAATTAAATTAAGCCCTGGAATGGAAGACATTATTTCCTCACTGCACCTGGGTCTAGGAGTTCAAGCAGAACTGGCTTCTCAAAAGCCAGTTTGATTAAGCAGCAGAAGACACACACATTTTAAGCCCAAAGAAATCTCCATTACAAACTGCACCAACACAGGCCAGTGGGTAACAACTCTAAAACGTCCAGCCACAGCAGTCTTTGCACACTGACCCCCCACTGCCCAGAGGAGCTTCCCCCACCCTGAGCAGCCCAGGCTGCCCCAGGGACGCTCATACCAGATCCCTTTCAAACTACCAAAAAACACTCAAAAAACATTGAAATTAATTTTCATATGAGAGGCCTTTCTCTCCTTCACTCACACCATCCATCCAGCCACGAGTGCCCAGACATTAAAGCAAGGGCAGCAGACACCCCCTGAGGTGAGCATCACCAGACAGGAGAGATGTGGAGCGCTTACCTTGGCCGCTACGGAGGAGTTGGGCTTCTCCAGGAGGTCCCAGAGCTTTTTCCTTTTCTCAGCACAGCAAGTGTTATCGAATTCCTCCCCTTCCCTTTCCCTCAGGGTCTCTGCTTCTCTCTTCAGCTCCTCATTCATCTGCTCTTTCTTCTGGTGGTAGCGGGCCTGGCAGCAGGACTCCAGGTAGATCTCGTCCACCCCCCAGTAGTCCAGCTCCTGGCTGAAGGACAAGGCGCACATCTCCTCCATCATGTGCAGCTTGCCAGTCCGATAGAAGTTCAAGATCGAGGTGAATGCCCCGGGATGCCTGTCGAAGAAGTACTCGTTCTCCTCCAGGTTGTAGTCATCGCAGATCTCCATGAGGGAGTCGTGCGTGTTGCAGTCTCTGAGCTTACCCAGCCTGGTCCGCGGCAACCTGTCCAAGGTCCGCCAGAGAACCTCGTGGGCCAGCCCCCCGACGTTGAGCTTGACCCTCCGGGAGCAGGCCTTGCTCCTGACGATCTCGGTGGGGTCCGGAGGCAAAGAGGTAGTAGAGCGAGATCCATGCTTGTTCATCCCCAGAGGCATCGCTGGTCCCCCTCAGGCTGGACGCTCCAAGGTGCGGCGCGGGGCAGGGCGCGGGGGCCGGCTCTCCTCACCTCTCCTTCCCCTCCATGCCCCAGAGCTGCAAGAGAGGCCGCGCGTGGGTCCCCGCCCGCCGCCCCCGCGGGCGGGGAGCGGGGCCCGCTAATCCGGGGGGGAAGGACGGCGCTGTCCGCCCG
>VZTR01026737.1:109605-124528 GCA_013400775.1 Chaetops frenatus | reverse complement strand
CCCGCCCGGCCGTGGAGGCTGCGGGGAGATGCGGAGGCTTTCAGTAACTCCAGCCTTAGAGATTTCCCGAGGAAAGAGCTGTTGCAGGGAAAAAGGAGGATTTACAGCCCCTCTAACGATGCGCTCTGCCTCCCTGGGCTGCCCAGGGACGCCCCCCAAAGCCCCCCACGCCGGCCTCTACATAGCCGGGAAAGCAACGAGAACGGAAATAAAAAACCCCCGAGCCTGCCTTAGGGCGCCGGGTGGCTCATGACAGCCCCGAGCACTGTTGCTTACACAAGATGGCACGAAGAGAAACCCCGGCGCAGACAGGAGCGGCTCCCCCGTGCACAGCCGACACAGCTCGGGGCCCGCCGACCCAGGTTCCCCCAGCCCCAAAATCGCACCCCCGCTGCTGCCTCCCGGCCGCCGCACACGGGGAGAGGCTCGCGTGGCTCGGCCCGAGCCCAGCCCTCACCTACCTCCTCCTGCGGGCTCCCGGCGAGGCGGTGCGGGGCGTGCGGGGCCGAGGGCGGCTACATCCTGCGGCGGGGCGGGCGGCAGGGGCGGCCCCGCTCGCATCCCCCCGCGGGCAGCCTCAAGGCGGAGGGATGGCGGCGGCGCTCCCGGCTGTCCACGGAGCCCAGGGGGAGGGGAAGGGAAACGAGGTAAATCGGGTCCCTCGGCAGGAAGCTTTCCAAGGCCTTCCCTCGGCTGCGGCTCCTCGCTCCTACCCACAGCCAGCGCCGGAGCCGCGTCTGCGCCCGCCCCCCAGCCCTCTCTCCGGGCAGACACAAAGGAAAGCCCCGGTGCCTCCTCCCGGTGCCTCGGCACGGGGATCAACAAGTGCAGCCCGAGGCTCCGGGCGGCCGAGCGCGGCGGTCCCGGCGAGGGGCGGAAGGGTCGGGGCCGGGGCCGGGCAGCTCCACCGTGAGCTGGAGCCCAGCATTGCAGCGCCGGGGCCGCTCCGCCGCCCCCTCCCTACGGCGGCGGGGCCGTTCCGCCGGCTCCCGGGGCCAGCGGCCGCGAGAACAGGAGCGGCAGTGTGTGCCACGGCAAAACGAGGAGCGGAGAGCGCCAGGCAGCCCGGCACGGCCCCCGCCGCCTCCCAGGCAATGCCGAGCCGAGCCGAGAGCAGCGGAGCTCAGGGACGTTGCTCATTACCCCGGCTGCGAGGGCGAACCGGGCCCTCGCCCCCACCCCGGCTGCCCCTCGTCGAAGGAGCGAGACCGCAGCGATGGTTGTGGATATTTGCAGAAACAGATAGCAGGAATAGCAGTGGATCTCTGCTGCCGATTAGCACTGTAAATATCACGTAAAGTAGCATTTACTAACCTGAAAACACAGCAGAAATAGAGAAAACGGTAACTTTCCAGGCAAGAGCACAGCAATAGAAGAAAAGTGTTCCTCTGCCAGGCTGTCCCTCCTGTGTCTTTCCTTCACTCCCACCAGGGAAAATGACCCTCACCTGCAGCCTGGAGCTCCATTAGTACCAATCAGTATCCCTTAATGCAGTTCACCTGTTCAAGCTGCTGTACCAGGGGTACACAGCTGTGCCCTTCTCGTGCCTTGACTGCTCGTGGCTCCCGGACTCTTGTGACGGTTCCTACTACAGCGTTTCTGAAATAGGAGCCTGGTGTCTGATTTTATGTGATTAACTGGGAAAAAAGACTCCCAGTCCTGCTTTTCCCCATTTTCTCTGCTTCTCTCACCAGTGCCTGGCTCCTGATGCTCAGTGTTCTCAATGTCGGTGCTAGATCATTATATTTGGTGTTTGAATGCCTACATCTTCCTGAGAGATCATCTTCTGAAATCCCAAACCGTGCTTTTGTCCAGTACTTGACACAACTGTATATCAGCTGTATATTTAGGAATTTCTTAAACGAAGTTGGTCACTACCATCCTTTTGGAGATGAGGAAATCAAGGTATAGAAAAGCAGGATGACCCAGAAAGGGGTGGAAGGAAGAATTTGGAGTAAAGTCTGTTGACCAGGTTAATCCCAGCCCAGTGCCCCTCCAGTGGAGTAGCTCCTCCTACTCCATGAATACTTCCAACATAGGACAGACATTAGGGCAATATTCAGAGCACTTCAGCTCTCCTGTTGCTTTGTCATCATTTCACCTCCAGACCCTACTTAACTCTTCTTACAACATAGACAAAACCTCTGATCAGTGCTAGGAAGCTCAATCTGATAATGATTACAAAATGCTTTGAAACCTCTAGCTGGCAGGTGCCCTAGGGGAGCAAGGGTTTGTCAGCACTGACCTCCTGAGCACATTATCTCCCCTCGTGCTGCAGGGAGGGACAATGACAAGCAGCCTCATGCAGGGTGGTGCATCAGATTCATCAGTGAAATCACCGGGGGAGAGGCACCTTGGCTTTATTAGCAGGGCATTTGGAGCTTCCTGCATCATTCAGGCTCCCCTGCCGCTGCCATTGATGTGTTCTGCCAAGAGGCTTCAGAACCAGCCCTGGAGGGGGGCACGAGCAGGGGCAGTGGGGCAGCACAGGCTCCTCCCATGCTGGGAGCTCCCCCTTCCACACAGCTCTTCTGGCCAGCGCTGAAAATGGTGCTGAGGAGGCTGGGAGAGGCAGCCCTGCCCAGGGCAGTCCCTCCAGCTGGCTCTGCCTGGGGTGATCCACGAATCTGGGGAGAGGAGAGGATGTTTCCACCCCCAGGACATCTGTTCCCTGCAGCATTTCTTGTCCCACACGAAGAGTTTGTCAGCAAGGGGCAGTGCAGGCCTGAAGATGCAGAAATGTGCATCCTGCTCGCTCTTCTCCAAGGTTATTTCACCCACTCTTGGTTTGGATACACATTTCAATTGATATTTTTGTACTCTGAGCTTTGCAAACTTAATTTATGGTTTGTTATTTCCCCAGCCTGTGGAGCCAGCCAAATGTTTGGATGCAGTTTGTGCAAAGCCTGTTTCTCTCCAGGTATTTCAGCAGTTATTGACAAGGAAACACCTTAAACCCGAAGCCTGTCAGAGGAAATATGCAGAGCACAACAAAGATATGTTCTCCTGGGCTTGCATTCAATGACACAGACATATCTGGATTTCACTGCCAGGCAGAACAGGTCTGTAAGGCAGTGTTTGTTGAGCTAGAACATGAGAAGGAAACAGGCTGAGCCTAAATGTGGAAATAAATATCCCTCTGCTGATCTGCAGCGACTCCTCTGCCTGCATAAGGAAAAGTATCACACCTTCCCAAACACCTGCACCAGTGTGACAGTCAGGCATCGTCCTGTCTGTCCTGTGAAGCAAGAGGGGAGGCTGATTTACACCACTTTACTGCTCGTGGGAAAACAAAGGGCTGTGAGAGAAGGAAGGCTCCTGGCCCTCCTGCAATGGCACGGGGGACAGAGGGTCTCCCACAGAGAAGGCAGCAGCAGCTCTGGTGGCCCCCGAGTTCTGGCTGGTTCCCCACTGCTGAGTTTCACACTCTGAAATGAACTCCAAGATGTAGCAATAACCCACATTGTTCTTGCAGCCCAAGGGCCTTGTTTCTGGGAGTGGGGAAGGCGATCATGCACAATAAGCTGCCTCTGTTGCAGAGTGTTTCCTATTATGTCCCTTTAAGACTTCCCTCAGTATCCAGGGATTTTCTTTCCAGACTGGAAACACTTTAGGTACAATGGAGATTTTCTTTTATAGCCCAAAATTCTTTCCCTTAAATGGGAAAAAAAATTATCAAGTTTCTTGGCAGAGATCCATAACAAGTGTTCAAAAGTGCAAAAAGAACTGAGATAGATAGTGCTTGTGCTACTGAGAGCCCAGGAGCATGGAAATACTGAAATACCAGGGGGAAATACTGGAAGCAGACTGCAAAATACAATCCAAAAATGAAACTTAAAGAAATAGAGTTGAAGTTTTCAGCTTGTCTAGACTTTTTGGATGCATTTTGAAATCCCAGGAGTGCCCCAAACCCCCTCGTTCCAGGCTGGCTTCCCTCCCTGCTGCTGCCTGGAGGAGGGGCTGGCAGAGCTGCACCCCTGGCACCTCTGTGCCAGCAGCTCCTGCTGCCTCCTCACCCTTGGGCTGCTGGGGCCTCTGGGAGGAGGGCAGGGAACACACATGGGCATGTTGATCATCAGAGCAGCTTCTGGTCCAGGCTCCCAAAAAGCCCACTGAGAGCCACCCCCCATGGCTGCAGCTTTCTGCCCTCCCCAGGACGTGCATTTCCTGCTGTGCATCTGTCCAGTCTCTGTCTGTGCTCACTGACCACAGGCACTGACCCCGTGGCTCCTCTTCCCAAGGATGGCTCCATCAGACCCACCTTTTCTTGATGAGGATGATTTCGGGAGGCACTGGAAGCTATGGAAGCACCAGCCTGTTCCCCAGGGTGTGTAAAACATCACCTCCTGTCTGTGTCTGTCCTGTTTACGTCAGGTTTGAGCAGCGAGGGAACAACAGCTTCACCTTCCCCTGTCAGAGACTGCACCAGCTCCACTGCTCCAGGAAAGGCTTTGGCAAGAAGACTGCAAGCAGTGGAGCTGAGCAGCTGGGTCTCCTAAAGAGCTCCCAGCTCCAGGCCCTGGCAGCATCCTCCCTGAGCAGTGGAAGCAAACACAGGAGATGTTGCAGAGGAGCAGGAGCTCCGGGATGCAGCTGCTCAGCCTTCACAGCAGGGCAAGAGCAGCCAGGTCCCCCTGAGATGGGGAACAGAGCTCCCTGAGCTGGGAAGGTGACAATAAGGTAGCTGTGACCTGAAGAGCTTCCTCCTAGGATTGACTCACACTCCTCTGGTTTCCAGCCCTGGCCTACCTTCTGCCCAGCTCCTCTTTAACAAACACAGGCTGAGGGCTCAGCCTTAGAGGCAAAGCAAACACTGAACTCAGCCACAGACAAAATCTGCTTTGTGGTCTAATGCTGGAAAAATGCCATCAACTGAATGTCCTGAAGTGCAGAGAGTTTCCTGAGGATAATGAGAACAAGAATTGCTCTTCTCTTGCATATGTGGATACTAAAAGTGGATATGCAGCCAGAGAGCAATCTCACATGGTTCCTGGGAAGAAAGTACCATAATATTTCCATTCAGACTGAGAGAAACTGAGACTGAAAAGGTTTAAAGCAAGCTGCCAAAGGTGCCTTGGGATGGGGGATGACTGAGCAGCTAAATGTACTTTAACTCTGAAGAGATGTCCATTAGTGATTCCTACCAAGATTGGTTGCCTCGTCCCTGTTACCCTGACAGAGGCTGTTGCCATCAGTGGCCAAGCAGTTGACTGGCTGACACACAGTCACAGCACAGGAACAGCAAAAACTGTCTCTGGGAAGGGCCACTTCCAGCCTTTGCAGAGTTGTTTTGCAGCTGTAACTTGTCTTTAATAAACTACATTTTAATTTGGAGGATTATGAAGATCATTTTAAAGCAGCTTATCTAACACTCTGTTCTCCTTCCCCGTTTTTCCCCAAAGGGCTCGTGGGTGAGGCAGGAGGCTGCAGAGAGCCTTTCTTGGAGGCTGCCTCGGATCAAACTTCTCCACCCGGGACTGCGCTGCTCCGCGTGAATTCTAATGAGCTCTTCCGAAATGCCCTTTCCCTGTGGGGCGAGTTCTGCAGGGGAACAGGAGCCAGCACCGGCAAACCAGCAAGGACAAAGGGGATGTGGGAAGGCAAACTGAGAACCCTGCAAGCTCCTGCCGAGAGCGCAGCTCCGCTCCCTCGGTGCGGGCGGAGCCCGGAGGGGCCGCAGGGCTGGGTTCGCACCCCGAGCTCCGGCCCTGCCCCTGGGCAGCAGCAGAACGGCGCTGGTAAGGACCAGCAATGGAGCAAGGAGCGGCCTGAAGCTGAGCAGGGGGAAAGCTGGAGAATGGAGCCATCTGAGGAATCACGTTTTGGATGTTTGTCTGGCCCCTCTTTGGGGTGCCAGCGATATTTTTCTTTACCCTGGGGATTTGCAGCCCGAGACCCCTCCTAAAGGCAGTTCTGGGTGCTGCAGCTTCCAAGGGCATTCCTTAGTGGCCGCTTTGTTTTTCAAACAGCAGCAGCTGGAAAAGGTGGGAACAGCGGATTTTTTGTGTTTTTTAGAAATAGTCCAGCAGTGAGCACTTGTCCAGGGAGCAGAGAGCTCTGCTCAAGTCCTCCAGCTCAGTGCCCTCCCTGTCCTCAGCTGCTTTAGATGTAGGCACCGAAATTCACAACAGCCTTGCAACAAAACCTATACCCCAGCACCTGACCCAGTCATTCCCTGCCCTGCTGACGCTCATTTTCTAGCATGACTTAACATCTAAAAGGGTCAACAGCTAAGAAATCTCTATCCTCTCTGAATTCCAGCATTGGAGTGCTCTTAAAAGCATTTTCCTGTCCAAACTCCTCATTATAACACAGAATTCTGGTGAATGTGTTGTTTTCTGCAAAAAGCAGTTGCAGTGCAGCTCTTCAGTAAAGCACACGAGGCTTCTTCTGTGCAAAGGGTGAAGGATGTGACAGGGCAGCCCTTGAAACGCTGGTCTGCAGCCCTGCCAGATCCGGAGGGGTTCAGCAGAGCCCAGAGCCAGCGGGGAGGACAGAAATTCCTGTGCCTGCCTTCAGGCAGATGAAGAGATTGGGTCTGGCCAGGCTCCCGGGGCTCTCCCACCCAGCTGCCCTTGGATCTCTGCTGGCCAGGGGAGGGGAGAGCAGAGCCCCGGGTGAGGCAGCTCTGGGAGCCTCCCTGGCCCGTGCAGCCACAGGGACCCTGCAGGGATGTGGCAGCCGTGGGGCAGGGACAGCCAGCCCAGCAGGACACAGCACAGAGCGCTGGCTCAGCTGCAGGGGTGAGACCTGGTCACAGCCATCACTAACTGGGCCCTCCTGTCCCCATGTCCTCCCTGTCCTTCACACTGCCAGGTTCTGGCCACCCCTATCCCCGGGGGGATGTCCCTGGCACAGGGAGGTTTCTCTCCCTTCTCCCAGCCTTTATGTTCTGTCATTCCAGTAACCCAAGTAACACCAATACAAAGATTCCTCAGGACTGTCATAATAGAGATTTTTATTTTAAGAGAGTTGTCAGGTACCTAACAACAATACAAAGATTCCTCAAGATTGTCATACTAGAGATTTTTATTTTTGAAAAGTTATCAGCTACCTACCTTTGTCTTTTTCCATTCATTAAATATTAACAACATAATTAACAACAACCAACGTAATGAAAAATTTAAAAGGCCCTCAATTCAAGCTGTTAAGCCCCATTAAATCAGGAAATCCCAGCAAACTCCCAAACTTGTCAATAACCATCATGCTTGAAAAGCAAGCAGCCATCCCAGTATTTCACAGTTGTTCTCCAAAATACTTTGATGGCCTTTCAAGTTCAAGCTTAGCCTGCATTTTTAACTGGCCTCCCCACTCCTGTGGGTCTGTAGAACCAGGCAGGGTCCCAGCTGTGGCCCTGGGCAGCCCCTGGGGGCTGGGAAAGGCTGAGGGGTGTCTGACCCCCAGCCCCACCCTGGGCATCAGCAGGGCACTGATATCTCTGTCCCGGCAGCTGGGGCTGGGGGGGATCAGCTCCCCCTTCCCTCTGATCCCTCTGCTCAGAGGCCACAGCTCAGCTGCAGGGAGGAGGGGGCTGTGTGCCCACCCTGTGCCAGGCACTTGGAGATGTTCTCTCCAGTTTTCTCTGACTCCCTCACCCTGTCTCTGTTTTCTGGCACGTTCACAAAGGTCAACCACAGTCCTGCAGAACAAACCCCAGAGGTGAAGAACTGAGTCCCTCCCAGCCCTCACTTGGCCATTCTCCACATGGCTGCTCTTCCCTTGCACATCAAGAGTGAAGGTGCTTCTTCACCGAAATCGATAGAGGAGGTTAATTAAACACCTCTGCTCAGCAGCACATCAGAGGCTCCTCCTCTGGTCCAGGCTGTGACTGGGTGGTCTTTGCTGCCTTGCCCAGAGAAATCCCTTGGATTTGGGCAGGGCTGTGCAGGGGGGTGAATCCAGCTCTTCTGATCAGCAAGGGCAGCACAAGTTCCATTCCAGGAGCTCTTCGGCTCCAAAAAGCAGCTACAATTTCTTCCTAGCCTAAAGCTATTGGTCCTGCAGGGGTGGTTTCAGCTTCCTGCTGTAAAACTCCTGATAAAATGTGAATTGAGTTTTGGGGTTCTACACATGGCTGCACAAACCCTTCCCACTTGGGAAGGAGAGGAGGCAGGGAGATGGATGGCAGCAGGGTGGAGGCTCTTGTGGACTGAGTGGATCTCAGGGGCTGCAGCTTCAGGGAATGTGCCACCTCTGGGAGTGAATGCCCATGGTCCCAGCTGCTGCTTTGCCATTTAAAGCAGCTAATAGCTCCCAGAACCCCTGCAGACAAGGGAATTTAATAAAGATGCATTGTAAAAAGCCGGAATCAACCATATGAACAACAGGTCTCAGAGTATCTGTTCTTAAATCATCTCTCTTTGTGGATTTCAGTTTAGTAAACCAAAAAAAGATAGTTCAATTTTGCAAAAAATGACTAAAACAAGAGTTTCCCTGTGGAAAAAGTTTAATTAGGATAGGAACAAGCATAAACAAGCAGCATTGTCTGGGGAACCACCCAGGAACTTCAGTGGTTTGCCTTACAAGTCCTTGAAGTGCAATTTGAAACCAAACCTCCCAATCCTTTGCTTAATCAGGAGAAACGTGATGCTCCAGCACTAATACGGACTAAAGCACATTTTGGTGACTTTGTAGATACAAACAAATCCTTCAGCCTGCTCACAGCTTTCAGGTTTGAATTCAGTGTTCTGGATCCTGAAGGAGCATCCCCCAAAGAGAGCAGGAGGCTGTCTCAGCTCTGAGCAGCTGCAGCCTGAGAGGAGATGGAGCTTCCAGGCAGAGCCCTGCAGGAGGACACCTGGAAATGTCCATGATCACAGCCCAGCAAGCCCAGTCCTTCAGAGCCCCTGGAATGGATCAATGCGCCAAGTTAATTGCAAGTTGCAGCCTATAGATTCTGACAGTTGTTTTCCCTTGAAACACATCTGCAGGATGAGCTCTGCAGGGTCCAGCTGCTGGGAATGACTGCAGAGCACACACAGCCCCCCAGCACCCCCAGACAGCCCCAGAGCTGCAGCCCCACAGCTACAAAACTGATTGATATGAACAAGGATGGGGTGGAGTGCAACTTTTCCTGCCAATTCATCATCCCAATGCACTGGTCAGTTCATTGGTTGGGTTAAAAAGTAACAAGTCTCGAGAAACAGAGGAGTGGGTGATGACAGCCAGGTGATGGAAAGCAAATCCTCGCTGTTTTACTCAATGTTCAATTGATATTGAACCCTGATTTTCCTTGTTAAACCCCAAGATTTATGACCTAATGTCTTTCAAGTCTAGTTCAGAAGAGGTCACCAGAAGGAAAATGCATCTGAAAGGATAAAGGAGTCAGAGCAGAGGAGCTGCATTTGGGATGTACCTGCCTGACCTGCCCAAGTTGTTCTGTATTCAGTTACTTGTAAAATTGCCAAAGTTTAAAAACTCTCAGGTTGGAATTTTCCACCATTTGTTGGTCTCTAGAAAGAATGAAAGGCCATTTCAGGAAAGTTAGCTACTTTCAGTGACTCAACCATGAGAAAATTACCCAATACCCCAATATTAAGATGGTTAAGATGTTATTTGAGATGGTAAAGAATAAGGGATTCATTCGACATTTGCAGGTTGCACTTCCCTATAGATTAACAAGGGAGAGGAATTAGGATTTTATGAGAAAACCTTAATTTTAGTATTTCATACCAATCAGCAGCTCTATTTTACAATCCAAGTATCCTTCCCTTCTAACAAACTAACAGGATGAAATTACTTCAGCTACACCACCATAGCGAAACCAACACAGTAGAGCCAAGATTCTGGGAGATCTCCTACTATATTGCACCAATAAATAATTCCTGCAGTTTAGGGCTCTTCCTGATCCATGGTATAAACCCCAATATTTAATTAAATAGATAAAAGAACTTCTAAAAGCATCTACACAATTTGCTGGGCAATAAACATAAATGTAACAGATGGCTTTGCAGTGTAATCATACACTGGAGATACCAGAGGCTCACAGTAAATTTTCCACGTGATGACCTTTCTCTAAGGCTGAGGGATTTGAGCTGGACTTGGGACCATCCCTGCCAGGAGAGCTGCTCTGTGCCTAGCTGGATTCAGAACCATCCCACCCCACAGCTGCTCCAGCAGTTTAATGTTTTCCACTCCTCCAGGGGATCTCTTCTTTCAGCCCAGCCTCCCCGGGGATTTTCACTGGGCCAAACCAGAATTTGGGGCCCACACACCAAAGTTATGAATGGAACAGAACCCCCAAAAGCCACAGTCAGTGTCTCTCCTGACCCCACACAGCACACCTTGCTGCAGAGGTGCCCCCATTTCTGACCTTCGGGGTTCCCCAATGGCAGAAGGAGGGAGCAAAGCCCTCTTGCTCTGTATTACAGAAGGAAGGACAGAGCTATGGGGTAAAACCCGTTCTATATTTAAGGGCTGCTCCGGGTTGTTATGGCAACAGGAATTCCAGCCACCAGCGCGGGCTCCTCCGACGCCTCCTGCCATCCTCTGCAGAGCCCAGCTCTGCATCACGCCGCAGCCTCCTGCCGAACGCCTGGGCTGGAGGGGAGGGGCAAAATGTGCAGCTCATCTTCTCACCGAGAGCCTTTTCCTCCAGGAGTGGAAAGCAAACAAGAACTGCCCGTGGATACAGGCACCAAACCCAACTCCAGCAGCAGGAAGGGTCAGACCCTCCCAGCTCCTGGGGCCCACAGGGACTGGGAGCCCCCAGCATGGCAAACCCCGCTGGTGTGTCCCCAGGGGGACACCATGGGGCTCCTGCTGTGTTCTGGGGAGTGTCCCTGGGGTGGGAATGGCCCTGCTCCCCCAGCTCAGCAGGGCACACCCGGGGCTCACAAACACCAGCAGCTGCCACTGTGCTCGGTCCTTTTGTCTGACTGGTGAAAGTCTGCATTTCATCCACACATCCATCTATGTACTTATATGGTCCTCATCTCCACCATGTCCAAATCTCAAGGGCTAGCAGGACATTGTTTGCTTTTTTTTGCAGCTATCATGCTGGAATTCATAAACAGAAAAGCTCTATGTGAGACACAGGCCTTGCTGCCACAGCCTCAGCTGGAGTCCTGCATCCAAGTTTGGGCACTGCTCATCAGGGGAGTCAGGCCCCAACTGGAGAGAGCCCAGAGGGCAGCAAAAGGAGTGACCAGAGACAGAGAAAACAGCCCCAGAGGAGAGGTGGAGGAAAATGGGTCAACTCATGGAAATGGAAAGCAGAGCAGAGATGGGGTTCCGTTTTTCCATTCATAAAAGGCTTCTGTGGAAGAGAGCAATGGTTTGTGCTCCTTGTCTGCTGGGAATTGGACAAAATACAGTAGGATGGGAGAATTAGGGTGACTGTTGGGGAAAAACTGTGTAAAGTCCTGGGGTAGTTTTCCCAAGGAGAATAGGGAGTGGAGACATCATTAGGGCTTTCAAGAAAAAGATCCTTAAGCAGCTGTCAGGATGGTCTAGACATATTGATCCTGGTTTGGTGCAGGAGGATGGGTTAGGGTACAACTCCACGTCCCCTCCTGCCACACTGAGACTGTTCTGTGAGAACCCCACCTGTGCATCACAATTACACACCCCAGCAGCCACCTGGAGTCATCCTGGTTGCAGTGACCTGAGTTAGGGCTGGTAATTCAGAAAACACCAGAGGTTTTCAGTGTCCCCTGAAGCCACCTCATGTCCCACACTCAGCAGTTCTCAGCCTGCCTTTCCATGGCCACACCAGCTGGGAGCTCGGTGTCCCAGCTGCAGCACTTAAAGGGTCTCTGCTCCACATCCTCTCAGTGGTTCTCCTTTACCCTAAAATTGCAAATCCTGTTATTAATCTACCAAGCCCCCTCTTAGAAATGTCTGAAATGCAACAACACCTTCCTGCAGCCCCTCAGTTCCTGGTTTCCAAAGCTGCTTCTGCTGAACAGTCTTGCCTGTCCTGGAATTAACAGCACATTAACACCAACATGGCAATGCCAATGGGGTGGCTGCTGAGCAGCAGGGCAGCTTGAATCCCAACTGATCTGAATGGCAAATATACATATATCAAAAAATTGATAATTGATAAAAAGAGAAAATGAAGAGCTCCTGGTAACCAAAACAGGCAGAAGAGGAGCACCAGAACCACTGCATCATCCAGCTACACCCACACATCAGCTTTGCAGCATGTCCTTCTGCTTCAGTCACTTCCTCTAATTCACCTTGAACTGCTGCCATGGCTGAGGGAAACTTTAGGAGAAACAGGAGAAGGCAGAAAAAACACAGGGCCTACATTAGCCTAAAAATAAACACCCGAAAGGACTCAGAGTTACTCAGAGGTGAGTAGCTGGAGTGAGCAGAGCCCCCATGGAGCAGCACAAGGGGCAGGGACAACACCAGCATGGTGAGAAATGCACGGTGGTGATGGAAGCCCCAGCCTGATGCCCACACAGCACCAAGTCCTTCAGGGGGCTGTGCAGCAGCAAACCCACAACTCCTGCAATGTAAGGCTGGGAGGACAGGCAGAGCATCAGGGGTGCAGCAAAGTATCAGATGGACCAGCTTGGGTATTTTTGTTCTTGGTAATAAATAAATAAATAAAATTGTGATGATTAAGTGGAAGCAAAATAGCACTGTTATCGATACAAGTGCCTTTGCAGTACATTAAACCCCAGTAATTTAAAGACCAGAGCATTTTATATAAATAATTAATTAATTCTTTTTTGGTTAACACGATGCCACCATAGCTGCCTAAATTTTCAAAGAGGGGGTTGCTTTTTAATTAGAATATGGTCATTACAAATGCACGTGGGTCTTTAATCATTCATGTTGGAAACAAGCTGACTTGGTCATGCATCAGAAAGAATAAAGCAGCTCTTATCTCTCCCCAGATCACACCCAGCAAACCTCAGGGCTGGCAATGACCGAGGCAGGCTGCCTTGTGATGAGAGCCTGTTTTCATCCCCTGTGCAGCACAAAGTCGGCTGGGAAGATGCATTTGCTGAGGTCAAACCGAGAAGAGAAGGAAGTGCTGGAGAGCCCGTGCCATGCAGAATCAAGCTGCCCCAGCAGCAGCCTCAAAGCAGGCTCTCCCCAGAAATCAGGGATGTTATCAGGGTGCACAACCAGAGTGCAGATGGTTTCAAAGGATTTAATTGCTTTCTTGCTAATAACACTGCAGGCAACCGCCCTCTCCCTCCTTGCCCGGATCTCTGGAGAGTCCCAGCTGGTTTGTGGGGTCTGGACCTGGCCCAGGCAAGGGCAGGGCACCGGGAACCCCAGCCCTGAGCAGTGGCTGTCGTGGCTATCTCCCGCTGCTTTGCTGCTCTGGCTTTTCAGATGGAACTTTGCAGAGATGCTTCCCTCTCCCCTGCACGGAAACAGAAGCCGAGATCCAGATGCTGACACAAAGTGTCGCTGCACCAGGTTTGCCCAAATTGCGGATCCGGAGCTCGGACACGCAGCCCAAGCTGGCCGGGCCCCCCGGGCCGTGGCAGCGAGCAGCGGCCCCAGCCCGTCCCTGCAGTGCCATCTATTGCCGCACTCGCCTCTGCCGCGGGGAGCCACCCGCGCCAGGGAACGAGCAGAGGGAAAAGGCTAATTCCCACCTGGAACAGGGGACACTTCCCAGCTCACCCACACACTGCTCCGCTTCTCTAAAAAAAGCAGAGAATGTTTAAAAGTATCTGTGTGTGTTAGACCACGCTGATCTCAAACCCTGTGATATCTGAGAGCTGAGTTCCCCATCGGAGCCTGGGGTCCTTAGGGATCATCTCCAACTCCAACTCCCTCGAGTCCCAGCAGGACAAACCATTGTCTTCCAGCCACTGGAAAGCCACCAGGAACACAGGGATTCGTGAACCTTCGCAGCCTGCCCAAGCTGCAGCCGCCAGCCTTTGCATGGTGAAAGGGTGGGAAGGGGCTGGGGCAGCCCCTGGGGACATCCATTCTCAAGGTATCTTAAAGAAAAAGAAAATAAACCCCCCAAACCCCATTAACAAAACAGCAGCTGAGTCTCAGAAGCCTTACCCAGCACTCACTGCCACAGGCTGTTGGGAAGTGCTGTCTCCATCCTCCTCCCAAAGCACCACCAGGAGCTGGCAGAGGCAGCTGGGGATGTGCAGCCTCCACACCCTGCCCGAGCAGGCCTTGGGGAAGCTGCTGAACAGAGAAAAACATTCCCTTCTTCACCTCACTTCGGCCAAACACTTCAGCAGCTTGTCTCTTCCCTCACACATGTTGCAATACTTTGTCATCATAAATTGACTCTGGTTTATAATGGCTAAAACCCTCTCTTGTTCAGTATTTGGTTTGGAAAATGTTGGCAATAAGCATCAGTTCAGAGTAGATTTATACCCACAAACCATGTGGGGCACTGGGATGAATTTCCCAGAACATGAACCCAAGTTTACCAAATAACAACATGAAAAACCCAAAGAGCTGGTTCACATCACCCAACTCACACACGGCAGATCCACGAGGGCAGAGGGAACCCAACAACATAAACCCCAAGCAGACATTGCAGTGCTCGTGGATATGGAAGAAAAACATGGACTGCTGTGTCTCAAGAGGAGACAGAACTTGGAAGGTCTGCAGGCTCAAGTTTAAACATTCACCACAACCTAAACTGCACCTGGGGGCACACAGGAGAGGCTGCCAGGGGATCAGCTGCTGCCCCTGGCTTGCACAGGCTTTGGGAGCAGGGATGAGTGAGTTAAGCATTCAAGACACCTTGATTTTCCAAGAGACACATTGTTCCCAGCAAACTTCCCACTGGGGAAAAAACCTCTAAAGATAGAGTCGTGGGATGTGCAGAATCACCTGTCTCCTATTCCAGATGCCTTCCCAGGTTGTCCCAGCTTACATCCCAACCTCCTCCTGTGCAGTCCAACACCTGCCTTTTGGGTCAAAACAGGCAGGGAAGGAAAATAGGGGGAGATCAAAAGTGTTCAAGCTTAAAAAA
>VZTR01026737.1:74137-108926 GCA_013400775.1 Chaetops frenatus | reverse complement strand
CAGCCCAGCCCAGCCCAGCCCGGCTCCATCCCTGCCCCAGCCCGGCTCCATCCCTGCCCCAGCCCGGCACCATACCCGCTCCATCCCTCCCCCAGCCCGGCACCATACCCGCTCCAGCCCGGCTCCATCCCTGCACCAGCCCAGCCCAGCCCCAGCCTGGCTCCATCCCTGCCCCAGCCCGGCTCCACTCACGCCCTGCTCCGAGAGGCCGGCCCGGGGCCAGGGGGCAGATCAGGCTGGCGTGGAGCCCTGTCCCATGGTCCATCTGCCCTCTGCGCAGGAAGGGAGCCGTGGGCACCGCTCCTCACCACGGTGGAAGCACAAACCGCTCTGCCCGGCCCCGCAGCTGAGTGCCCGGTTCGGGTCTCACGGAACCTCCTGCGCACCTGCGGCTTGTTAAGATAAGGGGCTGCGGCTGTGGAGGGCCCGGGGTTTGCCCTCCTCCAGCTGCCCCGGCCGGTTTGGGGCTGAGCTCTCTCTGCCTCTGCCCAGGTCCCCTCCCCGGTCGCTCGCCAGCTGTGTCCGGGCAGGCCTCAGTGCAGCCCCTCCTGCAGAGCGGGGCTCGCACCTGCACCGAACGGCCCCGGCAGCGACCGGACAGAGCTTGGCTGGGGCTCCCTGAGGCAAGGGCTGGCCTGGGCTCAAGTACCTGCCCGCTGTCCCCGGGCAGAGCCCCGAGCTCTCTCCCTGCCCAGTGCAGGACTGTCACTGCCCGCTGTGTTGCCATAAACCCCGACCATGGCTCGTTTACACCCCAATACAGGCTCGAAACCCCGAAAGGAACGAGCTCTGCTAAACACAGCATCCTTGTCACCCCTCTGTGCCCCAGCACTGGCTGCTGGGCCCGGCCGTCTCCTGGCTTTTCAGCTCAGTCACCTGTGAAAGGTTTCCAGCTGCAGCAGTGGCTCTGAATTATGAATGAATGTGCTTTTGTCGAGCGCGGGGCTGCGCTCGGGCTCAGGGATCAGCTCTCAGCTCTCAGCCATGCGCTGGAGGCAGCTATTGATAACAAAGCCCCTGCCACACACGTACCCGGGGTGGATCCGGGGCCATCACCCCAATTGCTGCTCCAATGCCATCGGAGGGAAGCAGTGCTGGGATGGGTGAGGGTGGGGAGGAGGAAGCCTGGATGGCCGGGAGGGATTTCCTGAGCAGCTCGAGGGTGGCTGCATCTCGCCCATCCCGGCTCTCCAGCCCGTCCCGTGGAAAATGCAAACTGCAGCAAGGCCGAGGTGTGGCCGTGGGCTCCACTGACCCTCCTGGGGAGGCCCTGCCCGTCCCGACACCTGCCGAGGCGGAGCAGGGCACGGAGGATTTGCCTTTCCCTGCGGGAACCTGGCACTGCCGCGGCTCACGCCGGCCCCGGGGCGAGGCACCTGTCACAAGGTGACCCGTGCGCTTGTGGCCGCCGGGAAGCTGCCGTGCAGGGCAGCAGGTGGCCCCAGCCATGCGGGTGGTTGCGCAAGAGAGTCCCGAACGTGCCACCGCATCCGTGGCCTTCAGCCCGTCCCTGTGGCTCGAGGCTGCGCTGATGGAGATGATTTCTCAACCGCGTGTGCAGGAATCCTGTGGTTCTCCCCGGCTGAGCAGCTCGGCCTGTTTGGGCCAGCCCAGCCAGCACCGGGGGTGACATCCATGTCACTGAGGGCAAGGGACCAGCCGAGTCCCCGCTGCCCACAGGGGACTGCGTGCTCGTGCTTCCCCCAGGTGATACCGGGTGAGTTTCTGGTTTCCCCCTTTTTGCTGCTGTCGGAACTGACCGTGGGAGAACAGCAGGGCAGGGAGAAGCACCCTGCTCCGGTGGTTGGTTTTTGTTAGGCTGGGGATTTGTTACACGCTGCAGAGCTGGGGGATGTGGCAGCACAGAAGGCTGAGCTGTTCTCAGCCCGAGCAGGGAACGCTCTCCCCCGCAGCGGGGGCTGCTCCCGGGGGACGCCGTGGCTCGGCGCTGCTGGGTGACAGCGGTGGCCTTGCCGTGGCCACCGGGCCCTCGCAGGGCTCCTTTCCTCAGCACAGCCCACCCAAAACGGGGTTCAGCTCTTGTGTTTGTAGCTGGTCCCAGCAAGGGGGTCCCATGCACCCACCTGGGACACGGGCTGGGGCTTCCCTGCCTTTCCCGTTTTGCCTTCTCCATGTGCACCATCCCCTCCAGCCCCTGCCCAGGCGCTGTGGGGTCACACAGGCAGTGAAAACCCGGCAGCTGGGTGTCCCTGGAGGAGCATAGGGATTCCCCAACAGGTCAGGAACTCCCAGCACTGCAGGACCAGGAGTCCCCCGGGCTCCCACCCTCCCTCCTGCGAGCGCCGGGGGAGCGAGGCCGCCTTCGCAGGCAGCGGCAGGGGCTGGAAGGAGCCTGGCACCCCACAGGCTCCAGCCCAGCGCCGCGGGTGGGAGGAAGCTTCCCAGAAGACGGAGAGCTAAAAAAAGGCAAGGCTTGGAGCAACTCAGGGCTGCCAGCTATTTATTCTAGCATGCCTGTATGCTGCAGAGCAGGAGAAAGATATTTTAAAGCTGCTGCAAGGAAGCTTGTCTGTCTGCCTGGGTTTGTTGCTGAAAAATCCAATTAACAGCAGTCCCCACCACCAAGTCCCGAGCCCTGCACCACCTTCAGCCAAGCACCTTCCTAACCCACCCCAAGGCAGGTGACCCCTCCATCAGAACTACACTGAAGCAGATGCTTGGAAAAAAGGCTTAGGCACCAACATGCATCAGGAAGAGTTTGGGGAGCATCCACAATCTCACACTCAATTTATTTCTGGCCAGTCCTAATGAGAAATTTCTAATCAGCTTTTAGCATCCAGGGCTCACCCTTACTGACTCAAACTCTCATAAGCACTTATTGCTCTGGGCTTACAAATCTCACCTCCTACTACAAATGCACATCCCAGCCTCCTGGGAAAAAAAAAAAAAAAAAGCAAAAAAGCAAGGACCGCAATCTCTGTTCTTGGATATGTATTTTTTACTGAAAAAATCATTCATAAATTAACAAATACAAAAATGTACAAACACATGGGTAAATAAATGTAATGACACAAAGGATTGCTTTGCTGAGAAGTGTGTGTGTGTTGTAAAACACTAATCTTCAGTGCAAAAACGTCCCCCTGGCACCTCTTAAAAACATAACAGTAAGCTCAAAAGCCATGATGATGGAAAGCTGCTTGAGAGTTTAAAGCCACTTCTGATGGTGAGGGGCCTGAAGTGCACGGCCACTGCTCAGACAGTACCTCCCTCAGAGAAGCAGAGCTTTACAGAGAATTATCTGTCAATAAATAGTTTTGCAAATAAAACCCACATGGCTCATTTAAAGAAAATAAATCAGCATCGCACAGGACCTGCCCTCCAGCAGGGCTGACTGACGGTGCTGACGTGGAAGGGGCAAACGAGTGGCCTTGTTGAACTTCAGCTGCCAGAATATGTACAAGTTCTCCTTAATACAAGAATTTTTACACCATAACAGCACATGCGCTTGACAGTATGTTTTTAACAGTTACATTTACTATACAGTATTTGACATAGCTGATAAGGTTAACAGTGCACATTTTCAGATAATCCACATTTTAAAAAAGGGAAAATAAATTCAACATGGTTAGAACGAAGGATGGGATGCTGCTGGGGATGGACCCTTCTGTGCCAAGCGCAGAGTGCAGTTCTGAGCAGAGGTAATGGCTTTTGTTCCACACCAGGTGCAACGGCTGTCAGGGACATGGAAGGCTGAGGATCCCAACTAAGGTAGTTCAACACCTACTCACACACACATGCATGATTCCTGGGTAGTGAACTTGGACTAGTTGAAATACATTCCTTGTTTGAAGCACCATTAAACAAAGACAGGTTTCTAGCAAGGTCTCAAGATGAAAGAAAAGAGGGGGCAGGGCGACACAGGTTCAGCACCCAGAGAGGGTCCACGTGAATTACAGATCGAGATTCCGAAGCAAAAGTCTTTATTGCTGTATGCGCCAGAAAAAGCAAATCCTTACCTCTGCCTATAAATAACCAGGCTCAATCCCCTCGGGAAGCGAGTTTAAAGCACGTGTAAGTTCAGAGACTTTAAAACTTAGTTACAAACTCATCAGCGCTTTTCAAGGGCAGGCTCGCTGTCCTCTCATGCCGGCTGATAAGATCTACACAAAACTTGTGTTTTCTAAACTAACGTTTTCTGGATACAGGTTAGGAATGCCCTGGGCAGTCACACCCACCACAGACGCGTATGGGGATCATACGTCCACGGAACTGAGGAAACAATGTAAACCATGAGAAGTTAAGGAAACCGAAGGCAAACAATGCAATGAAAAGAGTTAAAGTCCTTCAGAGGTCAAGTACCCGCCCTTGTTGTGTGGAAATACAAACTAAAACCAACACCCAATGTATTTACTTTTAAGTCAGAGAGGTCCACTGAACGTGGTGGTGTCAGTGCTGTGTAAGGGCTGGACTGTGTCCGTGGGGACAGGGCACGAAGTCCAGCCTGCCCACGGCGGCTGTGAAGAAAAGAGGGATGGCATTGGATGGCAGGATGGGCTGTCAGACCAAGCTCTGGCTCCCAGTCCTCATATTTTCATGTGTCCTTCATGTCTCTCACTGAAGCTGTGCCCCCCCTGTCCCAGCAGCTGTGCCCATGTCAGTGCTGCCAGGTTCTGAGGGTCACAGTGCAGGGCACTGCTGGCTCTGACAGCACCTCAATGTGCTGCAGGATTTACACAATAAATACAAACTAAACCAAGCTCCCAAACTGTTCCAGCACGTTCCAGAGTGAGGCAAGAGCTGCTGTCCAGGCAGGGACACGTGGGAACAGCAGCTCCATTCCAGCCCAGGGCTGTGCTCCCCCAGCCCCACCGAGAGAGTGTTGAGCTCTCCCCTGGGGCTCACCCCTGCTGGCAGTGGGATACACAGCAACAGCCACGGGACTGTATTCCATATGGCTTTGGGAGTCATTTGCACGTCATGTTGCAAAAGTGACAGAAAAGGGAGGTTTTTTAATCGATATTCCCATTTCCTCACCCTCCCTGGAACAAGCCACCCCTGCGGTTTCTGGAATGAGTGATGACCCGGCTGTATTTCTCACCTACTGCACTGGAAGGTTCTGGGCCCTGGCCCACAAACTTTTCTGCATATGCCCAGCTGGAATCATGTGAGCAGTCTCACTGGCTTAAAAGGGAACACTTTGCACAAGTACAGTGATGCTCACACAAGTGTTTACAGAACTCAGGACTAAAATGAGTGACCATATGTAAACCTCTCGCTTGGACTTGAGCCATGGGAGAAAAATAAAAAGGGGCAATTTACACAGCATATTTACACTTACACTTCTTTAAGAAGCGATTCTGTTGTATATACTTCAAGCAGGTCATTTAAAAAACTGCACAGACGTAGAAGAATGGCATCAGAAGTCGTTTGATCTCCCACCAGGGCAGTTGCCAACCAAACTGCTTCCGACATTTGCCGTCAAGAAGCCAAAGTCCCTCAGCTGAGCCGCTTCCCGCAGGAGAAAGCGCATCCGAGGAGAGTCCCAGTGCCAGAGATTGCTGGAGGAGGAATGTGGAGACGAGAGCAGCAGGTCAAACTGTTGTCCTGAAACCCAGAAAGCAAGTGGCAGAAAAAGTAAAGAGACTGCTGAGCTCGCTGCCCGGGTATCAGGCTGGATTGGTACAGCTAGGGCAATTTGTGCGTGCACTTTCAGCCTCATTCTCCAAAATACTGTGATCCTTCATTAGACAAAGTGTTGCTTGTCCTTGATAACCCTTGGAAAAGAAAGTCCAGCTTGGTGCTTTCTTGGTGAAGGGCAGAGCAAAGTTATTTTCTCCTCTTAATATTCGGTCACCAGAGCCAGCTCCGGTGTCAGGTTAACAGTGATGTTCTTATACAAGGCGTCATATGTGACGTTTGGAAAGTAGTTCAAGTTATTGAGGCCGTCCAGGGCTTGCCTTTCTTTTGACTTCCTCAGCAAGGCATACCTGTGCAACAAGAACCAGAGGCCACAGTCACTTCCAGGTATCTCACAGCACCTGCAGACTCCTCCCAAGGCTACCAGAACACCTTTCAAAGAGCCAGGCCCAGGAGCAGCTACAAAACAACGAATTTCTGAGCCCTTAATAAAGGCAACAATCACATTTAAATACTCTGTGTTAGTAAATATCAGAAAATTCCAGAAAAGTCCATCACCTGATAAAGGGCAACATGCTCGCTGTGCCAGCAGCAAGCACTCAGCTGCCAAAACAACCTGTGACAGCTGCCCAAAGCCTGCAGGACCCATTCCCAGGAGGAGGCTGAGCTTGGGGGTCCTGCCAAGCCCACCATCCACACCATCCCAGAGAAACACAGCTGAAGGCTGGTGTGGTCCTTGCCACTTTTATGGGACCGGACATGAACAAGAACAGAACTAAATGGCTTTACTCTCAGGGATGGGGGTGAGGAAGTAAAACTAGCAGAATGGTGGTGTGGGGAAGCAAACTGCAGCTGGTGCACAGAAACAGCCTCAAGCACATTCAGAGGCAGCATGATGAGACAGAAGGAGGAGGGTTGGGAGGGGAAAACAGGCAGAAACATCTCAGCAGGACAGTGACTCCCTTCAGCACGGTGCTGGGGGCCTGGAGGCAGCAGGGTGGGTGGGAGCTGGGCTAAAACCTGGGGACAGAGAAAGCACCAGGGAAGGGCTGTGCCACGAGGCAGGGGAAGGTGCTGGGTGAGAACAAAGAGAAGAGTACCAGGAACCAGAGCTCAGTCCCATGGCACTATCAGCCTGCCATGCTTCAAGGGTTTGACTAAATATGGTTTTTAAAGTCAAAAGCAACTTCTCTTTTTCAAGAGTGAAGAGAAGCCTCTCTGACTGTCTGCATTCTGTCAAACAGAGAAATGAAAAGTAGGGCTAAAGATGGAAACTCAAATGGAAACACCACCAAAAATCAGTCTTCTGCAGAAAAAGACCAGCAGATAGCTCAAATTTCTGCAGCAGCAGCCTGAAGTCCGTCTGCAGAACAGAGCTTGCACTGCTTGTCCAGCAGCTGCTCAGCTACAAGTGTTAATGCCTGAAGTTGTTTATGAAAGATGTATTTCTCTGGTTTTCTGTTCCACAGTTTTCAGAAGACTCAAATTCCACTGTGGTCTTCAGGCAAAAGCAATCAGTCAACACTTGTACTCTCTGAAACAACCCTGGCTCTGGGACAAAGCGGTTGGAGCCCTCCTGGAGAGCTCCAGGGAGAATTTATCTTCTTGAGAAAAATGCTCACACAGTCCTTGTCCTCCTTTGGGGCAGGGGGCAGTCACCCCTCCTGATGGGTGTCTGCAGCCTCACAAGAGAGCAAACCCTGAGCTCAGGGGCTCTGTGCACCCACCCCAGTTTGGGGCCAAGAAGCAGAACGAGAAGAATGGAGAGGGTGTTGCTGTTGGACACCTGAAGCTTTAGCAGCCACACTGCAGGGCAGCCCCTGCTCTGTCTGCAGGCTGAGCAATGCCTCCTACAGCTCTGAGGTCAGGCTCTTCTAGGAACATTGAAGCTTCTCTGACACGTGGAAATAGCCACATCTCTACATTCCTCTGGGGATAAAGGACAGGCCCTCAGCCTGCCATGCTGACAATCCCCTCTTTGGATGGCATCCAAGCAGCCACAAAGCAAGGAGCCCTTGCTGCAGGGATGTGGGGCACAAAATGCAGGGATGGAGGAATCCTGGTAACGCTCTGCCTCCATCTCCCTGCAGTTACTTTCCTTCAAGAGTTCAGGCTGTCACTGCCCTCAAACAGCTGCAGGGAACCTCCTACGGGTCTGTACCATGGTACAGACTCTTCGTGAAAGGCTTTAGGATTCTTAAAAGAATTTACTTGCCTTCCTAGGAACTGCACTTCTCCCCGATGATGGTGAGGAATTGATTTGTATTTCCCTGTGTCTCCTTCTGGTCGAGTCACTGAGTAGCCTGCATACTGTACTCTGCATTAGAAAGAGGAGAAATAAAATCAAATAAACAAAAAATAACCCCCCATTGTGTTTGCTGTGCTGGCAGTGCTTGCAGGGCTGCAGTCAGAGCTCCTGGGTCTCTGGCCACGGCTCTGCCTCCCCACCCACAGAGAAGCCACACAAACTTCCTGCTGCAGCCTGGGCTCAGGGCACGTCACACAGCACTCAGCACCTCGGAGCCCCTCTGCCGTGGGGCATACAGAGCCAACAGCTTCCCAGCTAGCACCTCTCTGCTTCCCACCCTCTGCCTGTGCAGGCTGCAGCAGCCCCTGCCCCCACCGAGCCACCACAGCCAGGCTGGCTCGTCCCCAGCCCAGGGTGGGCAGGCACAGCGAGCCCAGAGCCCGTGTGGAAGGTGCCAATTGTCCCCTCAGAGCACGGCCAGGCTCAGCTCACAGACCTCCCCCCAGGGCCCAGGGAGCCCGTACCTGTTCCAGAGGTCGTCATCCTCTCCACCCCAGCCCCAGAAGGCGTTGGGGAATCCGTTGATCTTCTGGAACTGCTCGACAGTCAGGCCACTCACACCCCCGAAGAACTCATTGTATGGGAGCCTGAGCAGGAGAGAGAGGGGTCAGGGCAGAGCCCCCTGGCGAGATCTCCCACCTGCCATGGGAGAGCCCGAGCCCTGAGGATGCTCTCTGCTATCCCCTCTCATGCTCCCCTTGCACAAAGCCTGAGAAAAAACCCAGATTCATTCTCTGCCTTAGAAATCAATCAATCAATCAATCAAATATAACACTGGCTCCTGAGCAGTTATGGTGGCAGGGAGGAAGAACAGTGCTCACAGGTACATGTACTTGTCCAGCTTGGCTGCAAAGTGCCTCGGCATCTGTCCACAGCCGTAGTAGTTGCGGTCATTCTCAGGTATGTGGTCCACGTCGTGGAAGATGAGGCAGTCCCAGTCCAAGTCCTTCATTGCTTCCCGAAAGCCAACGTTGAAGAGCATGGCACGGTTGAAGGGTTGGTTTCCAGCCTAGCAGGGAGAAAGTTCCTTCTCAAGAGGAGTCCCTACAGTTCGTGCTCTGTGTGTGTTCCCAGCCCTGGCTAGGAAACTGCAGAGGGCAACCAGCTCCCATATTGGCACTATGAAAGAAGTATTGGAGTGGACTAGTGAGATCAACCAACACTGAAATATTCAATTTACAGGAGCAAAAATAAAGATGCAGCAGCCTTATTACTCAGACACTTGAAAAAAAACCCAACTTTGATCAATCTTTTAATGCTAGAGCTCAATACGGAGGCACATTTACTGGGTGGAAGAAACCAATCACCCAAAACAGTGAGAGGTCCACGTACACATCAAATGACAGTCACATTCTACATGAAATACCTCACTCTGGTCAGGCCTTTCCTGTGCCTAGGGAATGCTGCCTGGAGCTACTGCAGGGATATACAAAAAAAACCTGCAGCATTATCTAAACTGCAAATACCTGGTCCAAACCTTTTTTTTAAAAAATATAACTCCAACAAAACAGAATTAAAAAAACAAAGCAACAACACAAACCCCTGACTCTCTATTTTTTCAGAAAAAAAACACTCACTTCTGGGCACATCTCTTAGCTGTGCCACTTTTAGACAGAACGGGACAACTTACACACTGCAACATGACCCCCACACCTGGCACATCAAAGAGGTGTGATTTGGCAGGGCCACTTGGTGGGCCAGGGCAGAGCTGCACCTGCAGAGCTGCACCTGCAGAGCTGCACCCGCCCCACGCTCACTCACCTGTTCCACAACGTAGAAGGCGAACTGTAAACGTTGCCGCTGCAGCATGGGAATGAGGTGTCTGAAGAGGACGGGGAGATGCTCGTATCGATTGCGGAATGGGATCAGGATGGCCACCTGGTGAGGAGAGGACACGGCTCCTGCTGCACCTCACCTGCTGCCAACCCCGGCTGGCCAGCAGGACTGGCTGCTGTGGGGTTATAGGAGCTGGAGCAGCACTAAAAAAGGTGTCTTAGCTCTCCCATGTAGGGCTGAACAGCCTGAAACCCTTCCAGCTCCCAAAACATGGATTTCCTATTCCCTTATTGAATAATTGTTGCTTTGGGAAAATTCAGTGTCACCTCCACTGGAAGGTGGACTTGCAGTGCCCCCTTGTCACCTCTGCCCAGCACTGGGGACACTAAAGCAGCCCTTGAATTCACTATTTCTTCCCTAGGCACTGAATTCCCACACTTCAGAGCTCCTCACATCATTGCTCTGAAGATGCAGCACACCAGAGATGCTCCCATTACCACCTTCCCAAAGCCTGCCCGGGACTCCCTGTCCCCCCTCACTGAGCAGGACACGGGGCTGCCCAGCTCCCAGGTACCTTCCAGCGAGGCAGGCAGTCACTCGGCTTCCAGTGCCCTCCCAGCTTGATGGAAGGGTCTTTAGAGAAGAACTGGTGGATATCCTCCATGGTGATCTCGCTCATATTTACATCAATGGGGCCCTCTGCAGAGTGGGAGAAGCAGCAGGGGGTGAGGAGCTGCCGTAGTCCTGGGGCAGCACTTGGCTGCAACCCTGTCCTCTATCCCCAGCACTCAACTCCTTTTCTCCAGCACCAGCAAGAACAATTAGGAAATGCTGCTGATGTAACACCTCTGTCTGCTCAGCCCTTGGGGCTGCTACTGGGTGCAGCTCTCTGTGAGAGCCCCACGCCAGCCAGGGCACCCCTCTACTCCTCCTTGTGTGCTTCCAGCAGACTAAACCCCACCTCAGAAGGGAGCTTTCCCTTCCCTGGAAACATTTGCCCTCAAAAGCCTGATTTTCCACCTGAGGAGAGCTTTGATGGAGGCATTTCTCCAGCTGCAGCTCCGCTGGGGGGGTCCAGCCCACCTCCCACGGCAGCCCTGGCACAGCTGTGCCCAGCACAGCTTGGGGCTGGGGCTGGCAGCACTGCCCAGGCACAAGGGAGCCACCCTGCTGCCACTGGCCCTGGAAAAGGGCTGGCAGAGTCTTTTCACCGGCTCCCAGCACACAATCCCTCTTTTGTTTGTGTTTGCCAAGCGATGGGCTCCTGCTTCAGCAGGGAGACATGCCTCCGACACAGCAGGGATTAATTCCTGAGGGTGGGTAAACAATGCTTTCCCAGGAGGGAGCTGGGCTAGAAACAGCGCTCCCATTCATCCCTAGGTGCCTGGCAGGGAAAGGTGCAGCAGTGCTGAGACTGGGAATGTCACTGTGTGCCCTCCAAAGCCATGGGCAGCAGCAGAGGGGCACAGGGCTGTGTGATCACACTCACTCATAGAAGGGAGCCTCTCAGGACAGGTATTGTTGGGGAAGTAGGTAAAGTCTTCAGGAAGAAACGTTGTGGCTTGCAGAAAGGTGTCATTGTGGCTCAGATCAAGAGGATAATCTGGGAAATGAAAAAAAAAAATAAAAACAAACTGAGAAGTTTTCACCTGAGCTACAGGTCTGTTATTTCCAGCCACCTCCCCATGCCACTGTGAGCAGACTCCAAAGTCAACCACAGCTGAGGATGTCCCCAACAGCACAGCAGTGTCCCCAGTGGAACGTGCTCTAGCCTTGCAACCCAGCTGGGTGCTCAGCCCCATCCTGGGACAAGTGGCTGCAGAAGCCTCAGCTGCCTTAGCACCACATCAAAGAAACCTCTGCATTTTCTGGCAAAAGGAGGAATTTTGAGCATCACCTTTAGGTATCGAAAAGGAGCACGTGGCTCTTGAAAGGAAGAGCTACCACTGCCTTGTCCCTGCAGGACCTTGGCACAGCAGGAGGGGATGTGCTCCTCCAGCAGCTCCTCCTCTTTCCCAACAGGAGAGAGGGCAGTCCCCAGGCAGGTCTCAGTGCCAGCTAGGACTGTCAGTACAGTATCCTACACAGGGCAATCCTGCTTGGAATCCTCCTCAAAGGACCAATAAAAATTATCACATTACACCAGACTTCCCTCTGCTTTGCATCGTGCAAGAGCAGAGGAGCCCCCGAGCCCCAGCAGTGCCCAGCGCCCTTCTGCAGCCTCCCCATTGCCCCCCACACCCTTTACCCTCCCGGCAGCACCCTCCAGCCCGGTACAGCTGAAGATGTTTCCAGCAGGTATTTCACCGAGGTAACTCATTTCTTGTGTCGTGGTAGTACACACTATCATGTCAGTAACATTGTTTATTTGCTCACGTAAACAGTATCCGAATTATCTCAAAACTCAAGACGGGCTGTACACAGAACCTAAGGGCTTTTCAAGTACCATAGATGTTATTTTGGATGCTTGATACTGTTCCAAATCCGCACAAGCAGTTTTCTCTGCACACTCCCATTACCGGAGCACACCCGCAGTCCTCAGCCCAGGTGACAGCCCACAGCGAAGCCCAGCTGCCCTGTTCTGCACCACGGCTGCCTTTTTTGGCAGGGCCCCTCCCTGCAGCCCCAGCGGGCAGGTTTCCTGCCTCAGCTGCCACACAGCCCCAGTGCCACAGCGGTGTGGGGACAGTGCACTCAGCAGGCAGTGACAGCCACAGCCACAGCCAGGGGGGGAAGACTCTGACCCCGCTGTTCATGCAGACCCTGTGGCCAGGGCACCAAGTGCCTTCCAGACGTCCCTGCCACCCACCCTGCGTGTGCTCTGAGCCGCCTGCCAGGGAAGGTCACCCAGGGACGGTGCCCAGGGCTAAAAGTGTCCTCATGGCTGGAGCTCCTGGGGAGGGACGGGTGTCCTCACGTGCCTGCTCAGCTGGGACTGGGATGAGGTTCAAGCAAAGCCCAGTATTGCAGGACTGGCATCACTGGTGCTGTGCTCACCAGTTCCCTGCCTGCTGCAGGAGTACACAGCTTTTTGGATCACTTGAAGCCCCCCAGGCCACAGCCTCAGCGGGATGAAGGCTCTCAACACCGAAAGCAGCAGCAAAGGAGCATCTAACCCTCCTCTCCTCAGGGCATCAGCCACTTCCTCACCCTGCCTCTGCTTTACTTGATGTTTCCAGTCTTAAAAATAGCCCAGGGCGGCTGCCCTGGCTGACTTGGTGTGACAGAGGAGGTGACCAGGGGTGTTCATCTCCTGCCTAAGTCGATAATTGCCCTCCCGTGCCCATCCCCAGCCAGGGCACAGCTGAACTGCACCTCAGCAGGCTGGGCAGCAAGGACACGGCTCATACCTCTGCTAATGAGGAAATAATCTTGCCTTTCAAAACTCTGTCAGCCCCTGCTGCTGAACCCTGGTGGGCGAGGAGCCGAGCTGAGCTCCCCACACCCCGCAGCAGCCTGATGCCAACAGTGGCAGCGTGAGGCTGTGGGGACGGGCCAGCAGGGAAGGGACAGGCTGGGTGCCACCAGCCCTGCAGCAATGCCTCAGGTGGGTCACACACAGCCTGGGGCAGCTCTGCCTCACGGCACCACAGAGAGGCCACAGCTCCAAACCCCACGTGTTCAGAAGTGTGGATGATGAAGGGGCTGGGAGGGGGAGCCTGTGCTCCACTCCCTGCATCCTGCCCAAAGTTCAATATATTATTTGTGGCAGATCTCCAGCCAAGTCATCTCGGTTCATACTTGCATGGGAATAGTGAGGCTTAGCAGCACAGGCTCCTCCACGTGCCCAGAGCCAGGGCTCTGCGCAGGCGCATGCCTGGAAAGGTATTTTTTAAATATGAAACCTGATCCTTGCACTGAATCTGAAAGTGTTTACCCTCAGACTGGTTGAAGCTACAAGTTGAATTCCTGGAAAGCAAAGAGGTTTTCTGCTCAAATCCCACCATTTCAGACCTTTCAAGATTTTCACCCCTTATACACGCTAGAAGCATTTGAACTTTTTACATATATAAACAAATAAATATAATTTTTATATATTGACAATATTTTAATCTATATTGGGTATTTTTATGTTACATATATATTTTTAGATACAAAAATAAAAGCAGCAGACAATTAATCAAAGCTTTCATCCTGCATTTACCAGCATAAATTAATTCCTTCAACTTAACTCTCAATGAAAACGGAACTTTTAATGAAAATTACAATTATTCAAGAAATACCTGAGTCATTCACACTGCTGTTCCTCTTGGCATAGGCACTGCGGACCACCTGCTCGTACACCTGAGCTCCTATAGTTCGCATGTTCTCACGGATCATGATGCCCTGGGCTTGCATCATGAAGAGGTAGGTGTTCACTGCAAGGGAGGAAGAAAAAGGAGTATTTCCATGAGCATCAGGCTTTTGTAGGGAAAAGAAATCAGGGTCTTTTGGAAGCATTCCCAGCCTCCTGCTCGGTTTGAGCTCCCTCACGCCAGGAGGATCCCTGGGTTGCCTGACAGAGCTGGGAAGGGCAGGGAATGGAGCAGCGGAGGCGTGGGGCACCTTTGGGAACCTGGCTGGCTGACAAGGGGGATGTTCCCAGCCAAACCTGACTGCCAGGCTGTAAGACAGCACTGCAGCTTAAACAACAGCACCTTTTGCTGCATAATTAGGGAGGTTTAATTAGGAAATATTATAACAGGAAACCCATCTGTGTGCCTGGAGAAGGGCAGTCGTTGCAGACTGCAGCACCAATGGCTGACACTTGCCTGGCAGAGGATCCCCAACAGGCACCACAAAAAGCATCCCCACACCAGGCTCTGAGACCCTGGCATGTCACACCCTGGGGCAGGCAGCAGCACCAGCCCTGGGTTCCCAGGGCAGCCCCCCAGCCACGTTTCTGCCCCCTCTCCCCTCCTGCTGACCCCGTGCCCTGGCACAGCTCAGGCCGAGCCTGATTAGGTTTCAGTTTAAGCTGACACCCAGCTGGCAGGACCAGGCCCCAAAGCAAACAGCAGCAAGCACAGCCCTGTGTCACCCCCAGCTCCCATGGGACAGCAGGACAGGCACCCACAGGGGCAGCAGAACAAGCACTGTGCACAGCACCCCTCGCCAGCATCGCTGTGCCAGCCACAGCCCTCAGTGCAGCTTAAGAATGAAGTAGAAAAGAAATAAAATCTTGACATGAAGATACTGAGAAGAGGCAACCTAGAAGGCCTATTCTGCACTAGTAATTAAAAAACCAGGTTAAAAGACACTCCAGGAGGGATGAAGAGGGCACCGGGCCAAGGAAACAACAGGGACCCTGCCCAGAGGAGGGCAGCAGCTGATGCAATGTCACCAGGAAACATCAATACCAGACAGGTCATTTCTACAGCAGGCATATCACAGCCTGAAACCAGCAGCTACCAGTGCCAGGAAGGCACAGTCATGGCTGGAGTCCCCAGGGGTACAGGCTGGTATGGCACTGCCACCAGAGAGCAGGGTGCCCACCCCGGGGCACACACACCCTGCACCCCCAGGGGCTGCCCACCTGCCCCCTTGTGCACCTCCACACTGAGGCAGCTCCAGAAAGGCTGCCCAGACACATTTCCCAATCCCAACTGTATTTTGTTTTCACACAGTAAAGTAAATATTTGAAAGGGGAATGGAACCCCATGTGCTACCCAGAGCTATGCCCAGCTGCTGCCCATGCCCAGCCTGTCTCTGAGCCATGGGAAACCACTGGATTTTCAGAAAGAAGGGGGTCAACTGCATTAAGTGCTTGGCAACTAAATGTCTTGAAATGCAATTTTAAATGTCCATTTCCAGCCCCTCCCTTCCCATACACACACGCTTTGCAGTGGGGCCAGGGATGGCACCTTAAGCCAGGAGGAACTGGCTCAGCCAAAGCTGCACCCAAACCCTCTTGGCTCACCTGCCTGTTCTGGGGCCAGCTCTGGAACCAGAGTGACCGCCAGGTCAGCTGGTGACAGCTACAGCTTAAACGTGAGCTCTGTGCAGAGCCATTGCAAGGCACCCCTGTTGCAATGACAGCAACAGAGGTAGCAAGTGCTGCTCCTCCTCAGAAAGGCAGGGAATTTGCTCTAACAGATGCCCAGGGATAAGGCTCAAGGAAAAGCTGGCATTTTGATACAGCACCACAGGCCAGAAACAAAAGTAGCTGAATTTCCCCATGCAAAGCCTTACACCCAAGCCCCAAAACCTTCGTAAGTTCACAATTGCCAGCTCAAAGTTCAGCACGAAATGGCATCCCCTCCCAGCACAGCAGTGCAGCCTCAGCATCCCTCCCCAGCACAGCCCCAGCTTTGCCAGGCAGCTGCCCACCAGGGTCTATGGAAATGGGAGCTCCTGCAGAAGCTGCCAGCAGTGCTGTTTGGGGTTAGCAGGGAACAGAGAGCGATGCAGTCGGGCTGGCAGAGCCTTGGGCTGCAGGGCAGGATGCACAGGGCAGCCCCAGCCCCACCTGCCTGTGCAGGTCTCCCAGATGACCACAAGCTTTTCCTTCAGCTTACCAGGGCAGTCACAGCCCTGCCTCAGGTGCAAAGGCTGTTTAGGGATGGTGCTTAGGGCATCTGGTCCCCAAGGCCATGTCCTGCCCCAGTGACAGCACCCACCCTGCTGCTGGCACAGGGCTCTGGCAGGAGGCAGCACCAAACCATGGGAACAGCATCCTCCAGAGGCAGGCAGGGCATGGGCTGTGCAGGGCAGCAGCACCATGGCCTCACCACGGCCTCCAGCCAACAGGGACAGCCCAGCAGCCTCCCAAAAAACACAAAGGCTACTCAAGATCCAGGCACAGCTTCTCTCCTCTGCAGAGAGCAATGGGGGGACTGAAGCCACTCAGCTGAGCTGGTTATCAGGCCCAGGCTGCTGATAAGGCAGGGCAGTGAGTCTGCACCTTCCAGCCCACATGGAGCTGGGTCCGTGGTGGAAAACAACTCGCTGATGCCGATCAAGTAATTTCACTTTCTACTTCATTATGCTTCGACTTGCTGGGTAAAGCAGATTGAGGTTTGGTGAAGCATGAAAGAACAGGAGAGACAAATCAGCATGCAATCCCTGGTTAATTTGAGGAAGAGGGAGGTTTGTCGGGCGCAGTGAAAGCACCGTTTGTTCCCCTCCTCAGCGGCAGACGGAGCAGGGCCTCGCCACAGCCACATGACACGGCTGGCTGGGCCGGGCTGCACGGGAATCCTGAGCACACTGTCACAGCAGCCACCATCCCAGGGGAGTAGGGCAGGAACAACACCAGCTTTGTGTCGGGCAGCAGTTGCCTTTTCGCATATTAACCCCTTTAAGCACATGATTAAGGAGATACCTGGCCAAGGATGATGTGCCATCAACATGCCAAACACCCAACATCAAGAGCCCCCCAAGACCAGGGACCAGAGCCCCTTCTCCTACCCCCAGAACAAACCGCCTACGTGAGATAAGCTTCACAAACACCGTGTTTATCCAGAACACGCCATTCATTCAGGTCAGAAAATCGGATTTAAAACATGTTATTGCGAACATTTCACTCCCTGTGTGCACACTGTGCTTAGATCAGCTCCAGGGGCTGCTGTGGCCAGGGCTGGGGCTGCACCAACATTTGGGAATCTCTGTACCGAGCTCAAATCTCACTCCTCCTCCATTTACTGCCCTTTTGATGAGCAAATTAGCCATGTTTTAAATTTATTAAGCCTGACCTGGCTGATCCTACAGAGCCCAGGGCCCCAGTACCCCGAGGCGTTTCCCAGAGCCAGGGTGCTGGGGATGCCGACCACCCCTGGGCATTCACTGCTGCCGACATGGGCTCGTGGTGGGCTTGGCCTGAACCATGGTTCAGCCAGAAAGCAATTCTCCCTGTTGTGATATATTGCTAATCTCATCACAAAGGATGATCTCGAAAATTACATCGGCCTTCTGCCTTTCTTCCCTTTGAGCATGCGGCACTTCAGAGCACAGGCACGGAGAGAGAGCAGCCTGGCTCCGGCCACTGGGCAGCTGGACAAGGACAGGACACTGATGGGAGAGGGCAGCTGGCCCTTCTTCTCTTAATTTCCAGCAAACCCTCACTCCCCACCCAGAAAACAAGCAAAATTTAAGAATCCATTTGCCCAAATAACTGCCTGAAGATTATTCTTGTTGGTTCATTAAAGGGGAAGTCAAGCCTGCTGTGATTTAAAGACACGGAAAAACATGACAGCTTGTCACCAGCTGGAACAGAGGCACAAGGCTGCACCCCTGGGCATGGCACCCCTTGGGATATTGCACCCTAACCTCTCTGCTCACAAGCAAACTGGGAGAGCAAGTGCTCACTCCAGCCAGGAATGGATGCAACAACTCCAGCCAGGGAAGTAAAGCCCAATTATATAAATGAGCACTGAAGTCTTCCTGTAATCATTTTTCTGTTAGTATTTTCGGAGCACTTCTAATCAAGAAACAGCTGACTCTCTCATGGAAAATTAGTTTCATCGTGATGAGACGTACTAGAAGAGGCAACAGAGTAATTTGCAGCTTGGGAGCTGATTCGGAAGGGGACTGACTGATCTGTGGCAGCCACCCACACAGGACAGGGACAGACCTGACACATCTTGCTCCCGACCCTGACACGCTTCCACCCCCTGCAGAAAGGGCCTTCCTGCAGCATCCCCTGCAGGGGGACAGCCCGAGCTGGGACTGGGGGCAGGAAGAGGGGCCAAGTGGCTCACAGCAGCCCTGCAGTATCAGCACCCAGCACGGCAGACAGGCTTTCCTGAGGAAGGGGCCTGTCTTCCTCTGCTTTGAGATTTAGAGCTTTCTGTCACATTCAGCATTTTTCCCATTCATTAGTCCACTCGTGCTGCAGAAGCACAGAGGGGCTGTTTGAGTTCATCCTGGTCTCACTGCTACGTGCAGCCTTCTCCTGCCAGCAGCGGGAGCCCCATGCCAGTAAGGGCAACCCCTGCCAGCCCCCAGAGCCCCATTTCAACCAGCACAGTCACAAACCAATGCACCACCACAGAAACTGCTGCTGACCACCCCACCAGATGCTTGGAGTGGGCACAGGGTGCCCAGCAGAGCCTGTGGGGCTCTCACATGAGGGATGCAGCAGCGACTTGGAAGGGGTGAGGGTCCCAAAGGCAGCGGGGGGGGGCTCAGGTCACCCTGCCAGGGCTGGGGGGGGTCCTGCCCACTGCAGACACCTCCCGCAGGGCCCAGAGACAGCAAAACCAGCAGAGTCATGTCTACGCTAAGCCTTTTGCTAAGCCCTGCCAGCAGATCCCCAGCATCAATCCAGCTCCATTAGCATTAGTGATACAAAGGGGCTTAATCAAACTAAGCCTCTAAGGCACTGATAGACAGTTACGATAGTCTTAACTCATAAATAACCCAACTAGGAAAAGCAGCAGCATCCCAGCATTAATACACCATGAGACCTCTGTCTCTATTAGCTTTCCAGTGGCACTGTATTCCCCAGACATGCTGAGTGCCAGAACAATTAAATAAGAGGTTCCTATTAGTTTTAGAGAATTTAATATTAATGCCATCACTGTTACTTAGCCCTTCACCTCTAAATAGCACAGGAAGGAATAATTTGATGCATTAAATGGTCTAAGAATTAACAGTGCAGCAGCAGCACTGAGCTGGTAATTACAAACCACTTGTCCCCAAAATTGGCAAGTTGGCAGCATGCACGTGCACAGAGCAAGCAGGAAGATGGGAGGCTAAAGTGACACTCAGTCAAAACCTGAATATGGGAAATTTGTATCTGGACTGTCTTACAGAAGAATGACCCTGGGGAAACCTCAGCAAGGGGAGGAAAATCCATATTATTCTGAGAGACCCTAAATTTTCCATGCACACATTTAAGGTGACAACTTCCATTTGCACTCCCACAGCTGCCTGCACTCAGGTGTTCATGCCACCTGCTCTGAAAAGCCCTGCACTGGCTTTAGGATACCCAGCAAGAGGAGCACAACGTGCTCTGCACACATGGGAAAACTCAGGCGGCCAAGGGAACTCATAAAACATCTACAGCACCAAAGCACCCGTGCAAGGAGCTCTGCAGCCCAACAGCAGGCAAGGCTGGTGGTGGGACTGAGCCCAGGCCACCCAGGTGCAGCAGCCAGCTCCAGCAGGTGGGAGAAGCAGGAGGGCACAGTTCACCTGGGCACCAGGGCAGTAATGCCAAGGATGGCTGTAAAAGCACACTGGGCTTTGCAAATCCCAAGAGCAATGCAGGGCTCTGCTGCAGCTCCTCTCGGAGAGGAAGGGCACAGTGACACGTGCAGGCTGGAGCACAGAGCACAAGCAGCGTTTGCCCAAGTTAAATATTACCCTTCCTTGAGAGATTCAGGCTCTCCTACTTTAATTGCCATCCAGGAGCTGTGACTGCACAGGACTGCATGTCCTGTTTATTGTCCATCCCTCCATGCCCATCTGCAGCCAGCCTGCTCTCCCCATCCTGCTCCCCTCTCCAGGATCAGCACAGACACTCCCTAGGAGGAGCAGAGCCTCGGCTGGCAGTGGATTCCTGAGCAGGCAGAGCACAAACGCTCAGCTCTGGCCCCACACACAAAATGCACAATCAAAGGCACTGACACAGCCACCGACCCGACCTCCGGGCTGGCAGCACCGGCTGCTGCTACCACAGCAAACATTTACACTTCCAAACACTTACAGCCCAGCGTTTGTTCCTTCGGTTCATTAGGAGACAAAGGGCTGGGAATTCCTGCATCCTGGACACCCTCCGGAGGCGTCAGGAATCCCAGTGCCTGAGCCCAGTGCTCATGCAGGATCAGGATGAACAAACAGAGCCAGAGCTTTCGTTAAGAAAAATAATAAATAAGAATTAACTGAACGCTTGGGCAAGCAAGGGAGAGGAAAAACAGGCAGATCCTCCCCAGAGCTGTCCTTGAAGCGGGAGGCCAGGGAAGGACATGGGCAGCTTGGGACAACTCCTCATCCCCTGGGCCATGGGAACTGGCACAGCTGCAGGAGACAAAGGAAATCCTCTACTGCAGGCAGGTCCTGCCACCAAGCTGGGCATCTTGCTCTCACAGGCGGTCACAGGACAGCAGGAAAATGGGGACATGTGGACTGGTGCTGCCTAGGAAATGCAGTCAATAGGGAGTTTCACCCGTGCTGTCCTTCACCAGCTGGAAGCAACCTAGAATAGTCAGACCACAGCAGAGAACAGGAGACAGGTGGGGTTTGGATTTAAAATTTCCATATACACCACACACTAGTTAAATAGATTTCGAAATCATTGATTTGTTAGTCTTCCAGATCAGGAGATTATACCCATTGGAGAGTATGAAATTGTCAAAAAACAGCTTAAGAGTAATGGATCTACTGACTCAGTTCACACACCACAAACTGCACTGTCCAGAGCATTAACACCCTGACCCTGATGGAGAAAAAGAGAACAGGTTCTGTTGTTTAGGCTTTTCCCTGCCAAAACACCAAAGCCCTGATTTTTCAAGCATGTTTTACAAGTTCAGCGTGGCTGAACAAAGAGGGTTATCACATGTACAGCCTCATGCCTGCTGCAAGGGAGCTGTTCCAAGGGGGGGTCCGAGAGGCTGTTCCAGGTCAGTGGTTTGCCTCTCCCAGCAGGCTGGAGTGTCCAGCTGTGAGGCGTGGGGAGCCCCCCTGCCCAGCTGGCACCCCAGGCAGGCTCTGTGCCCACAGCAGCCAGGCCAGCAGCCACTCCTCATCCAGCCAGACCCACGGCACATCTCCCACTGCCATTAATGGCCACTGCACGGTCCAGCACGTCCTATTCACATCTTCTCTCAGAAAAAAAGCAGTGCAGGGAAAGCCCTGCTCCCATCGAGCTCACATCCCAGGGGATCTGCTCCTGGCCACGGGGATGAGGGGCAGAACCCAGGGCAGGGATTCTCACCCGTGGAGGGCTGGCCTGTGCCGAGCCTGTCCCTGCCTCCGACCTGAGCAGGGCAGGGGTGGGACACCCCCAGCCAGCAGGGAGGGGCAGGGCAGGGGCAGAGTGCCATGCTGTGCCCCGGCTCACCCTGGGCACACCCAGGCACTGCCAGCACTGCCCTGCTCAGCAGGACACAGCCACCCCAGGAGCTGTGGCCTCTCTCCTGACCTGAACCTGCTGCTCCACTCTTGCTGGGGTTAAAAGAGCCAGAGGCAGGCTCATCTCTGCAGTCTCATGGCCAGTACCTGCTCGTGGGAACAAAGCATCCCGAGCTGCCTCAGCCCTGAGAGTACAAAGGCTGCTTTGCACCATGGAGACCAAGGAGAGATCCCTCGGTAGCAACACCCCAAGACTGTCCCTGCTGTGGTTTCTTCTCTGTACATTGCCAGGTCCTGGGAAAGCAGCCATCCCAGCAGCCAGGGAAGGGGCACAGCCACAGCCCCAGCTCCACACTATGCATCTGCCTGGCTTGCCAGCCCTTTTAACTCCTAAAAAATTCTCCAAGCTGGAATTCTTCAATCACGTGGGATGATTATTGTCCGAGATTTTCAAAGGCAGCAGCTCAGAGCTCCCTGCCAAGGGTACTCTCACCATGCAGTGCCGTTTAAGACCCACAGCAGCTTGGCCTCCACAGTCAGATTACAGAGTTGTTCTTGTCTGCAATAATTAAAGGCAACACTGTGAATGGCCTCTCCAGCTGCTGTGTTTTATTAGAAGCAAAAAAGCTATCAGAGAGAGAGTGCAACTTTGAACTTCCAACACATAGACCATTACCTATGGGATTTTGTAAGACCTCTGATGCCCTAAGACATTTATTAGCTTTGTTGTGAGCTATGCAACCTTGGAATACACAACATTTTTATATGATTTTCTTCTGCCTGACAAGCAAACTGGTAATACAGCTGCTGTAAATAAATTAACTGATTCCATTATCAGTGCAGGGAATGACTTCACTGGGAAAAAATCATCCCTTTATCTATAAAGTTATTTAACACCTAGGTGACTGTCCATCAAATCCCAGCCTGTGTGACGCCTTCCTGTGTGTCAGCAGAACAGCAATGGCATGGGTCTGTTTGGGAAGCCATGAACAGGGGAAAAGAAAAACCCCTTCCTTCCATCCCCCCGCAGATCTGTGCTGTCCGTGCCCTTCAGGAGCAGAGCGCAGGGCTCAGCACACACAGACTGTGCAGGGACAGGCTCGGGGCTCGTCCCCAGCATTGTCCCTCTCTGCTGCCCCGTCCCTCCTTCCCAGACACGGCCAGCATTTACCCACAGCGCGGCCACGCTGCCACCAGGCACAGGAGAACCCTTACACCTTATCACGGGAAGGGGGAATAGAATGTCCTGGCGTCAGAGCGGATTCGCACCACCCTGTACCACAGCACCACGCTCAGAGCTGAGCCTAAGCAGTGCCATTAAGTTACACATTAATCGCAGATAAGCAGCCACAGGGCTACAGAGCCGGCGAGCTCGGCCAGGGATCAGCGCTTGCAGAGCCCCGAGCTGCAGCCCGGGCTCACGGGACAGCCCGTGGCCCCCGGCTCCCACCCCAGCGGGCTCGGCTGCCTTTGTACGAACAGGGAACAACCTGAGGCAAGTCCGGCAGAGGCTGCCTGTGATCAGGCTGTGCAGATGGGGCCGCAAAACATCCTGCCTGTCCCTCTGTGGGCAGGAGCAGCCATCGCTGCCTCCTCCTGCCCGGGCCACCAGCGCTCACCTGGCTCTGCAACTGCTCGGGGAGGAATGAGCACACACAGGGGCACCTCAGGGAACAGCAAACACCCTTTTCTTCCTTCCCTCTCCCCCTCTGAAACACCTTTAAGCTCCTCGCACACAGCAGCAGCTGAAGTCTCCCTAAGAGTCTCCAGCGTCTGCCGAGGGATCTGACCACTCGCTCATCGAAACGTGCAACAGGGCACAAGGGGAAAAATAAATAATAAATAAACTAATCAATTAAAATTGAACTAATCAATAAAAATAAACTAATCAATTCCAGCCTGTCTGCAGCCAGAGGTCGAGCTTTGCAAACATGAGTCAGACATACAGCTACCTTGGAAAAGCTGAACACTTCGGGAATGGGAGTGCTCCCAGGTGGAACAGCCAGAAGAGCTGAGCAGGCAGGGAGGGCAGGACTGCTCCGGGCCAGGGCAGCCCCGAGGGGCCCCAGGAAGGAGCTGCTTGGGGCTGGTGTCCCACAGACCCTGCCCACATCAGCACCTCCAACACACGGGGCACGGCAGGAGTGCACAGCAATGCAGCAGCCCACCCTCCTCCTCCTCCCTGCCAAGGCACCTGCCATTCCCTCCACACTGGATAACGAGATTTTAGATTACACCAATTTATCCACTCAGGTTACCCAATTTGTGCAGGTTGTGTTTGCTTCCCCAAGGTATTACAGCTAAAGGCCATCCTCCCCCAGTCTCCCCTTCCCCCCAGCCCTAAAAATGCTTTGATGCTCTCTGGCAGCATCCTGAGATGTTTGGGGATTTGTGACCCCTCCCCAGGCAGGGGAGGACACCCTGGGAAGGGGAGGCAGCTGGGGGAGGGCAGTGTGGGGAAAAGGGTCAGGGTCAGCCCTACTCTGCCACCAGCTTCCTGCAGTGCTGCACCCAACCCGAGAATTACTGTGTTGACAGGCGTTTTTTCTTTTTTAATTAGGTGAAAGCAGGGTTAACCTAGAGCACCCTGAAGCTGGGCAGCCCCTGCCCCCCTTCCTGCCACAGCTCCCTCCATCTGCTCTTGGCCCTGCAGCCCTTCCCAACCCGATGCACAGAACAACCAACCCTGGAGCTGCCTCACAGGGCCAGGTACCAGCAGAGACCCTGCTGCTGCAGCCTGGAAACCATCAGACCGTGTGCTACAGCCCCAGACACGGGAAAGTTAGGCTGATGGGGTGACTGCAAACTAACAAACCTGCCCAGGCCTTTGAAACACAAAGGGATGCTTGACCAATCCTTGCTCACATATGCGTTAGGGCAGGAAGATGCAGAATGGGTCTGGGCAGGAGGAGAACCGAGGCAGCACCTTGTTTGCAGGTTTGATTAGCAATAAATTAAACATGGAACATTTTACACCTGGCTGTCACACAAGATGCTGTGCCAGCCCCACAGCAGGACTCAGGCCACATCCAGGAGAGATGGGGCAGCCAGGACAAGGGGCCCACAGCACAGGCAGGATGTGACAGAGCACGTCACGTCCCTGCACTTGCTCCAGGGTTATTCCCAATGCAGCAGGCAACGAGGCAAAAACAAGCAGCTCTGAGAGGCAGAGAGGAGAGATGTGTGCAAAGTCCCAGGGCTGCTTTGTGCAAAGGGAAGGAGCAGTGATGCTGTGGGGAGCACCTGCTGCTGCCTGAGAACAGCCTGATTCACCTCAGAGCAGAAGCTGCCCATGTCTGTCTCCTCCAGCCAAGCCTTTTGGTTGAGGTCTTTCAGTTCTACAGGCCACAGTGCCCACAGTCACATTCACAGAGCAGGAGAGCTGTGACCAACATTTGCCATTCTTGCATCAAATGGCAGCAAGACATTTTGGTTCCTGGAATAAACTTCTCCTTTTAAGAAAAGGAAAAGATGATTTGAGTAACCAGTGTATTTTCAACAGCTTGCTCAACTGGACCATGTCACTGCACACAGGTGAGGTGGTGCAGAGCATGGTCACAGCTCATAGGCATGGAAACAGGGCACCCCAGAGCACCAACACACCTCCTGTGGCAAAAACCCCAACCCTACAGGAAAGAGACCCCACACAGCTTGGACAGTGTGCTTGCCCTGGCACTCCAGGCAGACCCTGACAAGCACAACAGCTCTTAACTGGAAAGGAATTTTAAACTTGCCTCAATACCCACCTATAGGGACAGTTCTGAACTGTGTGCTCACCCTGCACCCTCTGCTTTGCTCCTCCACAAGCAGCACTAGCTCCTCTGCTGCCAAAGTCCCGCAGGTGCCAGGGCAGCGCTGCAGTGGGGACCAGGACAAGGGGAGAAGGGACCCCTGTGAGCTCCGACGCTGCTGACAGCCACAGCAGGGAGATGTGGGGTTCCTGTGTGAGCCACAGGGAGTCTGGTCTCTGCTGAAGAGCCACACAAGCTCACAAGAGTCACAGCTGCTTTTCTAGAAAGTGGAAGCCTGACTGCCAAATGCCAGAGCACCTCACTTAGCTGTCAGCATGAAGCTTTATCTATCTGGAAATGGTTTCAAGCTGAAAGCTAGAAAAGGAAGCCTTTTCCCCAAAATCCTCCATGATGGTCAATGACTAACAAAATTCTCACACTCCTACTTCCCCCATTGCCTCGGAGTTCTCCAATCTGGTTTAGCATTTGGTCACTGCTGCTGTCAAACCTGCCTGCTGAACTCCGGCTTCTTCGAAAGCAAGGCTTGCCACACAGGCTGAGGAATATTCCCACTCAATAGCTGGTCTCCAGGCTGGCATTTCCAAGGGCTTTGATCCATTCCAAATAAGGCAATCAGCTTAGCCCTTGATTAAATACATAGCATAATCCACCTAAATCTTGTTAGCCGAGCAGCAAGTTGCTCGTCTCACCAGTTGTGGGTGGCACTGTGTGTCACCGCGGGGCTGTGGCACCGTGCAGGTGTCCCTCAGGGCATGTCCTGGGCTGGCAGCAGCACTGGGGCAGCCAGTGACCACAGCAAGGCCACTCCAGCAAGCCCCTGTGTAGTCGAGATGCAGAAGTTCATGGGATCCTCCTACAAAGCTTCCCCTGCAGCATGCAAGAAGCACCCATGGAAGGTGCTTGTCCCCTCCCAGCTGGCAGCTACAGAAGGGGTGCCCCCAGGGCTCTGGGCACCCAACAGACAGCAAAACCCATTAAAAAAATCCAGGAAAAGAGAGATCACTGGCCCTGAGCAAGGGAGCCAGGCTGCAGCATGGATCACTGCAGCTTTGGGGGAATGTCACACCACAGCAGTTTTCCCCTCCTCGGGAGGAATGAATCAGTAGCCCAGCACTGTAGAGCCTCAGCAGAACAAGATAGTGCTGAGGGGGGAAACACAACACAAGGGCAACTGCTCCCCTGCCAGACAGGAGCCTGGCCCAGGTGAGATGCAGGTGTGCAAGATGCAGCCAGGACATCAGCCTCACACACATCCACCCACCTCTGGCTGCTCTGGCCAGTTCCTCCAGCTCAGACAGCAGGGAAAGGCAGCAGCACCTCCCTCCTGGTGCCAGGCCCCTCTCCACTCCTCTGCACTCCCCAGAGCACACACCACTGTGGGTGCACAATGCTCGTGCTGTCCCCAGCAGTGGGACACAGGCGATGAGGCAGCTCGGGAAGTCTGGCAAAAGGAAACCCTCCTTCCCCAGGGGAGCCCCATTCCCCTGCTGCTTGGCTCGGGATAATGTTTCCAGGTGAGCCTTCCAAAGCCTGCCGAGGCAGAGCAGCCAGCAGGGAAGGCTGTGAGGGTGCTGCTCCCAGCACTGAGCCTGTGTTCCCACTCCCCAGCAGCCAAACTCTCCCACCCAAAGTTACACCGGGATAGGAGATCTGCCCCCGAGATCACAGCGGAGGTGTTACTTCAGTCTTTAGAAGACAAATTCCCTGACAAGTGCTTTGCTCCCTATTTCCCTCCAGGTTTCAGAGCCAGCAGGCTCTGCATGCAGGTGACCCACTGGGGCTGATCCCCACCTGCAGATCTCTGTTCCATGCTGCATTAGCAACACCAACGCTTCCTGCAGCAGCCAGGCACGTTTCAATAGCTACCGGAAGGATTTTAAATTAATTTATCCCCCTTAACACATTATATGGCTTCTGTCATCCCATTTACCCTAAAAAGCCCAGGTATAGATCTTGAGGGCAGTGCAGGGATGAGGAAAAAAATTATTTACAAATTAGTAAGGAGGGGATAAAAAGGAAAAAAACAAGTCTTGGGCAGAATCCCAAAGCACAGTTTCAGGCAGATCAGGAAAAAACTTCACAGGATTTCAAACAAACAAACAAACAAAGAAAAAAAATAAGCAGCCAACAGAGGCAATATCTGCTTTCACCAAACACTAGCCAGGAAGGCTGAGCAGAGCTCAGCTTGCCAGCCAGCAGCTGGTGTAACAGGAATCAGGTTTTTGGCACGGGGATCCTCCCCCCAAGCCGGGCAAGGGAACAGGCTGCCCGCAGAGGAGCTGGGATGATAAATGACAGCAGTTGAGCACTGCAGGGGCATTTCACTGCTTCAGAGGCTGCTGCTATAACAATCTTCTCTGACTCAGCAGCTGAAAGGGACGCTGGGAAGGAAGCACCATAAAAAAAAAAGTCATGCATTATTAATATGGACTCTGGCAGCAAGACATGAGTTGGAAAAACACTGAGGGGAAAAAAAAAATGACTGCAGAATAAAAGCGAGCTGCATGTGGAAGCATTTCACATTCCTGCGGGAGTGGGGGCCACGCTGTGCCCCTCCAGGGTCCCCAGCTCCACGGGAACCCCGCGTTTGCTGACAGGAACTCAACACCCACGGTGTTCTCCCTCGACTACAGCCCTGAGCAGGAACCACCGTGAGCCCTGGGCATGGCCAGGGTCTCCAGTACAGCAGCTCTGGGTTTCCCAGCAGTTCATTTGTATTTATTTACCTGTGCTCTGTGCCCAGCCTGCTGATCCCTCCCTGCATCCCAGCCCTGGAGCAGCCGAGCCAGAGGCAGCCACAGCTCCGTGCCCCAGCCCGCAGCCTCTGCCAGCCCCGTGACGCAGAGGGCACGGAGGCAGCCACTGAAATGCCTTCCTTCTCCTGCCAGGTAGCAAGGGAAAAAATATCTTTGCACTTGACTACCTGGTGCACTGCAGCGTTTGCTTTCCTCCTCTATTCCGACTGCTCTGTACAGATTTTTTTGGAGGCAGTTTTTAAACATTAGTGTTCACGTAGCCGCCTTCTCCACTTTCCGGCCAAAATCCTGCTGCTGTGGGGAGAGACACCAGCAAGAATGTGCACTCTTGTGTCTCAGGCACCCCACAGCCCTCACCAGCCTGTCCTGCCAGTGCAGGGAAACCCCCGAGCCCCACTCAGGAGCCTCCTGGTAGTGCATGAGCACAGCTCGAGTCTCAGCCCAGCCTGGTCCCGTCTCTCCCCAAAGCAAGGGAGGTGGCTAACACAGCACCAGGTTTCAAGAGGCTCCTTTGGTTATTTGTAGGGCAACAGCATTCAGTAAAACCAATCAATTATTTTGCCATTAAATTCTCCAGACACACAAGCACTTCCTGCAGCAGCCAGGCACGTTTGCACTGGTGGAACTGCTTGTACCACAGCCCAACCCACAGCAGTGCAGTGGGTGTTTTGCCTGTATTTGCTTTCTTCCATTACGTGTGCAGTGGCATCCTCCATACAGAAATAGTTCCCAACCTTTACCTTTCAGATTAGAAAGGCACCAGGGAGGGAACAGCTTCACAGGAGCTGTCTCACACACAGCCCAACCATCACACGGGCACACGCCTGCTCACTGGAGCAGGAAAACAGCACAAGCTCCCACCGAGCAGGGAGACTGAGGCACAGCCCACAGGAAAAAGAACACGGTCCTGTTTGAACTCACATCCCCTGGAAGCAGCCTCTTCCCTGCCACAAGAGTGGGGGGACAGACAGGGACACTCCAGTTTGGGTCCCCTGTGCTGCAAGGGGGGCTGGCCAGTACCCCAACAGCATCTGCAGAGGGACCCCAGCACGAAAGCCCCACTCAGGGTAAGGAGTCTAGAGAGGTTTGTGCCAGACCATGATGCCACATACAACTGCAGGCTTACAAAGGGCAGAACCCATTGCTTTTGTACCTCAAACAAAAACCTAGGAAAATGACCTTAGGAAGTCACAAAAGGTCACCACACGCTCTCAGCTGAAGCCCCAGCAAGCAAGCACTAACCCATCAGCTGCCCTGCATAGCCAGGAGGGAGGCAGGAGCTCAAGCTGAGCTTCTAACACCCTTGCAGAAACATTTACATGATTTGAGAAAGTGAAGTGTCAAATAAGGTGCACTGCAGCTTGTGGCTTTATCAAAAACACCCACAGTCACTACAAAGCACAGTGCATCCCCCAAACACACGTCCTCCCAGGTCTCTCCTCCACTTTAGCAAGGCCAGCAAGCCCCAGAAAATTTCTTTTATAATGAAAAAAGGACCCTGTGGCCCTGCCCATCACACTCCACAGCACAGCTGCACCCATGAGGACGCTTCCCACTGGGATGAGGGCTACACGTGCTGTCTGCTGTCACCCCAGGACCCTTCCAGCAGCAGATGAGGATGGCCAAGGGCTCTTCTCCTGCCGGGCACTGACATCACCCTCAGCTTTCCAATCCACCTTTCCTTTCAAAATAAGAGCAGCTCCAGGGTAATGCTGAAAGCCCTGGTGGTTTTAATGTTATCTATTTCACATTCCACAGAAAACCACACCCACCAACATCTCTCAAAAGTTTCTGATTTGAGCTTATCTTGCATTTCAACAGCACAGTCCACTATACATTTTCTCCTCCATCTCTCCAAACAGGACTAATCCCCATGGTATTTAGAGCTAGTGCTAGAAAAGCTTCAAACACACATTAATGACCCTAAAGCATCCATGTTCAAAATGCTGCCAGCCAAAACCACAGCCAGAACAGTCTGAATGCAAGGGAGAAGAAAAAGCCTGTATGGAAATAAACTTCACTAAAATAACCCAGCAAAGGTTTTGTCAAAGTACATACAGGCATTGTATTGTGACAATGACGTTTTAAAAATAAAGCTGTTCAGGGAAGGCTTTTCTTGCTCTGTACAGCTGCACATCAGCTTCTCTTCCAGATCCCCCATCCCTCAGAGCTGCCACAGGGTGAGCAGAGCCAATGGCATATCAACCATGCCACCACCACTGCTGCCACCCTTGCAAGGTTCCCCAGAAATTTCAGTTCAGATGAAGTAGTTAAAGACTCCATGTGCTCAGATGTTTAAATCCACCACTTATAACAGCATTCAAACGGGACCAAGTGCAAACACACAGCTCCCCACACTGCCTGCAGTGGTCCCCAGAGGGGTTCACCGTACCCTGCAGAGCAGATGCTGCCTGACTTCATGCAATTAATGAGTGTGCCTGGAGGAGAGACAGAGGATCAGCTCAGGAAATGAAGCAGCAGTGTCCTTATCTCCACCAGAGTCAGCAGCCACCTCAAGTGGCCGAGCTGCTGAAGCCCTGGCCTTCCACGGCCTCCCAAACCCATGAAGACCATGTCTCCTGGGCTGACAGCACGGGTGGGTTTGCTTTAAGCTCTGCTCTGCTACAGATTACTTTGAAGCACTCAATTTTTCAGGACTGAACCGGTGCCTGGAAGTTTTTGTGTCTGCCAATCAGCTTCCACAAGCCAGGCTTCCAGAGATACACGGATGAAACATGAACTCTTCACATACTCTCTGCAGTTGCAACACCCAGTGAGCCACCAGCAAAATAACCCAAACCAGACGTGCCTGATAAACAGCACAGGTGCTCACAGGCAAAGAAAACCCAGTAATTCATCTGCCTTCAAAGAAACCTTGTAATTTGTCAGCCTTGAGCAAAAGGTGGTCTCCAACCAACACTCTGCACCACCACCAGCATCTTGGATGCACTGGCACAGGAGCAGCTGGGTGGAACAGGGCTGTCCCCCAGCCTGGACCTGCCTTGTAGGAGCTGGGAGAACGTGGTGCTGCCAAAGGAATGATTTCCCACAGCTGCCACCAGTCTCCTTCTGCTCCCAGCTCGGGAGATCCCGAGCTCAAGTTCTTGTATCAAGGAGCACTTGAGGATCTCTTACTACCCCCAGTCACTGTCAGATCCAATGACTGCAATATCCTCTGTGGGATATGCTGTGGAAGCAGGCTGTTCCTTCCTTAGGTTGTGAAATGCTGCTTGGCAGACCTTTTGGGCAGAGGAGGGTGAAGGAGGGCAGTGCTGCCGTGTTCACAGTGAGATACCTGTGAACAGCAGGTATCCTCGTGCTGCCTGGGGAAGACCTGGAGATCAAAGCCAGGGCTATGGCAGCACAAACCTCATTTGATTATTCCAAGCTGCACCTTCACCTTCCATCCCTGCTCAGACAGCATCCAGGCACCCAGCGTGCTGCCAGCAAACCCAGAAGGGACACCTGCACCCAGACCCTGCCCAACCAAGCCAAGGCCACCACAGGCCACCAGTGTCCTGTTTGAACAGGCTGCCACCAGCACCCCAGCACGGGCAGTGTGTGCTGCCCCTCACTCAGAACTCTGCCCTGCCATCACCCACTGACCCCACCCAGGCTCCTCCTGCCCACATTCCCCCAGCAGTGCTCAGAAGGCAAAGCAGCAGCAACCCGCTCCCCCCACAGAGCTGCCCCACTCCCTGTCCCCACTGTGCCACCCCCCTGCCCCCGACCATGCCCACCACCCTTCCTCTGTTCCTCACCACCACGGACAACTCAACCACTTCCCACAGTCCTTCCGGCTGGGACAAGCTGGCAGTAGCAAAATCTTTCACCATTTTCCCTCCCAGAACTCCTCTGTGCTAAGATCTGCCAGGCTGATGCATTAAACGACCAAACTAGATCAGCTACTTTTGGTATACTTTTGGTAATATTGTTCCAAAAGTGACAAAAGAGCTGTACCGAAGCAGCTGTTGATCCCCAGAGCACTGCTCTGCTGGTCACCAACACACAGCCTGACAGAACAGTGTTTCAAAGCACTCCTGCCTATCAAATTAAAGTTCTTGCACCATAAATGTAATTCAGGGCTAGTGGTGCTACCTCATGCCCCGTATGACCGGTTGGGAGCAATTCCTGATAAGTTTGGAGGAAGTAAAGCCAGACTGAATTACAGCTCTCTCTCAAAGGTAACAATCTTTCACCCAATAATTTAAATTCTCTACATTGTTCTCCTGCATCAGATCCAACCAAGTATGACTCCTGTGGAAATTTAAATTTAAAAAAATAAAATTAAATAAAGAGGCTCCAACATCCATCCAAGACAACAAAGGAAAATCCAAGAGCTGCTACCTGAGCACTAGAGAAGGCCCCTGCCAGCCCTCCCAGTCACCCTCTACACCAGGACCAAGTCCAAGGTCTGAGAAATTCCCACTGTCGCAGTTAGAGGTATCAAGGTGAAATAACTTGCAGCTTGAAAAACCATTATTGCTTTCAGGTGAAGGAGGAAATTCCCTTAATTTCCTAGGCCCTGTTCAAAGAGAGTAAAACCAGACACTTTCAGGAAAGCTGTATGAGCTGCCACCACGTAAAAACAATGAAGGGATGAACCCACACCCCATGGATGAATTCAGAAGCAGAGGATGGGATGAAACAGAAACAGCTCCTCCACCTCCCAGTTCAGCACACTCCTTGTGCCTGTGTCATCCTTGCTCCACCACTGGTGTCTGGGCATGGACAGAGTGCCTCTGGCAAGCCCATTTCTGCACATCCCATCTGGGAAGGCAAAAGGCACAAAGGGCAGGTGTCCCAGGAGGGCAAGAGCCTCAGTGCCAAAAATGAGCCCTGCAAAAACACCTGTTGAGGTGGCCCCTGACCTCCATAACAGGACAAAACTGTTTGCCCAGTGCCAAGCTCTGTTTTTTCCAAGATGAGGCCAGCGTGACTTCTCACAGTGCAAGCCCAGCCTGCCCTGCAGCCCTGCTGGTCCCACCACATCTGAGCACGAGCGACCTCCCCACCCGCACAGCACCCCCAGGTACCTGCTGCCTGCAGGGCCTCCCGGGCAGTGGGGCCCGTGCGGACACGGGGGCAGCTCATGGAGCCTCCAGCCACTGCAGCCCCGGCCGTGCCCCGGCCCCAGAACAATCGGCTGCCTCATCCCGCACACAATGGCCACGATGAGACAGACCCACACGATCACCCGGCCTCGGCTGCGCCGGGAACGGCCTGGAGCACCAGGAGAGCCCGCTGTGCCTGTGCCGTCGGCTGGCTCCGGGCAGGTCACCTCCCACGGGGGCTGTGGGGGCCCAGGGATGTCATTGCCAGGGTGGTGAGTGGGGAGGACAGACGGGTGTTGGATGTGAAGGCTGGGAAGGAGGCGGCACTGGCTGTTTACATTGGATCGCTCTGCACAAACTTGAGGCCACAAGAACATTTCAGTTCTGTGGGAGGAAACCTTGGTGAAGAACAGGAAAGAGTAGCTACCTTGGGCATCACATAAGTCCAGGCATGACACAAATGTAAGGCCCAAAAGCCCTGGCCTCCCTGCAGGAGCCAAGCATGGCTATTTGCTGACAGTAAACATGAATTTCTTCCTGCATTTCCATCTGGAGCTGACTGCTGGGTTACCTGGGCTGTGAGCAGCCAAACACCACGGACAATCAGGTGGCAGGCCAGCGCTGGGCAGGCAACTCGGAACCCAGGTTGGGCTCCCCTTCCCCATCTCCAAAGGGCACCAGGAGCAGTTATCCAGCTTTTCCAGCTGACAAGCATGCCAGCTCCACACCGATGCGCTGAGACAGCACCCAGAAGTGCAACTGTCCCAGTTTTCCCCTGGCACTGGCACACAACTGCTTGAACACAACACGCCTCAGCAGTGCTGATGAAATTTTCCCCCACAAACACAGGGCTTGGGGACAGGCTCCCACTCATGGTGACAGCACAGCCTGCCATGGGGATACCATCCTGCCACAGGGCCATTCCTGGCCCAGGCAGGGCAGGCTGGTTCCAGCCCTGCCACCACCAGCTGCTGACCCCCACGAGCAGAGTTGGCTTTAGCAGACCCTCCCCAGCAGCTTGTGGCACCAGGCAAACAAAAGCCCTTCCAGGCTCCAGCTGGTTCAAGCTCACTTGCAGCTTTAGGCCCCATTTATTTGGATTTTTTCTCTTCAATTGAGGTACAATCAAGGAATGGTTTAATCACTTCCCTGCCTGTGGTTTAGCCAATGAACTGCAGGTCCTTTAGCCACTTCCCCAGCACGCCCTACAAGGGATGGTTGCAGGGCAGAGGTTTCCCCAGGCCCTTCAGTGGCCACAGAAGAGCAGCCCAGCCCTATTCCACACACTGAGGCAGCAGTGGGCAGGACAAATGGCCCAGAACTCTGCTGACAGCATCTCTCCATCACCCACATGTGGTTGATTTATTCAAATCCCCAGCTCTGCTCATGTCCTATCTCAGTTGCTCTTCTCCCAAGCTTCTACTCACCACTGCAGCCTGAAAGCAAACTCCCTCCAAGTGCTGAGAGGATCAGCCCAGCCATCCCAGGAATACTGGGCCGGGTTTTCATGATGAAACATTTTTGGCTGAAAGAGGAAGGGAAAAAAAAAAA
>VZTR01026737.1:53059-72458 GCA_013400775.1 Chaetops frenatus | reverse complement strand
GAGCGGGGCGGGCCCGGCTGCGAGCCCCCGCCGCACCGCCGGCTCCGCGGCACACACCGCCCCGTGCGCCGCCCGTGCTCCCGGCGTACCGGGCAGCGACCTCGGGACACCCGGCCGTGGTCCTGCTGTGCCGCTGATGCTCCTGGGATAGCCAGCGTTAGCCGCGGGGCGCTCGGCAGTGACTCTGGGCCCCCGGCAGCGGCCCTGAGACTGACTGCAATGGCCCAGGGCACCCAGCTCAGGGGATACCCAACAACGGCCCCAAGACACGCAGAGGTGGCTGAGGGCAGCCGGCCATGGCTCCAGGACACCCAGCCATGGTCCTGGAAGACTCACCAATGGCTCAGGACACCTAGCCCTGTCACGCACCTGGGACACACAGCAGCTGGAGAGCAAGAGCTGAAGCTCCTGCCCCGGCCCACCAAACAGCTGGGGGCTGTTCGAGCAGGTGCTGGGTGCCCCTGGACACTGCAGGGGGAGATGCAGCCAAAGGGGAGGTGATGGGCACAGATGGGTGGAACGGAAGAGGGAGAGAAGTCATCACGGTCAGTGCAGTACTCAGCACTACCAGCAACCACAGCCCAGTTGGTTACAGAGTAATTAAGTAGTTTTGCACACATTTTTTGGGCAGTTCCCCTGATGTGTGTAGGAGGAGTTGGAAGACGATATGGAGATGCCTGAAAATGAAAATATGAGAGACCAGAAACACCGTCTTTATCGAGGGAGCCAGAAGTAGCTGCAGAGCAGATGGGGCCCAGCCCAGAGAGGACTGGTTTTTGCCTCGTTTATGATTGCAGACTTTGCTCGGGGGAGGCTGGAAGGAGAGATAATTCTTATTTCACCAACAGATAGTGCTGAGAAAACCAAGCCCAGGCTCCAGGCAGGAAGGGAGGCCGTGGGCCAGACATGGCCAGCTGCCCCTGCCCAGGGTGGGCAGCAAAGGCAGCAGCACTGTCAGGAATGATGCGCTGTGGGGTAGGAGATGGGGACACGCCATCTTCCAGGATGTGCCCAGTATGTCCCTCCAGACACGTGTCCTGGGGACAAGTGTCTCCCAGGCAGGGAGGGAGGCACTGCTCAACCCAAACTTCTGACCCCACAACACGGTGACTGTGGGGCTGGGGGTGCCCTGCACCAGCCCCTTTCAGCCCAGTGCCAGACACTGATAAAGGATTCTCCAGGTATGGCTGTGTGTCACAGAAATCCCTGGAAGGACTAGCCCCGCTTCCAGCCTGGATGCAGGGAGGGCAAATAAAGACAACAGTTCCCACGTTCAACAAATCGGACACAAGCAAGCTTCTCTTAGATACAAATTCTCAGTGGAGTGAGGAGATAAGAATAAAGATAAAGTTAAAAAAGAGGGGAGTTTAGCAGAAAAGTAGAAATCTGTCATTAAAAGGTAAGGCATTCATTTTCATGTGCCAAGGCATGGAAGGATGCTGAGGAAAACAGGGATTTCCCTGGAGAGGCTGCATGGGTTGCATTAACTTCAGGAATGAGGAAACTGGTACTTGTTCCTGTTTTCCAGGACTGCCACTCCATCACCACCTTCATTGAAATAAATTAAATCCTGAGCCCTATTAACTTCTGGTAGTCCACAGTACAGCAGCAGAACTGCTTGGCCAAGTGGAGGCTGGATTTGCTGGTCACAAAATAGCCTTTAGCCAACTCCTAAAAGGATGCCTTGGGCAAGGAAATGCAAGAAGATTTCTTGCTTGTTTTATGATTTGTTTGATGCAGACATGGTCAAAGGTGAGACATCGTCGCAACCAATAATCTAACCTTTAGAACATATTTAATTAGCAATGACATTGCTGGAGGAGCCACCCAGAAACTTGCTCCCAGGCCTGGGCTGCCGCAATGGGGACTGTCATAGACAAGAGAGGTCAGGGAAGCCTTGGAGCCACACTGGGACGTGCCTGCCCCGCTCTGAGTCACCTCCCATCTCCTTCTCTCCCCAGAGCTCCACTCAACCCACTTCACTTGGACCCTTTTATTTTATCTCAGTTTCTTCCCCTCTTGTCCCTCCCCGCCTCTCCACAGCATCCCAGCTGAGGGGTTAGGAACATCAGTCAAAGCCATCCTCCCACTCTTCACCCTTTTCCAATAAAATAGAATGACATTAAACATCATGAGAGGTTTCAAAGTCTCGGATCCTTCCGCAGGCCGGGTCGGGATCGGGGCGGGAGCGCTGCCAAGTGGGGCTGTCACAGGGAGTGCGGGGGTGGCTCTGCCCGAGGAGCGCTGGCTCTGCCCCATCTCCAGCCGCTGCAGCCCTCCCGGCTGGGGGAGCAGCAAAGTCCCACTTTCTGCAGAGCTGAACCCACCGATGGTGCCTGAGACACTTTTAGGAGGGTTTGTGAGAGCAGCTTTGCCGGCAGCCTCAAGGGGAAGGCAAGGTCTGTTCGTGCGTGGCCGTGAGCAGGGAGGGAGGGACAGGTCCTGCCAGTGCAGCTACACTCCCGAGAAGATGGAGCTGCACCCTTGGAGCACGTCTCCACATAAAAGACATTTTGTATCGCTGGAGGGAGAGCAGTTTTGATGGCTCGGGGGTGCCCCAGTGCGAGCGGTGCTCGGAGGGAGGGTACAGACACTGTTGCACCACGCGTGGCTGGCGAGGTTGGAGTTACACATTTGCAGCAGCACCAACGCTGCTGCCCCAGTGCTGGCGTGAGCGGCAGCTGTCACTGCTCACCCCAACGAGCACTGGCCGTGGCACGGCTGGGCAGAGGTCTGGCGGGTCAGATCCTGCACCCAGCCATGGAACCGCTGGGGAGAGGGGGCTGGGGGCTGCCTGGCACCCTGCAGCAGCAAACCCACCTGCCCAGGAAGTGCCCCGAGGTTTTGAGCCTCAGATGGGCAGTGCCACATGCTGCCAAGGGCCTCAGGGAGACCCCGAGCTGGGGAGCACTGCCTGGCAGGGTCAGCAGCAGAGCCTTTCTGGAGCTGACTCCAGGGTGGTTAAAGGGCTGCTGCGGGGCACACAACACTCTTGGAGTTTGGAGTTTGAAACTGTCATTAAAGGATGCTCCACTTTAGCTGCACTTCTCTTATTGTCACTTCCCACAGATACTCGATGTGGACTAGTTAATCTGGGTGGACAATCTTTGTTCTGCCACTTCAGGGAGGGACAGGTCATAGCAAGGATGTCACTGCCCTGGCCAGCATTTTGTAGCCTTTTCATGGACTCTGGGGCTCTTGCCACCTTCCACCCAAATGGCAGAGACCTTCCAGAATTTCATGCTGTGATTAGGAAAATGCCTCCCTTTGTAAAGGTGAGGACAGTCAGGGTTGCACCGTGTCAGCCCTCCAGCTGCTCAGCAGTGCTGCTTGCTTTAACTCTGCCCTGGAGTTTCTGCTGCCAGGTGGTTTGTGAGGGAACTGGGAACCTGAGCTGTGTCTCTCAGAGACAGGCAGAAACTTGGGATGGACTGGATGCTGACCAGCTCTGGGCCTTGCAGAAGCAATGTGTTCCCTCTGTGTTTTCACTAAATGTCTCTTTGCAGCATGGAGCTTGCTCCAGCTCCACTTAGAGACAGCACAGTGCCACCCCGGGCTGTGAGCAGGAGCAGGACGCAGAGGGTGCATGCACAGCAGGAATGTAAATATTTTTTACATGTACACCCACAGCCCCAGCATATGCAATAAATACTCAGCATATGCTATGTGCCAGAGCAGAGACATAATTATTGATGCAGCAGGTTTTCAGAAAGACACAACAGGGTGTGTACCTAATTTGGCAATAAGAGCACACCTAAGTGGCCCTGGCGTTTTTGCCTGGGTATCAGACCACTGCCACCCACGGGTGCATCTATTTAATCTCACATCCGTGTGCCAGCAGTAACAGAGAGGAAACCTAAAGCAGGTATTTGTTAAGATGGAAAAACTCCACTGTATACTACAAGGTGCTCCTTGCACACAGGAGTGCTGTAGACCAGTTCTCAGATTATGCCACCCACTACACTTTCTAACAAGACTATTAGGGCTCTGATCTTAATAGCACCTGTACACGTGCCTAACCATAGGGATGACTCATTCTACCCCAGTCAATAGATGTGTCATAGCTCCCAAAAGGAGGCAACATCCACAGAAGTTTTTGCAAGGCTCCACATTCACTTGGAAGGTAGCTCTCATCAGAGAAATAGGCTAAAATATTTATCTTCTCATGGCACATTGCAGAGATTCAAACGATTTTGTTGCATCAGCCCACCTCTGAAGGCTGATCATCTGATCCAGTCAAAGAGGGCTTGTGCAAAGACTCATAAAATATCTTTGAGATCTAAATATTCAGGCAAGGGAATACAGCAGGCTGTACTTCCCAAAACTTCCCAAGGAAGGAAATTTCAGCTGACGAGACAAAATTATTGTGTAATTCAGTGCAAGTAATTTATCCAGATTTTAAAATACTGTTTTAAAAAGTCCATCTCAAAAGGCTATGACAATGGCTGGGGTAAACTACTGCCAAACAGCCCAAACTGTCTAATAGTCAGAAAATAAACAGGCTACTTCCAGTACACCCAGAGGTCAGGAAGAGAATGCCAGAAAGCTCTCCACTGGGGCCAGCCTTGTGTGTGGATGGGACGGAAGAATGCTGCTCTTCCCTGGTCTTTGAATGATTGCAAGGACATCAGGCAAAATCAGATGAAAAGGCAAGGCAGGCAGAGGTGAAACCCTGGCTAACTCCTGCCAGGTGACAGGGATGGGAAAACATCTGCACTATTCAGGCACACAGGTGGATTTCAAAACTAGCAGCAGAGGCAAGAAAGTGGGATGAAATTCTGCCTCTCTTGAAGCCACCTGCATTCACGACTTCACACCATGTAGAAATGCAACTGCCTTCCAGAAATCTGGGGACAAGGACAACCAGGAACAACAGAACATTTCAGAGGAAATGGCTTCTATTAACTCATAATTACATAATGCAAAATTAACTCACAAAGGCCAATAGCTTAATTGGATTCCCAAGAGGGGAAAACAGTTGTATGGTGAATAAGAACCTTCCACGGTCACATTAAGTATGATGGTTCAAATGCAGAATATAAATTCTTCTGCTGTGAAGCAAAAAAAAAAAAAAAAAAGCCCATTTCCTTCAATAGCTATGAAAGAGGGCGTTTTGACCATTTCCACTCTCTGACCACTGCCAAGCTGCTTGGGTGACCATGTGAAATGGCTCCCTCCTGGATCCCTACCTGCAATTTCAGCCACACACAAAATCATAATTAATCCTGTGAATATATTTGGATATGTTGCTGGAATAAAGTATGAAGTCTTCTAGCCCCCTTAATCTTCTTCTCAACTTGGATTTTGATTAACTGTAATGAATATTTAATTAGAAAGGCAGAGAGATGAGCCTCTTGACCACCCATGCTCTCGTCTGTAGTCATTGCCCTTTGATGTACAAGGAAAGGGCTTGTAGGTCTTCCCTGAAACATGTGCAGCCTTTCCTTTCTCTTAAAATTGAGGCAAGGTCAGGCTCTGTTGTTGGATTTGTCCCTCCGAAGCCGTGCAGTGAACATGGCACAGAGTGATTGCTGCTCATCTTGGTCAGGTGAGGGAGGGCAGCCTTGCCTTGCCCCCCACAGCCAATGCTTGGGCATTTGTTTTCCAGGTCCCCATGTCACATGTGTCCCCACGAAAAGCACGGGCTGGGAAGCTCTCCCTGCTGTGCCTGCCCTACAGCTGCTCCTGGTGCAGCCCTCCCCGGGCAGTGCCAGCCTGAGGAGCTGGGTGCAGCCCGGGAGGGGCTCCTGGGCTCGGCTCTGGACGTTTTCCTCCGTTACAGCACTGATGTGGAGCTGACACCAGTGGGGTAACATGGACACACGGCGCGCTGGGCAGCAGCCAGGCATCCCTTCCCCTGCCCTGCAGTCTGACAGAGCCCTGACACCTGCTGAAAACTCACCGACCTCTGCAGGGGTTAGGCATGTACTGAATCAAGGCTTAGGAAGCAGCTCAGCCTATGGGAGATCTGCTGGAAACAGCTCCGCCGCCCTTTCCGATTCCCTCTCCTCTGGGCTTAATTACTGCCTGCTTTTGGCACCAGCACCGTTTGTGCCATGTGCTCTTACTTCTCCCCGAAGGAGCATTTGCACCTTTACTGCATTTATTTTATTCTGAGGAAATCCCAATGATTTCCTGTTATGCTTGATTCTGATCCTGTTTGCTGTGGGACTCCTGCTGTCCTCTATAAATATCTGACTCTCAAATCTTTGCAGAAGCAAGCGTGACTGTGAGCAGGGAGGTGAAGTCAAGCTAGAGAGACCTTCACCAGCTCTAAAAACAGCTGCTGCTCTTGCTGCTGCAGCTGATTTATTCCTCATCTGGAGAACAACAGTTCAGAGCGCAGAATCATTGTCTGCAATTATTTATTTGGTTGTGATGGAGTTCGGTGAGGTGCTGTATAATGTTTATTGCATGGAAGTGTCGTTCTGAGGGAGGTTTAATTGCTTTAAACGTGGATGGTGATGAGAATGCCTTGGAAAAGCTATTTGCATACATTTTCTCAAATGCCAAATGTGTAACTTCCTCCATGCTCAGGCAGTCTGAGGCTGCTTCCCTGCATTACTCAGCTTTGCTGGGTGCCTCTGCAAAATTAACAACCAGAAATTCCCCAGCATGGAGCAGAAAGGGAAACTCAGGTTTTGAATGTGGGATTATCTCCAACAGCCAAGCCATGGCTCAAACCACAGCAGGACTCTGAATCTGGGGCTGCAAACTCTGCACACAGCCTGGCCCTGGCCCCCAGGGCTCAATGCCAACAGCGCTGGGCACTGCCTGCTCCCAGTCATGGGCCTGACTTGCTGACCAAAAGAAAGCAAATTAGTGATTTCCAACAACACAATGCCAGCGAGCTGCCACCAAGGGCAGGGCACACACCTGCACCCACAGCACTGCTCACACCCTGTCTTCACAGCACTGATTCCAGAAAATGCTCAGCAGAAACATCTTCACTCAAGGCCAGGCACAAATCTCTCATCCTTCCTCCTCCAGAATTCAAGGGCAAAGTGTCTCTCGAGTGGCCTCGCAGGTTATCCAGCTTCAGTCACAACAATCTGGTCTAAACAGATCTTTGCTCCATGGAATATCTCACTCTCAGGGCAGCTCATTTCTGTAATTCCTTCATGCTGTCACGTATCAGCTGTTGGCATAAGCAGGACCATGCCTATAGGAGTGAAATAGGTACTGATTTAATGCCCTCACTGCAAGGGACCATAAGGCATCTGGAAACAACTTATTCCACAACTGCAGCTGTCTCTGAAGAGGAGCTTGCTGCCTGCCTGCCTTTCCCCAGATACCTGCTCTTTTTCAGCCAAGATGTACTTGGAGAGAAGAGAAGAGAAGAGAGGTTTACAGCAGCCAGAGGTGTGCAGGCTGGCCAGCAGTGCTGTGCAGAAGCCCCACCTGTGTTGCCACACAGCAAAATCAGGAAGAACAGTGTTTTTCTGCCACACAGTCCGTGTGCTGCAAGACCAACACCTTCTGGAAGCATCAGGGTTATTGTGGAGGTGCTGTGCAGCTGTGTGTGTGTGATGGGTCAGCACCTTTCGAGCGTGGTGGATTTGCTGAACCTGTACAAACCACCAGCCCTGGTCCCCACACAGTTCTGGTCCCCCACAGAGACAGACAGCAGTTCTGTTAAGGTGGGCTCTGAAAGAGGCAGAACATTTCCCAAGGGACACCATGGATCCAGTGTGACAGTTTGTGCCATTGGAACAGGAACAGGGGCTGCAATCCACAGTCAGGCTGACCCTGCTCTGGTATTTCCTCCAGGAACTTCTGAATCTCCACCCAAGCCCACACCAGGATCTGCAGCTGACAGTGCAGAGTGACCCTGAGAACTGGGGTAGGGAAGAAAAGGCAGAGTATCACCAGCTAGTACAGCAATGGTGGGAAGCTGTGGCAAAGCAGAATAGCATCATCTAAACTGGAATTTCACCAGGACACCAGGGCTCATTCTTGCTTCTTATGAACAACCTGAGTGACCACATCATGTAACTGCAGCCAGATATATTCCAATTGAAAGTCAGGCTGAATTTTGTAAGAGCAAAATTGGAAGTGATAGCTTTTTTATGTCTTGCTGTCACCCAATTAGAGCAGTTTAATTTAAGAGTCAGCCACACATCTTGAAATACCAGCTATGGGGCTCATTGCAGGGTTTCACAGGTGATAGTACTGGCCTGTGATACAGAGGTGGCCAGCAAAGGTCACCTAATGGGTCTGCTGGCCCTAACTGCTGTGTCCCCAAACAATCACCACCCCATGATTCACCAGGGTGAGAGGTGCTCCCTGCATGACCAGCTGGTTTCAGCCAGGTTTGCAGAGTTTCTCTTCTTATGCAACCTCCGTTAGTTATTCACACTGGCCGACTGAGGCTAGCAGCTGAGTTTGCTAAGAATGGTGCCTAGTTACAACAACAAACCAGGCTTGGCCTTGCCATCAGCATATTTTTCTCAGATAAACCAAGAAAAATATTTTTTTTTACAGTGTGCAGTTCATTGTACACAACCTGGATTTAAGCTGTTTAGTTTATAAGGGTATTTTAAACTAAACAAACAGCTTTTTGTTAACGTTTTTCCCTGGTGCTGCAGATTTCTAGGCTTAGAATAGCTTGGATCACTGTGAGCCATCACTGCTTTGCTGGGGCAGAGGGATGTGATGTTATACATCCCAGTTGAAACTCTGAGACTATGCAACCCTTTTTCACACCTGAAATGAACTAGAGGATCAGTGAAAGACCTGGCCCTTGGAGAGCAGGGGGAGCTGCTGGTTACAGCTTTACCTTACCTCTACAGCCAGGGACAGCCATGGGCAGCAGGACTACAGGAATGGGCAGTGCACCCACTTCAGTCCCTGTGCTGTGGCTGGATGGATGTGGCAGAGAGAAGGAGAAGCTGGGTCCCTCAAAAGAGCCATTGCAGGGGTGAAAGGAGGCTGGTACAGCTGATCTCTTCTTGGAAAGAGAGGAATATCCAAGGAAAATGGCCTTACCAAGGAAAGAATTAATTGCCTTGCCCTTGGCTTTTGCTCTTTTCTCACCAGGCTCTCCTCCTCCAGCACTGCCAGGCTGGGTCTGGCTGGGGCAGAGAGGAATTTCTTCAGTGACACTGGTCAGGGGCTGTGGTTTGTAGTTCTGACTAAACCAACAATGGTAACATCCCTGTGCTTTACCCACTGTCAGCAGGGCTGGCACAGCACCAAGCCTTTTCTTTTCCACACTCTGTCCCCACAGCAAGGAGGCTGAGGAGGTGAGAGGCTGGGGGGAACAAAGAGCTGACCCTGAGTGACCAGAAGGATATTCCACACCATGTGACCTCGTGCTCAGCAATAAAAGCTCAGGGACAGGATGAGGAAAGAGAGATGTTCAAGGTTATGGTGTTTGTCTTCCCAAGTAACATTTATGAGCTTCCCTAGGAACGACCCAACACCTGCCTGCTGATGCAAAGTGGTGACTGAATTTCTTATTTTGCTTTGCTTGCTTGTACAGCTTTGCTTCACTTACAAAACTGCCTTTGCCCCAACCCTCTCCTTTTTTCTCACTTTTGTCCTTCTAGCCTTCTCTCCCATCTGACTGGAGTAGAGTGAGCACCTGGCTGGGTGTTTATCAGCCCACCACAGCTGGATAGCTTTCCTTCCATTGTCTTTTCACTTTCTTTCATATTATATCCCCTTTTTCCTATGAGACAGTTACCACTCATTTGGCATTAAATCTTTGTTATTGTGGCTTTTCCACTTTACCTCTCTAAAATCTGCATTTGTCCCCCTATCTATGCTTCAGGATGCAGGAGCAATGTTCTCTATCCAGGGCAAGAGAGGCCACAGGGCCCTGGGAAGGGATGTCACCCTGTGTCCCATGGGTTCTGCATGTTGTGTGTCAAAAGTGATTTGTGAAGTAGGTGTGAACAGGAGCTGTGTTTTATCAACAAAGCAATTGCTGACCTGATGAAGGATTGCAGAGATAACAGAAGCAGGAGAAGATTGTTTTACTTCTTACACTTCAGAGAATGCCCATAAAAACCACCAGCAGCAGCCTCTGACAGGAAGGAGATGTGTGAGAGCACAGTGCACCAGGCCCAGCAGAACATTCAGGTGATTATTTTCCTCTCTGCTCTGACTTTGCTGGGTACTGAACAGAATACTTATATCATTTCAGCTGTGAAACTTCTCTCTCCCAGTAGAGGCACCATGGACAAGGTAATGGAGTCTCCCAAAAAATCTAGGTCCTCCTGCTTGTATTCCCAACAGTCTGCTGAAGGACACTGGGCAGAGGTGTCTGGTTGCAGTGGCCTGGCTGCAGCAGGGCCACTGAGCAGAGAGGGCTGGAGGCCAGCAAGACCAGCTGGGAAATGTGTATGCACACTGGCACACATTTTGGAGTGCCACCCCATGTGCCTTCCTGTGTCCCAGCTGCCTTTGCCAGGCCATCCCAGACCATTGCCAGGCCATGAAGGACAGAGAAGACAGGCATCCTCCTTGGAAGGGTCCTGCATTTCCTCCTGCAAGGCCTGGCAATTCTTGAGGCAGGTTGAGAGCAAGATGCTCCTGTGAGCATGAGGTGACAAGTCCTGGGAGTGCCCAGCAGCTCCAGGCTACTGCCGAGAGCGAGGAGTGCAGTTGTTTGTACAGTTGCTCTCTTCTCCCATTGCCATTTGTTTGCAGACATGTCACAGCAGATGCACCTCACCAGTACAACAGATACTTGGACTCATTTGCAGCTGGCACCAGTAAATGTACTCCAGCTAACCAAACACTCTGTTTATCAGAGTTGTCACAAAGATTTGTTAATTCCCATTGACAGAAGGGCCTTCAGGATAGTCTGTAATAAGGAAAGAGGAAGAACTTCTAATTTATAGACCAACAAGAATGTAATCCAGAGAATACTGAACCCTACCCTTAACAAACAGGTATTCAGCACTCAAAGGAACCCTGGGCAGAGGGCAGGCAGTGAGGAGGTGAGCTGTGCAGGGAGGAGGGCAGGGCTCAGGCAAGGCCAGGCTTCCTGCAGCTGGTCTGGGGTTTCACCTCCCAGTGACGAATGGCTCCTGTCCACCATGAATGGCTCCATCCAGCTGCCACCTGCCCACCCAGGGCAAACCTGGACACACCTACAGCTCCCCACAGCACTTTGGCCCCTGTCCAAGGAACCTGGGGGCAACCAGGTCCCGAACAGAAAAGGAGGTGGCTATGCTCACAGTCCAGTGGGGACTGGCTGCCAGAGGAAGCTGCAGATACTAGAAGTTTCCATGATTTTTATATACTGAGGAGGAGCCAGGCTTATCCTGCTCTTTGCCTCCTGAGACGCCTCCTTACAGCCTCTGCTGGCTTTGGGCATGGGAAAGGGAGGCAGTTGGTTGTTTAAATTCTAATTCTGGCCTGGCCAAAATGGATTTTTACATTCTTCATTATTTTATTATTTTTCTTAATCTACAAATGATGCTTCCTACTGCTGTTGTCTTCTTTCCCTGTCATTCCCCTACACACACACACATGCAATGTGCCATCAGAATTCTAGGATGGATACACATACACCAAACACATAAATACACGCCAGAAACCACACCTGGGGCAGGATGCTGGAGGCTCAAACCTGCAGTGCTGGTTTGAAATGAAGCATTGAACAGCCCTTTGAAAAAGAAAGTAGATTGACTTGAGGAAGACATTCAGGAAGAAATGGAAATGGAAGTTACTTAGTCATCCACTGCCTTCTCACATCTCATTTCGAGAGCGTGCAGAAGCCCCAGGCCACTGCTGGGAAGGAGATGTGGGGCCTGCAGGACCCCATGGCCTGTGCAGTCTGGCTGTGTCCCTGGGACTGGCAGCAGACATGAGTGGAGCTGCCCTGTTCTGGGCTCCAGCCCGTCTGGCTGGTTGCCTGCTGGGTGCAGAATGGGCAGATAAGTAAGTGGTGTTGGTGAGAGCCATCTGTGCCTGTAAACAAACCGAAACCTCTTTACTGGGAGATCGGGGTAAAAAAGTGGGAGCATGTTTCCCCAGTCTGTTTGGGTCTCAGGATAAAGTGTTGGTCAGAAAGCAGGTGGAAGGGACCCTGTGAGATGCTTCCCAGGTCACCCATTGACTTGCTGTCTGTTCTGGGCCTGTTTCTGCAGCCTCTCTGTGCCTCAGTTTAGGCATTTGTAAAACAGCAACTGCCTCCTGCTGAAGTCTGTCACTGAACATAGGCCGTTTATGCTGGGAAAGTCACGTCATGAGACACAAGGCCCATCACACACTGCTGGGAGAGGGGACTCGATGAGTCACAGCACAGCACCAGCTCTGAAATCCATGAAATGCCTGAGTTCACAGTCAAAAAAATTCAGTGTTTAAAACCAAAAACAAGAGAGGAAAATTCCTCTATGTCCTGGCTCTGGGGCAGCACCTCCTGGCCGTACCTGTCAGTGTCTGAAGCATGCAGCCAGCAGGGGCTGTCTGTTGGTAACCAGCGAGCTCTGTGCATGGGGACAGCCCTGTGTCTGCCTGCCTGCCAGAGCAGCTGTTGCTGTGTGGCAGGGCACAAGCCAGCATGAACTTCCGCTGCCAAAAATGAAGACATTGGGCTGGGGTCAGGAGAGCTGCGTTTCCCTGAAAAGCGAAAAGGGCAGGAGAAGTTGGCATCACTTCTCAGCTCTTCACCCTGTCCCCATCCAAGGTGAGGGAGGAGCTCAGTCTCCCCAGCCTGTGTATCCAGGCACTCAGCTGGCAGTGCCAGCAGGTGACGTGACAGTGTCCTTGGGGACATTCCCTCGAATGCCCTTTGGGTCCCTGTTTCCAAGGGCTGATCCCCTTTGCATTTCGGGTGAATCACAGCCTTTGGTGCCTGGCTACAGCAGCACCTCTTCCTGTGCACTGGCTGCAGCCATGCAATGTGATTCCACTGTCACTGCTTCCTCCTGGACAAACTCCAGATTGAGCATGTCAAAACCAGACTAAACATGCAATGAAAAGCAAACAAACCAAGACTCCAATAGTTTCAAACAACAGATAACAAAGCAACAGGAGAGACATTATCTGTTGAGAACTAGTGGAATTTGCCTGCCTATATATTTATTTATGTTTACACATGCAAGTCTGTGTATATATATGCACTCAAGCAAATGCCTTCTGCAATAGCTAGAGAACAAGAGAATAAAATGCTATACATGCTAAGGCACATTAAGAAATGGAAAAACAACTCCATACAGTGAAGGGTCTAAAAGAATTTTCATCATTTCACCAGTCAGCCTAAGAGAATCTTTCACATCTATCCCAAAGCAATAAAGCAAATGACACACTGATGCTTTCCCTGCCTCCTTAGTGGCAGCTGAACCTTCACCTGTGTAATAACGAAATGTCCTGAGTTTAATAACAAAGATCATCCATCCTCCTGTGAAAGTGCTGCCAGTTCTGTTTTTCAGTCTCAGACTGAGGGGGGGGGTGTGGTAGGAGATGATCCATTTGCACAGAGGTTGTTCTCAGGCCAAGGCAGCTCTCCAGCACTCACATCCCAGCCTGCCAAGATCTTCAGCAGCTGTAATGGGGCCAACCCTGGGTGATGCTGAAGCCCCCCAAAAGGCAGGGCTTTTGTGAGCAATAAATTCCCTGTTGGCACTGTGGTGCCATGGCCACAGGCATTCCCTCCTCATGTGCAGCCCACAGATACAGACATTGCAAGGGCACTGCTGATCTTGGTGTTCTCAATATTGTTGATTTTGTCTGTGAAAACACTGGCTCATTTTGGATTTTGGCCTATATCGTATTCCATGCCAGAATCAGGATCTGGCTTCAGGTGAGTTTAGAGCTGAATCTCTCTCCATAACCTAGGAAATATTTTATCTTTACAATTAATCCAAACTTAGAAGGGAACGGATGTATTTAAACAGTTGTAGGATAGTTCTACAGTAAACCTAGTTGAAGCACTTCCATCTTCCCTACATCTGGCAGCCTCTTCCCATAGTTGCTGCACCCCACTGCAGAAGAAAGTTCAGCACTCTTTGAGAGAGAATTGACTCAAGGGTGACTTCAACGTGCCTGAGATCACCATGTTTGTAGATAATCTAAAAGGTAAACCCACAAGTCTTCAAGGCCAAGGACTGTTACAAGAGCTAAACCAACTCCCTGGAGTCGATCTGGCATGCCCTTGGTCTTTAGAGCTGACAGGCTCCACTCCTGAGTGAGAACAAAGTCCCGGGCTGTAAATTAGCACCTTCCCCATCATTTCCAGCACAAGGTTACAGCTGGTCACTAACTCATCTGTGCCTGCCCTCCATGTTCTACATAGCTATCTATTTAGGCTGCCCTGCATAATTTAAGAATTAAAACTAAACACTGTGTTACCTACAGCCACATCATCTTAGATGAGCTTAAACAACTGTGAAATTCCTGTGATCTATTAAAAGCAACATTCAGTGCATGCATTAATCAACAGATGCTCAGTAGCTATGCATCAGAAAACCAGAAGTGAGAAGCAGCCTGAACAGCTTCCTGCCAAAATTATTACTTTCCTTGTGCCCAGGTCCTTGAAACAGCAAGTGCATGCTGGAGCAGTGCTTGGCTTGGTTACCTCAGTGGCAGTAACACGGACTGGCCCCTTCCCACTGGCAACAACAGGTCAAACCAGCAGTGGCATTTCCTGCTGATGAGTCAGAGATGAGACATTGAAATCACCATCTCTTTGCACAGAACATTTGAGACCTTATAATTTGGTATCACTTGTGGTTAATTCATGCAGAGTGTGCTGTGCTGAGCGTGTGTGTGCAGCTCAGTGAAGAGAAGACACTCCAGAGTGGCTGACCAACTGCTAAGTGCTGCTTGCTGCAATTTCCTGCTCTCCCACAGTAGCCTGACCCAGCAGCCCTTGATGCCTCCAGCTGCTCTGATGCTCCCCCCTCCAACAGGGCTCCCTGGGACCCTTGTTCTCCATCTACCTTTTCCCCTTTTCCTGGTTTTATTTTTTTTTTTTGTTTTTTCCCTTTCAGATCTTGGCCTTTGTGAGGTTCAGTCCTGGGTTTGTGTTTATGTTGCCAGGCCTCTACTTTCCTGGCTAAATCTTCCTCCCTTCCACATCCCTTCCTGAACCCTTCCCACGGCTCCCAAACCCCATCTGTGGTTTCCCTTTGGCCAGGGCCAGTAGGCACAGAGAAGACAAGGTCAGCCACATCCTGAAGAGTTACATCTGTACTCATCCCTTTTTTGCACCAGTCCCTCATGATTAAAAGCACATGACAGCTAAAAGGCCAGTAAAACAAAACAAGTGTAGAGCTTTCTGATCACTCCAGTTGAAAGATTTAAGGAACAAAAACAGCCCAAAAACTGAGGCTGAGGCCAAAGCTAAAACCAAAAAAAAACCCCAAAATAAAATAAAAGTAAAAAAATAGCAAAGAAAAAGCAAACTAGTACAATTTCTGGCCTTCTTTCTTAGGCCAGAGGACCTACTCATTATGCCAAACACAATTCAAGTGACAAGGAAAGAGAGTTTTAAGATTTTCCTTGTTGTACACCAGCCTGGTACAGAACCAAACATTGCTCTGGTGACAAGGGCAGGAGCCCTTCACCACTGGTGAAGATCACACAGGACTCCAGCCATGCCCTTTTCCCTGACCAGTTCAGCTGCCATGGCTCTTCCACCAGTGGCTGACTGGATTTTAGAACACCAAGAATGGACACAGCTACTCCTGCCTCAGATCAGTGTGGCACAGCTTAAAAGGAGGAGGAGCAGATGCCTGCCATGGCACCAGTTATGAAGTGCAACAAGGAGGCTTCCAGAGGCACAACACAAAGAGTTCTTCACCCTGAGAGTGATGCAGCATGCAGAGAAAGTCTCCCAGAGCAGCTCCACCCATGCCCCATCCATGGAGTGGGGACACTCCATCCTTAGAGATTTTCGAAATTTCTCTGAACAAGACCCTGAACAACCTCCTCTGACGTTGAAGCTGGACCTGCTGTGAGCAGAGGATGGACTGGAGCTCTCCAGAGGTGCTTTCAATGCTATATTTCTCTGATTCCTAGGAGAACAGGATAAGGACCTGCCAAAGAGGACTGGGCTGCACAGCTGGGGAGCTTCTTCCTGTCCTGTGACCCAGAGCACGAGCTGTACTGGATGGAGGAGAGAGGCACATGGCCCCCACTGTCCTTCTCTGCCATAATCCCACCAGCTTTCCCCCAATCCCTTTCAATATAACTCCCTGCTTTTTCACTGTTCTTCCCAGAAAAGAAAAGAAAATAAAAACTCCAAAAGTTATTATGAGCTAAAACAATGCAAATTTGCAGAAGGCTAATTTCTTCTTAGAGGCATTCTCAAGGGAAACACTGATGATTCACCTTTTAGTGACCAGCTACTTCCAGTCATCCTTGGCAAACTCTGAATTTTAGTTTTCACAGAAAAAAGGAAGAGAGTATTCACAAGGAAATTTCCTGTGTTTCACCAGCTTAAGTGCGTCTCGTTCTGGATCAGGCTTCATTATTTATGGATGAAGTGTTGTTCAAAATCTCCACTTCATTACATCATGAAAACTGAGATCAAAAAGCAGAAATGCCTGAGTTTCTGCTGTGTTGGAGGCCTGCAGTCCCACTGTTTCCAAGTGGAGGAAGATGTGCACATCACTCTGGAAATCAGCTTGCACCACTTTGCAAAGTGCCAGTCTCATTTTTCACTGGCACCTGTGAGCTCTGAGTCACCCCATCAGCTGTGCCCCAGCTGAAGCCATGCACTCTGTCCCAAATGCTACTGGGACACAGAGAATGAGTTAAAGCAGATGGGGATTAGCAAACTGCAGATTGTCGGAAATTAGCCAGCATGGAAAAAAACCCCTTGGTCATAACTGTGGTAAGACTATCTAAGTAGGTCACCACAAAACCACATCAGATGAGCAAAGGAGGTATAGGTTCAGTCTGTCAACATGAAACCAGACATTTTCCAGCTCTGCCCTGCCAGTAACATGGAGAAAAACAGCTGCTGTCCTAGTCACTGGTTTTTAAAATCCAGGCATGTTCATACCTACTCTAGTGGCCTTCACTTTTATCTAGATGATTGTCAATACCTCTGTCATAAATCTGAAATTTCATTTGATTAAGTTCACAGCTAATACTTCAGAGGGCTTTTAAAACAATCTGAGGTATTCAAATCAATATGTGTGTTTGTACAGCTCCCCTTTTATTTCCTGAGCTAGCCAAACCAGAAATGAACAGAAATGCATGTGATGCTGTTACACTGTCTGTCCCATGTCCCTGTGAGCCTGGCATCTCCAACTTGGATGGATGGATGGATGGATGGATGGATGGATGGATGGATGGATGGATGGATGGATGGATGGATGGATGGATGGATGGATGGATGGATGGATGGATGGATGGATGGATGGATGGATGGATGGATGGATGGATGGATGGATGGATGGATGGATGGATGGATGGATGGATGGATGGATGGATGGATGGATGGATGGATGGATGGATGGATGGATGGATGGATGGATGGATGGATGGATGGATGGATGGATGGATGGATGGATGGATGGATGGATGGATGGATGGATGGATGGATGGATGGATGGATGGATGGATGGATGGATGGATGGATGGATGGATGGATGGATGGATGGATGGATGGATGGATGGATGGATGGATGGATGGATGGATGGATGGATGGATGGATGGATGGATGGATGGATGGATGGATGGATGGATGGATGGATGGATGGATGGATGGATGGATGGATGGATGGATGGATGGATGGATGGATGGATGGATGGATGGATGGATGGATGGATGGATGGATGGATGGATGGATGGATGGATGGATGGATGGATGGATGGATGGATGGATGGATGGATGGATGGATGGATGGATGGATGGATGGATGGATGGATGGATGGATGGATGGATGGATGGATGGATGGATGGATGGATGGATGGATGGATGGATGGATGGATGGATGGATGGATGGATGGATGGATGGATGGATGGATGGATGGATGGATGGATGGATGGATGGATGGATGGATGGATGGATGGATGGATGGATGGATGGATGGATGGATGGATGGATGGATGGATGGATGGATGGATGGATGGATGTCCTCAGCTGGCTTTGTAAGCTGCAAGGTGCTAATTAGCCTCATTTTCCAGGATGCACAGGACAGTTTAGATGCCCAACCCCAGCAGCAGCCTGGGCCAGGAGGGCATTTGAACTTAGACCACATAAAGCTAGTCTAAACTCTATTATAATTTGCTGATTAAAATTGCTAATTAATTACTCACTGGTATTTTATTGAAGTGCATTTTTTAGGCTGTTTTTGAGGCAGCGGCCTGATTCAGCTCAGTGGGACTCTGATGCTTTGCTGTTGCTGTAAGGCCAGGCTGTGGCTCCACAGGCAGCAGCTGTGCCCTGGCACAGGGGTTCTCAGCCCATGGGAAGGGTGACAGGAGCTGCAGGTGAACGTGTCTGATTTGGAAAGCCAGGATCCACTCCCTGCTTTTAGGCGCTGCAGAGAAGGCCTGAGGTGACTCTGCAGCACATTCACAGGCGCTGTAGCCAGTGTCCACAGCACCTCGGAAACGGGCCTGTGCCACCGCCACCTCAGTGCTGCCTCTGGGGACAGGACACAATGGCAGCTCCGGGGACAGGGAGCGATGGCAGCTCTGGGGACAGAGAGTGATGGTGGCTGTGGGGACAGGGAGCGATGGCAGCTCTAGGGACAGAGAGGGATGGCGCTGTGGGGAGAGGCAGCAAGGGCGGCTGGAGGGACAGAGAGTGATGGCGGCTGTGGGGACAGGGAGCGATGGCAGCTCTAGGGACAGAGAGGGATGGCGCTGTGGGGAGAGGCAGCAAGGGCGGCTGGAGGGACAGAGAGTGATGGCGGCTGTGGGGACAGGGAGCGATGGCAGCTCTAGGGACAGAGAGGGATGGCGCTGTGGGGAGAGGCAGCAATGGCGGCTCTAGGGACAGAGAGTGATGGCGCTGTGGGGAGAGGCAGCAATGGCGGCTCTAGGGACAGAGAGTGATGGCGCTGTGGGGAGAGGCAGCAATGGCGGCTCTAGGGACAGAGAGTGATGGCGCTGTGGGGAGAGGCAGCAATGGCGGCTCTAGGGACAGAGAGTGATGGCGCTGTGGGGAGAGGCAGCAATGGCGGCTCTAGGGACAGAGAGTGATGGCGCTGTGGGGAGAGGCAGCAATGGCGGCTCTAGGGACAGAGAGTGATGGCGCTGTGGGGAGAGGCAGCAATGGCGGCTCTAGGGACAGAGAGTGATGGCGCTGTGGGGAGAGGCAGCAATGGCGGCTCTAGGGACAGAGAGTGATGGCGCTGTGGGGAGAGGCAGCAATGGCGGCTCTAGGGACAGAGAGTGATGGCGCTGTGGGGAGAGGCAGCAATGGCGGCTCTAGGGACAGAGAGTGATGGCGCTGTGGGGAGAGGCAGCAATGGCGGC
>VZTR01026737.1:0-53020 GCA_013400775.1 Chaetops frenatus | reverse complement strand
AACGAGCTCAGTATGATCTGGCTGGTGGTTGATGTGTACATATCTGTAGTGGGCTTTAACATGCTGCTCCCATCCAGTATAATCACATATTATTATATTATATTAATATATTATATCATATTATATCATCCTGACAGGTCTGGAAATGCCACCCATGAAGTCATCAATGCCACCCTCCACACTATGCTGGCTGCTACTACCAAGCTGGTGGCACCTACACCTCCCAAACCCATCCTTCCAGTTCAGACCGGAGTTCAGGCACAGCAAGAGGAACAGTCTAGTGGCATGACGATTTTTTTTAGCCTTCTTGTTATAGGTGAATGGTGAACTGAAAGTCTGTTAATCTCTGTTAATTGTACTCTGTGTCTGAGGACACAGGCCTCAGACAACTCAAAATCATGGTGGTTTATTTCTCCTCTGGTTGCCTCTGTGAAGTGGGATTTTGCACAAGCACAAGGATTTAGAACATTTATGGTGGTGGGAGCTACTGCTTAGACTGGTGCTTCTTGGTTTATTGCCAAAATGAAATCTACTAAATCACTAGGAGGAGTTTGCTTGTGTATTTTAAAAATACTACTTAAAAGTATATTTTATTCTTTTCCAACACTTCTGAATCTCCATTTTTTTCCCTTCACAGCTATTTGCATCATATTGGTGCATTTACTGATAGAATACCGGCTTCATTTTTTACCAGAGAGCGTGGCTGTTGTTTCCTTAGGTGAGTAACCATGACATTTTTATGTTGGAGTTGTGTAAATCCAGGCACTATCAGTAGTGTGTACTGGAGATAATGCTCTAATGTGTGTTAGCCATCACTAGAAAGATGCAGAAAACCCAATGCAGTGAAGAAAAGAACTAATTTGTAGAGTTAAATTGATTGAAGGAATAAAGAAATGAGCATATATGCAGAGACTGGCCCAGGAAAATGACATCTGTAGGGATGTTGCTGCCTGAGTACTTTGGAATCTTTCTCTAGTTTGCATCCTCAGGGGAGGACAAAGATGTGCAGCACTCCCTGGTCATGAAGCTCCAGCCTTCCCTTTGAGGTGGTACATGTGTTTATATTGGTGTTGGTAGAATTATGTCTGAGTGTGGGATTTTAATGCAGCTGGGGACTGCAAATACCTGAAAACTGGCCTGGACTGCCAGATCCTTAACTATCCCAGCAGTACCATGAGGAGCTCTTCCCATGGCTTGAGCCATAAGAGTGGCACCCTTCATGGAGATCTAGTGCGTACTTAATTTGGATTAAATTTGGAGTCTTCCTGAGTTTATTTGTATGCTGTTGCTCCTGATTTATAAATGTGTAAATGAGGAGCAAATCAGGCCAGTTACATTCATTATTTTCTCTACATGCTGTCTGATGTTTAAAGAACCTGGTTTGAGTGTTCCCAGCAACAGTTTTTCAGCTGTGACTTGTCTGCAAGATTCTGTGATATTTTTTACTTCTCTCACTGGTGATGCTTTCACTGACAGTTGTTCTATAAATACAACAAGAAGACAAAGATGCTTAGTTATAATTCTGATGCAGCTCAAAGGACCATATTACTGCTTGAGCAGGTAGATTTTTGACTGTCCTGGGCTAGGCTGGTACCTTCTCTCATATTTCCTAACTGTATTTTTACAGTTTCTCAGCTGAAGCAAGTGAGCTTTCTGGTGCTTGTCAGTAACTTATGCTTCCTGGAAAACAGGGATCTTCTTGCCTCTCAGGTGCTAGATCAAGGAAAGCTTAGAGCTGTTACTTGGCAGAAAGAGAAGCATGTTTTCCAGCAGTGTGACTCCCTGGATTTGTAGATAACTATGTGGTGGAGACCACATCATGTTTCTCACATGGTAGGTTTTGGAGCTTCAAGCAGCATTCTCTTGCAAGGCCCTGTGTGAGTTTCAGTATTTCTGTTCAACAGAAAAACAAACAGGTGGGTGAGGATCCTGCCTTGGTGCTGGGTGTTGCACACACCCCTCATCTTCATAGCAGCATCATCCATCAGACTTTGGTGCCTTTATGGTTCTGTACCTGACAGGGGTCAGAGCTGCTGCAGCTCATCCTGACTCCCTTTCTCATCCTCACAGAAACCACCCAGTGCTTGATTCAGTGTTGACACACTTCTCTTTCCCTCCCTCCTTACATTATGGCTGTGGACAGGTGAGATGTCTTGTGAATGTATCTCCCAGTGTCCTGAAAGATGCCAAAAGGATATTAGTGTCCCTTCAGTTTCCTTCCCCTTTGTACACAAAACCCCAAGTACAGGGTGTCAGTTTGGCTTCAGATCAGGTTAGTTACCATGGCTGTTAAATAGCTAATCTAAATTTAAACATAATCCCCAGTATAAAAAGCAGCAGTGCAGTGATTGCTCTTGCTGGCATAGTTCTGGGTTGTCTTTGCTATCATTCAGTGTGTCCTGGGCAGTGCAGAGGAGAGGTGTTGGGCCAGCCTGTGCCCCTGCTCCTGATGAGCTGTGCAGAGCACATTCTCCTCTTTCCTGTTATTGGCATCTCAGCTGGATATAACCCAGGAGAAGGGTTTTAGCTGTTGGATTTATATTGGTGTATGCTGTGTTCCTGTGAGCCCCAACAAAATCCTGTTCAAGTAACAGGAAAGCTTCTTGCCAGGGCTGTCGCTGCTGCTCAGGGTGGGTCAGAAGGAGCAGGGCTGTACCTCTTGTGTTCTGTTTAGAGACCGTGCAGGAACTTGGTCAGGTGGGCTTTGGGGTGAAGCACAGCAGTCTGTGCCCCCATATCAGGTGACCTGATACCAGCAGATGCAATTCCTGTGAGTCAGCAGGGTGTTATACCCAGGAGCAGCCCAGGTAACAGATGTCCTGTGTTGTTTCAGCCTTACATAGTTAGTTTTACGTAGTTAAGCTCAGTCATATTTGAAGTACTCTCAGCCCTGGTGACAGGACTCAGCACCTGTATAATCACTGAGTTTCCAGGCCAGTGCTGCTCAGTGACCCCCTGCTCCTGGTCATGCTCTGCACAGCTGCAGGAGCACAGCTTGAGCTGCCAGTGTCCAGTTTTGCCTGGAGTGAGAAGTGCTGGAAGTGAGGTGTGTCCTGTTTTGACTTGTAAATTAAGCAAATGCTCTCAGGAAGTTATTGAAGGCTAATAAAAGTGTCACAAATGTTTTTCCTCTCATTGTCTTAGCTTCTGGTTCATGGTTTTTAGGGAGTGTGTCTCTCCTGGTGGACAGAGTGGGAGTGCATTCTCTAAGGCTGGATTTTGCTTCTGATCCTTATAAGTTGCTGGAATTTTGTTGGTAAAAATAGTTGCCAGAAATTTTTTTTCTCTTTGATTTGTTACTGAGTTTTAACATGTTCTCAGGAAAAAGAAAGGTTGGTTGCAACAGGAAAATGCCTATAAAATTTTCAAAAAAATGAGGCATAGATAAACTCTTACAGACTTACCCTTCTAATTAGCCCCTTGACAAAACTGACCTGCATGATTTAATAGAACCAGCTCATCAAAAACTGCATTCATTCATTTAGTAAGAAAGGAAGACTAGTTTGTAAATGTATGTGGCATGCGAGTGGCTGCGTCTGTATTCTGTCCTTCAAGGAACAGCAGACCATTGATGTTTCTTTGTTAATGTTTTCCTCTTCCTTTCCATAGAAACCATGTCATGGAACAATTATTTCTACCCTCTGGGACCGATGCCTTCACAGATCTTTGTATAAAAGAAGGCTTAGGCCTCATGCTTTGTGTGTGTGACACATCCATCAGCAGTAATCCATGTGATGCTGTTTGTGAGACTCTTTTGTTAGCTACAGCCTGAGAGGAGGTCTCATGAGTTACAGGAAAGCATGCTTAACATGAGTTACAGGAAAGCATACTTAAAGCTCCTCAGACACTCTGTACCTCTCATTTGGAGTATTTGACTTCTACGTCCCAGTGTTTGGCTGTGAAGTCTCCATTGTGTAAATAATAAAACACAGCTATGCAGAAACACAGATCTGAAATCTGGCTAAAGACAAGCTCCCTGTAACTACTTGAAAACAATTAATGACAATTCCTGAGTTATCTTCATGACTTCCGGAAGAAATCCTGTTACAGTTTTATGTCTTTATGTTTGAAGATGTATGGGAGGAAAGAGTAAGATAACCTATAACCACTGAGTTTGCAGCAGCCTTGATAAAATTCTTCTATATTCACATTATTTCTACATGACTTAAACAGTGTGTAATTCATTTGGAAAATAGTTCTGACAGGGTCTCCACCCTGATCAGAGTTTGTTGCCTTCTTCATTGCCAGAAAGTGCTATGATTTCATTCAAACAAAATTCACTTCTGTGGAGAAGACTGATTTCATTTAAGCTGCTTTAACTGCAAATAATATTGAAGTGACATAAAGCACACAATAACTTCCTGATTCTTCAGCAAGAAAGGTGAAATTTTATTTGAGTGCAGCTTAGATGAGAAGCAGTTTTGAGTAGTTAAGCCTGTTATTTTTCTGAACCACTGAGCATCACATTCTCAGTAGGTCTGTTTGGACTTGGGATATCCCAAGAGACAGTCTGTTGTGCAGGGCAACTGGAATTATGTAACGTATTGGAAACCGGGTATTTGGGTATTAAACCTAAAACCACTCAGTGTTTTCATGGTTTGGGAATGAAAGACAGTGCACTACGTTTTGCCTTGTTTGCACTTCTAAAACTTGGAGAGCTGATAAACAGTCATGTGTTTTGTGGCTATTTCAAAATGTTTTCTTATTCTCTCCTAGGTATCCTTATGGGAGCTTTTATAAAAATCATAGAGGCTCAAAAGCTGGCCAACTGGAAGGTAGAGTTGTAATAACTACTGTTTAATTGTAGAAAAATCCCTGAATCTTGTTAAAAAGGCTTTGTAATACTTGATGCTTTAGAGGGCAAGTCCTTGCAGAGGTTTCTCCAAGAGCTGAAGTCTACAGTGACGTGAGGATTTTGCCTCCTACCATTTATCCACATTATCAAAGCAATGAACACTTCACTATTCCTGCCTTAATTTAGAATCTTGCAGCATTTAAACTGTGATTTTGTTTCATAGCACCAAACAGTTTATTAGTTCAGTGAACTGATTGAAGTCATGGTGATTTGAATTGCCCATTCTGAACAGGATTTATACCAACCATCTGAACATCTTGGTCTGAGTAGTGAATTTCAATCCTAGCTTGCAGCTTTATATTTCTTGGCAGTTATTGCCCTAAAGGAAGATATTTTTCTCCTTGAAATACATTAAAATGCATAGATTTTCAATCTGATGTAGCTTTTGAACTACATATTTATAATTATTTTGTCAACTAACTACATTGGTTCTGTGTACATTTGTTTAAACAATTATGTAGCTCAACAGTTGTGTTGTAATACTTCATTGTTACATATGAAGTCATTAGAAACAGTGAGGGCTGCAGTAGTTAGTGCTTTTTCATTCCTGATTTGTGTCAACTGGATTTGACTTAAAATTGAAATTCAGTTAAATGGCCTCAACATCAGCATTTTAAATTAGTTTCTTATGGATTAGATAAAATAATCTGAGTAAGATCATGTATGTAAGAAGGAAAAAGAAAGCTTCATGCTCTGATTTGAGGACTCTTTGTCTAAACATGGGAAATACTGATCACAGCTGGTGAATTAGGTGGGGGATTTCTGGGAAGTGTTGGTCACATCTTAAGCACTGGGGAGCTGTGCTTGCTTGTGTTGTCAGCCAAGGTGAAAGGCCACAGATATCACATTATTATTTGCTTATATCAGTTAGTTTCACTATAATAAAGCTTAGGTTTTAATATAGGCTGTCATAATTTTAGATGTGAAATTTTCTAATCAATAATTATGGACTTTATTACATGGTTCTAAATGGTTCCAAATTTACTAATTACTTTTTCTCTGATAAGATAAAAATGAAATATTTAACTGCAGGCTATATACCTGCATGAAGCAAATCTTGGATCATACCCCTGCCTTGAAAACTTTGTAATGTAATTTCTAGTGATCACACCTTACTAAGTGTTCATTGAAGTTCACCACTAAGACCTTGTGCTTGCTGGTGGTTCTTGGCTAGCACAGCTGGTAGTCAGAGTCCTCGTGTTTTGTTTTCCTCTGTTTCCATGCAGCACAAACACAGTCCTTCCTTTCCATTGTTCTCCCTTCCTTGTCCAGCTCTGGTTTCAGGGGTTTTTAGCAGTGCAGTGACTCAGATGTGTGGGGTTTGCTCAGGTGCAATTCTGTGCTGACAGGAGCAGGCAGTGTCAGCCACTGATTCACAGGACTGTGTGTGCACCATCACAGGCTGCAGCATTTCAGCCTAAAGGATGAGTCTTGTTTTCTAAGCCCCCCAAATCCTTTAAGGTGATTATCACTGGTACAGGCAGGAATGAGACTTTAAAGAGATGAGCACCTCTGTTTTGAAAGCTGGGGTTTGAACAGAGCAGCCCATCCCATCCCATGTTTACCCTGGGTTTAAACACGTTAAGCAATGCTTGCAGAGGTGACAGCCTCTGCTGTGTTCAGTGCTGGGGGGACCAGGAGGGAGTGAACAGGTGGGTAAAGACACTGGCCCCCTCAGCTGGCATTCATTTGCCTTCTGTGCTTGGTCTGCCAGCAGAAAAACCAGGGTGCCAGGCTGGGGGTACAGTGTGAGCAGTGTTAGCCAGGGGATGAGATAAGTGACAAAGACTGAGGACACAAAAAAATAGCATCTTACCTCATGGTGGGTTCCATTTATATCACTGGGATGGCAAAAAGGAACCATCAGAATAGTACCATTCAATTCAGGCAGAAATGACATTTGCTGAGAAGGATCCAGCCTCAGGCCCATCACCTGCAGGGGCACAGGGCTGATGATGTCATTTTCTTGTCAGGTGATGAGTTTTCCAGTGAAACTGCTTGGTCCCAGTTAACCTGTTCTGTTCAAACAGTGGCCAGGACGTCACCATTCCTTGGCAGTCCTTACAGATTTCCAGACTCTCAGATAAAGTGGGAATGCTTTTTGTGGAAACAGGAAGATTTTTCCTTTACCATAAATAACCTGTTTTCTATGCAGAGATAGTAATTTAAAATAAGTAACTCCTAGATTTCTATAACTGGGTTGAAAAAGAACAATAGAAGTAGCAGCCCTGGAATAGTTTACTGTTCTTCAGTCTTCTACTTCATGATAAGAAGGTAGAAAGATTTTTCATTTTCCAACACAATTTTTAAATAGCTTTTCTTTTGGAAGATTTGATATTATTTCAATAATGATGATATCCCTAAAATTATAATTAATTTTTTTTTTTGCAGGAAGAAGAAATGTTTCGTCCAAATATGTTTTTTTTGCTTTTGCTTCCACCTATTATATTTGAATCTGGATATTCACTGCACAAGGTCAGTCCCTGCCAGACACTCATTTTGGATGTTGAGGTTTTGTTTGGAACAGATTCTGCTTTAATTATCTTAATGAAGCTTAGGATAATTGCATTAAATTCCATTGTATTAATCATTAGGGAATTGAGAGTGCCAAATTTAAGCCTCTTCAACCCAGAGTGCAGGGAGTGTAGCTTGTTGCTGATAAGTGAGTGCTGGCAAGGTGTTGGGTACAGCACAGACGAGGTTTTCCTTGGCTGGAGAGGCTTCTTACCTTAGCAGAGCTGTACAAGAGCTGGTGTGAAGGAGGAGAAGTGGGAAAGGTGGAGTCACTCCACAGCTAAAGTAGAGGAAAATGTGTGTAGGGTTCTGACCCCTTGCCTGGGGGCCTGTGTTTCCATGGGCATTTCTCACAGCTGGCCAGGGGGGGTTGGTGCTCCCTTGTGCAGCCTTTCTGCTCCAGCTGAGGGAGGGAGCTGTGGCCATGGTGATACCTGGAGCTGGAGCCAGCACTGGAGACCTTTTCATACAAAATCATAAGGAATGGACTGGCAACTGGGAAGTGTACAAGCCTTTTTCACATGCCATGTCTCCAACAGAGGGATTAATTTACAGTTTTGCCAGGTGGGGACTATGGCAGAGTGCAGGTGAATATCCAGCTGTTTGCCTGAGGATTTGGTTGTTGTTATGGTGCCAGACTGGGAATCACTTCTGGGAATCAGAGGAATTGCTGTTGTCCTCAAGAGAGCAACAGTCACTCCAGGCAGATGGTGTGGATGTGTCCTGGGGTACCTGGAACCAAACTGAGCCTTTATAATTGGAAATCCAGTTGTGAATTAGAATCTAATTAAATGCAAACCCAAACATGAGTTTTCCCTCAGGTCATTTTTACTAATTTACTTATTTTATTACTCTGTTCCAGGGTAATTTTTTTCAGAACATTGGTTCCATCATTCTGTTCTCAGTCTTTGGCACTGCAATATCAGCTTTCATTGTAGGTGGAGGAATCTATTTCCTGGGCCGGGTAAGACTTACTACTGTGAAGCACTTAAGTTTACCTGGCTTGTTATTTGAAAGTCTATTTTTCAAGAGGAGAGAAATAGAGTGAAAGTGAATTCCTGGGTCACAAAGTCCAGTTCTCTGCTCTCACAAAGGCAGTGTTATACAACCCTTCCATGGATAATGCTGGAGAGGCTGTGGGTGTCCTTCCCTGGAAATCCTCAGAGCTCTCTGGACACGATCCTGGGTAACGTTCCAGGGGCCCTGCGGAGCAGGGAGGGTGGAGTTGGTGACCTCAGGGGTCCTTGTGACTCTGTGACACAGCATGCTCCATGGGAAAAGCAATTAAGGCTTGAGTTTTACATTTTTGTAACTTGCACGATCTTCCTCTTGGAAGGCTGTTCCAAATCCTGTGTTCTCTAGAGCCATCTTACGCTCTACAATGTTAAATTTGTTTTTTCTTCTCTCAGTATTTCATTCTGGTAGGCCAACATTCTGTGTTTTCCTCTTCGCCACTCAGATTTCTCTTCCTTTGAATGTCTTGGTTACTCTGCTCACCTGACTCTGCTCTAGTTCCATGATTTTGGGTGACCAGAATGGTAGTAGTAGATCACTGTTGGAGGGCAGTGTTAAATTGGATAACATCACTCCTGTGAATTGTTCTTAATAATGAACTCGGGATTTGATGAATAGTTTGGTTTTAAAGAACAGCAGAACACCACAGTTGATTGTGATTATGTTTTACCTATTCTTTCAGGCTGATGTAATTTATAAACTCAACATGACAGACAGGTAAGCTCTTGGGGAAATGGTATAGTGTATAAAATGAAGCTTTCTTCAGGATAGCTGCAGGTGGGCAGTGCACTGCAATTGGCCACCTCCTTTGGTTAGTGTTTAGATTGCTGAGATTCAACGTTGTGTATGAAACTAAGAAATGGATGGAACACTTCTATATCCCATTTATTATGCCTTTATTTCCAAATAGTATTGTCTTATATTCCATTCTGTTGCATTCTGGTCTGTTCTGTGCTCAGTGATTTCTCTAGACAGATACTGGGTATTTTAACCAAACTTTAAGATTTGTAAACTTTGATTAGTTGGTATTATTAATACATGTGATAAGGGTATAACTTCCTTGTCCAAATCTTCTCTTAAAAGACAGAGGAAATTTTTCAGTATCAATAATGTAGATTTTTAAAGAACTTGGCAAATGACCAAGCTCCTGTGACTGGAAAGAGAGCACAACTTATCACTGTGTAGAAACTGTAAAACAAATGGGCTTTGTTACTGTTGTTCATGTAAGTTACTAGGTAGGTGTTTTTCTTTGATCTAGTTTCCTCTTTTATGTTCTCCCAGTTTTGCATTCGGCTCTTTAATATCTGCAGTTGACCCTGTGGCTACTATTGCCATTTTCAATGCCCTCAATGTGGATCCTGTACTTAACATGTTGGTTTTTGGAGAAAGTATTCTCAACGATGCAGTCTCAATTGTCCTGACCAAGTAAGTGCATTGGAGCCACACATGTTTATGGAAACAGTAACTACATTGCTTTCTGTTAGTTTTTCAGATATACAGTAATTCTTCCATCTCCATTTGGAACAAATAGTGTATTTCTGGTGTAAAGTGAACCTTGTATGGTGCTTTTCTGTAAAAAGCAACCCATAACAGGAACTGCATAGGCAGAAGACAAGAAATGGTTGCCTCTTCACCACTACCTCAGTGCTTTATCTCATTGACCCCAGATAATTGCTTTTTGATGCCATTCATTATCAGCTCTCTTTCCATCTGAAGGGCCTGACAACAGCATCCCTACATGTCACCTGTCAGGCTTGGCTCAGAAATATTCACCTTCCCAGAGCAGCTCAGTCTATGTGCCCAGAGCCCCACTGTGGCTGGGGGGATACAGCAGCATCCATGCAATGGGGTTGTGCTTATGTTGGGGCTACCACAGGAAGGAGGAGCATGCAATATCCTTATCTTTTGTCCATGATGGTTCTTTGGGGCTGAAAGATTAAAAAATTGATAGATATATCTTCTTGTTGTTGCTGAAGCTGACAGATATAACTGTGCCTGTGTAGAAGGAACAGCTGTACCAAGCAGGTAGTGAAGTCAGTAATTTTCTAATTAATTAATTGCTTTTACTGCAGTTGTGATGCTTTTAGAGAAAACCCTGAAGGTTAAATGCAGCCAGAAGGAACACTGGTTATAATCTGTGTGTTCTTTGCACAGAATTTCTGTGAAATACATTCCTGAAATTCAAAGAGGTTTCTCCCCTTTCCTCCTAAGAGCTGCTTTGTTTTCCTTCAGTGACCTTCTTGTCTCTCATCCGCACCTAAATATTTGATGAGAGTTCTTCCTGTTCATTTGTTCTTCTCAGAGGATCACATGAGTTTTTAGCACTGTAAAATGTGTTTTCTTTTCCCTTTCAAAGTTTGAACATTGTTTTGAAACACTGGGCATCACCATAGCCTATTTACGCCATTCTGGGATTCTTCAGAGGAGCAATCCTGGATTTTTAGCAGAATTAGGTTTCCCTTTGGGGATTGCACTAAGGCTTGATTTAACATCTTTTGACATTCTTCTTGTTATATATATCGCAGTAAAAGCCTTTTAAGAGTGGTAGCAACAAAGAAATGGGAGTCTTTTTTGTTGTTATGCTCAAAAGATGTTTGATATTTTTGGATCTAGGCTTAGACTGTATAACCATTTCTTTTTATTTCTCTCTTAATTGTATCTAGCACAGCAGAAGGGTTGACAAGGGAAAATATGTCAGATGTAAGTGGATGGCAAACCTTTCTGCAGGCACTGGGATACTTTCTCAAGATGTTCTTTGGCTCTGCAGCACTTGGCACACTTACTGGTCTTATTTCTGCATTAATATCCTTTTCTAATTTTGGTGATATATATGTATACATTGGTGAACTGCAACATTCTAATAGTACTTTTCTTCCTCTCTTCTCCAGCATTTCTTAGAGGATATTTCTTATTAGACATTACTTTGGTTTTATGTTAGTGTGCATGGATGTGTATTAAAAGTGGCATCAAATTTTTATGAACGTAATTAAGGTCTGAAATGTTGTATAATAGCTTATGTGCATTAGAGCGTTGTAAGATATGGTAATTGTTTTGTAAATTCAAAATATATTAATTCCATTTCAATACCAATCCATTTTAACAAGCATATGGCTTCTTTTTTTACATACATAAAACAGTTAATTAAAAAGAAAAAAAAAGCTGCTCTTCCCGAGGGCCTTTGAATCAGCCCAGCGCGTTTGTCCCTGTGGATCATGTGCAGGCAGCTGAATGCAGTCACTGTTCTGTTTGGATTTGTCCTGGGTTCTGTTTTGCCTCTTCCACTTGCATGAATTGGTTGCTGAACAGCCCAGGAGCTGCTCTGCTGAGATCAGGAAGGCTGTTTGCTGTGGCCCAGACACCTCTGTTACTTTTTGGGCTTGTTTAATGCCCAAAAGAGTTCACTGTGTGAGCTCTGGGCTGTGCAGCAGTTACCCATGTCAGCTGGGACACACTGCCAAACACTTTGTAAACAGCAGGAATAAATGTTTGATTAAATACAGACATATTTCCCCTCTTGGTTCATCAGCCTAATTCAACAAACTTTCCAATTATTCCATCACATCACAATAAAAGTGGGAGACAAATTTTCAACATTTCTTTGACTCATATCTAAATTATACTCAGTCAAAGAGAAAAGCAGCTTATTTGCCCTTTACAGTTACTTGTGCCTCAAAAGTCTTTGATTTATCTGTTGTTATCAGTATTGTAGAGGCACATCAGTAACAGATCATTTTTTGTCTCTAGCTCTGTCTTCTAACAGACTGCTACCAGCAGTAGCTTCCATAAGAAACATTCCTCACATAAGAAATTACTAATCTTTCCATACTTGAGTTGCAGGCCAACATGTAGATTTTATTGGCTATTCAGTAGAGAAGTGCATTCAGCATAATCTTTGTTTTGTAATGGAATGAACACATCAAAATATTTCTTTGATTTATTTTTTAATTTACTTTTTCCATAACATTTCTGTGTGTACGTACTAAAGCACATTGATTTAAGGAAGACACCTTCCCTAGAATTTGGGATGATGATCATCTTTGCTTACCTTCCTTATGGACTTGCAGAAGGGATCTCACTCTCAGGTGAGTAACAAAATCAGTTCTGACCACACTGTTAGATATGTTAAAATACTTATATTGCTGTAGAAACAGGTTTTGCCTTGTGAGAAGATTACCCTGGAGGGTCTCAGCAGTAAATCCTTGCAGAGTCTTCTATTGACTGCCACGTTCTTGCCCACAGGTATCATGGCAATCCTGTTCTCTGGAATTGTGATGTCTCACTACACACACCACAACCTGTCCCCAGTGACACAGATCCTGATGCAGCAGACACTCAGAACTGTTGCTTTCATGTGTGGTAGGTGCTGCCTGCTATTAAATCCTGTATTAATGGTTTAAAATCTCATTTGCATGGAACGGTGGTTCTGTTGGGAGCAGCAGAGGTGTGAATTTGCATCCAGGCATTTGTGTGTCAATGGTGCTTTTCTTTAAGAGAAGAATTCCTGAGACTGGGGGCTGGAAGGCACTCAAAAGTCACCTTTCCTGCCACACTGGATAAAAGATGCAGTAGATCTCTGTCCCATCCTGCAGGCTCCTGCTAAGATTTGCCATGAGATTGATGACCAAATAGAGATCTCTGACTCATGTGTTCCTCTGGTCTGTTTTTAGTTCTAGGAGATGGGGGTTGAATGGTATTTTTTTAATGTTTTTTTATATAAAATGCTACTTGCAAAAACAGTAACTTCACACATGGAGAAGTTTCTGGAAGTAGTGGTACAAGCAGCTCAGAGTCTTAGAGCCTTTCCAGTTCCTTTCCCAAACCAAACCTTTGAAGAAATTACATATTCCTGCATTACAGACATGTCCCTGATTTCTGGGGGCTGCCATGAATGAGTTCTGTATTGTTTGCAGGAGGATGCAGCATGATCAGGGAGTGGCTTTGCTGCAAGCTGAACTTAACCACTCCTTAGTGAGCACCAGCAGCTCTCCAGAGTTTGGTCAGGAAATCCCATTTTATGTACTGTATGCAGTAATTAATATTAGGAATAGAAAAGGTTTTCTAGAATTATTTATTTAAGATGTGATTTCTCTTTTTCAGAAACGTGCGTTTTTGCATTTCTTGGCCTGTCAATTTTTAGTTTTCCTCACAAGTTTGAAATGTCCTTTGTCATCTGGTGCATAGTAGGTATTTACTTTCTTCCATATCTTTTTAGATGCATTTTTGGTGTTGAGGAAGGGGGAAACACCTTACAGTTAAAAGATTTTAGAATAATTGTTACGATTTATAGATTTTTATAAAAATACTTCTATATTTTTGTAAATTGCACAAAGTTAATGCTCCCTAGTAGCATGAAATTATTTTTCTTGGTCTCAGCACTTTGGTGTACAGAATACAAAATACATCAGTCTTCTTTAAGAAATTCCCATCAGCTGGTATTTTGAAGCCCTTCTGTATAAGATAAATGAAAATAAGGAAAAGAACCTTGCTTGTTTTGACACTATTAGAAATTTCAAAAGATGTTGAGATTATTACCCATAACCATCCTGGTTATTTTACCAGAAGACAACCCTGAGTTTTTACCTGCATTTGGGTTCCCACAAATGATCTGTTTGAATGGGCTCTTCACAGCAACTCCAGTGCAAACCAGTATCAAACTCTGCTCCTTTCATCTCCCAACAGTGCAGCTTTCAGATATCATTGCAGTTTGTTTACATAAACCAGTTTAGTCCATATGTGACTTCTTCCCTCTGAGTTCTTCAGAGGAAGTCCTTAGTCAGACCATCTTCAATATGTGTTCATTCTCTAACTCCTCTCCTATTCTTTGTCTGTAAACCCATTTCAGCCTAGCTTAATGCAGTGACACTGAATTATGTTTCACATGGGGCTTGCTTCCATCTGTTGCCATTATATGGTTTAATATCAGCATGAAAAGTATGTTCCCTTTTGCAGAGTCCAGTGGGGCAATGTGGGTCCATTTCCAGTTGTGTGCAGCAATGTACACTGGCCCATTCAGTGCATGGTTCAAGGGGAGAATTGTTATCTACAATTTCCCCAGATAGAAATACCAGCACAGGGAACTGCTCTGCCTGCATGACACCCAACTTCCCTATCTAATGTGTATCTAAGGTGTGACACTTCCTCCTGGGTAGCAGTGCCCTCTCAGGCGCAATGCAAATTGTGTAATTTTGGGGTGATTCATAAAGGAAAACAGCACAGCCCTTCAAGGATCCTGCTGACTAATTCTAGGATATTTACCTTATCAAGGTCTGTTTGTAGTGGAGCTTAAAAACAATGCTCTGAGAAAACTTTGCCTTTTTCTGAGTTAAAGTTTTCACTGTGTTAAGTGTTTGCCATTAAATCAATAGTACCTTTTGTTTCTTTTTCGCCCTCAAAGTGTTGCTTCAGTGTGGGGTATGTTTTATAGCTGTGCCCAGGGAAGTGTTGGGAAACAGGCTGACGTGCTATTTGTTTGGCTCCTGGCCTTTCTGAGCAACTGGGCCACAGGGAGACAATAGAAATACCTTATTGCCTCTTGGCTGCTGTGCCCAGGGAGTGATTAAAGGAGCTGAACAGACTGAACTGAGGAGCACTTCCACCCAAAGTAATTCTTGGTCTCCCTGGAATGCCTCCTGGGTTCCATTTATTTATTATAAGTAAAGCAGCCTGGTCTCCATCAGTGACAAGTCTGATTTAGTTTCAGTTAAGCAGACAAAATGTTTCAAGAGTAGAATTCCACAATGCCCCGTGCTGAGGGGTTTCTCTCTGTTCATGGAGCAGCACACCTGCCTGTGAGCAAAAAGAGCATATTCAGCTTGCCCTGTAAAACCAGCTGCAACTGGGACCTCGTGGATGTAACACATCAAATGGTCTTTTGCTTTTATTTCTGTTTTTCAGGTGCTGGTTCTCTTTGGTAGAGCAGTGAATATTTTTCCACTTTCCTACCTACTCAACTTCTTCCGTGATCATAAGATCACCCCCAAAATGATGTTTATCATGTGGTTTAGTGGTAAGTTAAAGCTCAAAATACTGAGAACTAGAAAAAATGATTTCTCTCTTTCATTGTGTGGCCCACTCTAGGAGGAACTGGTTTTTCATTGGTTGAGCAAAACTCAACATTTGCACTATTCTGAAACCCAAGTGCAACAGAAATGTTCTCTTTCCCCTTTGTGCTGAAGGACTTTGCTCTGGTGAGCCCCACAAAAGCTTTTCTGCATAGAGGCTGCTTGTCTCTCTAGGCCCAACAGCTTCAGAGTTGGAACAGCAATGTCTGAAGTGCTCAGACTCATTTCAGGGTGGTAGCCAAGTGCTAGATAACATGCCATAGGGTTGTAAAAACCTTTTGCAGGTGGAGAATTCCTGTTGAGTTCTGTGGGTGCTCAGGGTCTGCTGTTGGCTGACTGTGCCTTGATGGCCTGTTCTCTCCCCAGGATTGCGTGGTGCCATTCCCTACGCCCTCAGCCTCCACCTGGGCCTGGAGCCCATCGAGAAGCGGCAGCTCATCGGCACCACCACCATCATCATCGTGCTCTTCACCATCCTGCTGCTGGGAGGGGGCACCATGCCCCTCATCAGGCTCGTGGACATCGAGGACTCCAAACCGCGCAAGAGGAACAAGAAGGATGTCAATCTTAGCAAGACAGAGAAGATGGTTTGTTTGGGGTTTTCATTCAGATAATCACTGGGGTTTGGTGGGGGTTTTTTTTCAGTTTAAACATTTTTCAGGACTAGTATGTAATTTTTTACTAAAAAGTAAGATGAAGGCAGTAGAAAAAGCCAAGGTAGTAGGACAAAGCCAAGTGATATAATTTTAAAATATTGCAAAGATGTAGTTTGGTTAGTGTTTTCACAAAATATCTGTTTGGACAAGGGGAGGAGAAATAGTCTCTATTCAATCCAATTATAATTTGATCTATATAAATTAAAGTAACTCCTGGAAAAGCATGAAGCAGATGATAGAGGATTGAGTCATATACAAAGAAAAAGTAGTTGGTACAGTGTGAGACACAAATTAACTACAAAAGGCATATGGAAACTATTTTGAAACAGTCAAAGGCCATGAGAAGGTGGTAAGAACAGCCCTCCTCTGACTGGACTTTATTTTAAAACAATTTCTGGCAGAGCAAGAGATCTGACAAAGCCAACAGCAACTCTGGAACTTCCTGTGCAAAAGACTGCAGAATATAAAGTCTCACAGGACATTTTTTGCCTGTTTTTCTCTAAACCATTGAAGAGTATGTGCAGGGTATTGTTCTGTAGGATCTTAAGAACATTTTCTCTTTGCATGAGGTTGATTGTAGTCTTTAGAATGACCTTGCACTGTCCACACAAGGAAGTGCAGGATGAGTGCAGGGACAGGGCGTGTTCAACAGGGCTTGTTTTCAGTGAGACAGTGACAGCAGTGGTGCTTGCTGGATGAAAGCATTGTCCAGCTCACAAGAGAAAAATGTGCACAGTAGAAACCTGTTCTCAGCAACAGTGACAATACAAAACATGGGACAGTTAAGGTCTTTTCTCTTTCAGCATGGAAAGGGAAGCTCAGTGGCTCTGGGATGCAATGGCTGAACAGGTTCATACAGCCCCAGCCCTGCAAGGCTGGGATGAGGATCATTTCCATACTGTTCTAGCACGGCAACTGGATGTGATAAGGGAGACCACAGAGCAGGAGCTGAAGCACAGTGGTGGGATGACTACCACTTCTCTCAGGTTGTTCCAATATTTGTGATTTTTCTAGGGAAACACTATAGAATCTGAGCATTTATCAGAGCTCACAGAGGAGGAATATGAAGCCCAGTACATAAAACGCCAGAATCTCAAAGGGTTTATGCGGCTTGATGTGGAGTATTTGAATCCTTTCTTCACCAGAAGACTCACACAGGAAGTAAGTCTGTCTTATTTTCTTGAAGAAGAGAAACTGATCGGGTTGGTTGTTGCCCTCAGTACCACACAGGGCTCGTGCAGCCACACAACTGGTGCAGGGACAGTGGGACATCTGTGTACTGCCCATGCACAGAGAGAGCAGCTGTAATGAGCAGCTGCTCTGGAAAAGTGCAGGTTGGATTAAATGAGCATCTCAGAGCTACCCCAGTTAAACTTGGTGTTTGGATTTGTTGAACTCGCCTTCAGTCATGCAGAGAACCATGAAGGGCATCAGGAGTCCCTGGCTGCTGCTGCTGCTGCTAGGAAATGCTGCTGCCACTCGGGCAGAGTTTTTAAAGGGCTGTCACACACAGTTCCTGCTTCTTACTGTCAGTGGTCCTGTGACTTCTGGTGCTGTGTTATTGCTGCAGAGTGCAGTTTCTGTCTTGGAAATAGGCACTAGCATTGCACCCTTCACTTTCCAGACTGCTCACCAAAGCTCTGAGGCTGTAAATGCAAAACAACACCTGACTGAATGTGTAACGTAACACTCAGTAAATACTGTGCCTTTTTCACTCCCATGCTTCAGAAACTTAGGCTTCTTAGCTACAGAATTCACTGTTTTTCCAATTTCCCATGGAAGCATTTTGGCTATGGAGTTCATAATTTTGTGTAAGTGGACATTCCATCTTCCCAGCCTGCTCAAAAGTACTGTTTTTCCTCTTGTTTTGTACTTTTCAAAAGTACCCTTTCAGCACTTTCTTACAAAAACTAAAGTAATTTATTGCAAAACCAAAAAAGAATCAAGAAACCAAAGTAAGCATCTGATTTTTAGTTGGTAGCCAAAAGCACAGGCTGCCATCCAGATTGCAACCAAAGGCTGGAAAAATAAGCATGTGAATCACCACAGCAGGCCACAAGCTTCCCAGTGCCCCTGGGAACACAGGGAGAGTCAAAGCCAGGCCCTGCAGACAGCATTGGGATTGTTGAAACACACAGGGCAGGACTGTCTAGAGAACACAGGTAAAAATACCCATCATCTGTAGCAATAATTACTGACTGAGCAGTTGATAAATATTTTCTGGTGGGGAACAGGAGGGGCTGTGCGTGCCCAGAGAGCAGGAGCAGGTAATTTCCTGAGGAACGTGTCCAGCTGAGGTGCTGGCACAGGAGGGCTGTTGCAGCGAGTGACAGAGTGCTGTGTTTGCCTTTGCCCAGGACCTGCATGACGGGCGCATCCAGATGAAGACCCTGACCAACAAGTGGTACGAGGAGGTTCGCCAGGGCCCCTCGGGCTCCGAGGATGATGAGCAGGAGCTGCTGCAGCAGAGCGGGGCTGGAGCACGCTGAGCTCACCCAGGGGCCTCAGCCAGCACCCAGGGCCCGGCTGCACAGGAATTCTCACGTGTCAGACACGTCTCGTGCTCCTTGTTCAGGTGAAACCCACAGCTCTGCTGGTACTGTTCAGGAAGGGAAACCCACAAGGGTCAGATGCTGGATGGGCTGAAGGAAGAACCTTTTGTTCAGACTTCACTGCATGGCAAATTCCGTGCAGCCTGTTGAAAAGCAGAACCTTTTTCCATGAAATGATGACATTGTTTAATGGGGGGGGGACTTCTTCCCATCCCAAAACCTGCTGCGATCACACGCTGCAGTACAGGGCCCTTGTGTGGCTCTGCAAAACAGAATGAATTGCACTTTACCTTTTATATATATAGATATAAAAATATATTCATTCACAGCATGAAGAGTCTTGACAGTTTATACTGTGAATTTGTTTCAGCACTAGTAAGGGAATCTGACTGGAAGAAACCTGTAATTTATAGGATTTGCACATTTTGAACCCAGAAAAGATGCATACCTTGACAATAGCAGATGTTGCACATACAAGGAATCGCCTCTGAAAATGTAGTTTTGTCACTAAAGGAATTCTTGATTTCGGTTTTATGGGATTTTTTGGTTTTCATACTAAGGGACCTAATCCACAGTACTGATTATACTGGTTTTGGGGAAGTGGGGGACTGTGACAGCACAGAACTGTTTGAAATTGTAGTTTCTCTGGCTAAAGCCAGTTGCATTTGGGTTTCTGTAATTGGCAGTTGCTCCTTGCTGGCACTTTGGCTTCAAATCTTAGGAAAGAGCAGCTTCTGTTTAGCCCAATTTACAAAGTGTCCCTAACACTCCAGAACTCCAGCGGAATTTTTAAGCGTCAGTGGAGGCAAAAGCAGCATGTACATGATGGAGAAGAGCCTACAAAATCTAATCCAGGTACAGAAAGATAAATATTGCACATGGCTGAAGCAGCCTCTGCTGGGAAGTGCCAAACAGCTTCCATTAAGCTGTCCCATTTTTCTCTTCTGCTTACTGTTTCAGAATCTGTGCTATCACTGCATTTGTTCTCCTTGGCCCCGTTTGCTCAGCATTGCCAACACCTGAATGTGTTTGTTGCACATTTGCCATGGTGACACATGCAGCAGTTTGCTCCCACTGCCAAATTCCTCTTTGGACATTTGCGTATCCACTGTCAGGATGTGAATTACAGTTCAGCACCCAAATCTGACATGCAAATGCACATGTTTGTTTCTGAAGATGTGAGACTTAGTTCTGGTCTGGTTTTGCTACTGAGTTTTTTAATCCACTGCTTATCTACTGAGCGAATTAAAGTTCAAGAATGTATTCAGAATCCTGAACCTGTTGTCTGAGCAGTTTTTCATAACACCACATTTTGTCCCTTGCTGTCCTTTCCCTGTCTATGGGAAGGGCCTCACTGCTCATCCCAGAGCTGGGACACACACGGCTGGGGCTGAGCAGGCTCTGAAAGCCATCGGTGCTTGCTTGATCCACAGGAGGATCTGTGTGGAAATCGGCCTTTTTGTCACCCTTCTAGAGCCCAGCAGACTGAATTAAACTTCAGTTACCCATCACTCCTACTGCATTTCTCACCTTGAGCCTTTATGCCCAGGAGCTGCTGGAAGATCCCTGAGAGCTTCTCCTCAGGTGTTCAGTGGTGGAGCTGCTGTTACACAGGGGTAGCACAATGCCTCAGTCCCCCTGATGTACCGGAGGGCCGCGATTCCCGGCGATTCCCGGCGATTCCCGGGGTTCTGTCACGCCGCACCTGGCGCCAGGTGCGCTGTCCGCTGCCGCCCTCTGGCGGCGGCCGGCGGTACCACACCGGGGCACGGCGGCAGTTAGCGGGTGAACGGAGGGAATCGCTCTGAAGCGATTCCAGTGCAGACACTTGGGATGGTTGGGTTTAAAACCAGCTATTCTAAAACTTGACATAATATTACGTTTGTCTGAGCTTGGAATTAAGTGTGTGTTCTGATAGAACAAAGCTGTCTAACGCCCTTATTTTGGAACCAAAAGAAGTTTTTACCATAGTGCCCAGTGCTCATATTCATTTATCAATACAATGGCTTTTCTGTCAGTCATTTCACAGCTTAGAGTTCTTCACTTAATATGCTTAGAAAGGAAAAATTCTTTATTGACTTTCCTGGCAGTTACTTTAGATAGTTTCTTATTTTATCAGACCAATATTAGACCCTATCCCTCTTTCCACAAGTTAGCTCCCCCATCCTAACTTAGTGTCATCTGTAAATCTGTGTGAGAGTGAACTTGATTTCTTAATGCTCTCAACTAAGATCCCCAGCAGAGGCTGCTGCCTGCAGAGCCCCAGGTGCTGCTGCTTGGTGAGCTCTGGCTGATCCTCCAGGCTGGAGAGATGCTCCTGTACTTTAAACACTACAGCACCTACAGGCTGTTTCCACAGCCTAATTCCAAAGCTGCCACAACCAGGAGTCCTTCCTTGTCCTTCAGGAGCTCAGCCTTTGGGAAGCCAGAGCAGAACTCCGACCTGTGCTGATTGAACAGCTTTCACCTTTTCCCTGACACCTGTGCCCCCCAGGAGCGCCAAACCTACCCCAAGGTAGCCCTGGCCCCTTTCCTGCACCAGGACCAGGCTCTCACTGAGCAGCAATGCAGCCCCCAACTCCCCAGCCATGGCAGCATCAGCAAATCCAAAGAAATTGGTTCTCACTATCAGGACCCCCCTCCCAAACCTTGCTGGGCCCAGCTCAGACCCTGCCTCAGCTCCCAGGGTGAAGCTTCCACCCTCTTTGCAGGTTCAGCCCACCAGCAGCAGCAGGGCAGCTGCCCTGGAGGGACGGGGTTGTCTCCAATCCTCAGATAACTGGTGGCAGCTGTCGGCACCATTCCCAGCTGGGGACATGGCTGCATTGGCCCCAGCTGTGCCGTGCCCCACGGGGTGGATCCAGCCTGGCAGGGAGGAGTCCCCGGGCGGTGCCTGACCCTGGACTTGCTGTTTGACCCGGTCACAGCACGTGGAGTTCATGGAACTGGTTGAGGTTTGCTGGGTGGCTGCAGCGCCTCTGCCCTTGGCAGCAGGAGTGTCTGGGAGTGGAGATTAAACACCCCCAGCATTCGGGCTCTCAGTGTTGGGCATTCACACGCCATCCTAAAGATGAAAACACTGATGTGGAGGTTTCCTGGAGTAATAAAGGACCTGAGGGATTGGCAGATTATTATCTTTCTCCCTGTCTTCTTTAAGTGATCTCTGGAGCCCCGTTCTTTTGGCCAGCAGGGGCCAAAGCAGTCGGCCGGGGGCTGGCAGGCAGAGCAGGGACCCAGCACGGTGTCCCTGAGCCCGGCATAGCCCAGTCCCCAGCCTGGCCGGTCAGTCCTTGCTCCCTGTCCCTCCCCGGGGTGGCCGTGCCCTGAGAGCCCCCAGGAGATGGCAGCAGCCCTTCGTGTGTGTGTCCTCCAAAGGGAAATCAGCCCCTGGTCCCTTTCTGGAGGCTCCTCTCCCTGGGCAGCAGCAGGATGGCCCAGGATGGCCCTGAGGACACGCAGGGGCGTGGCAGGGTCCCGTTGCTGCCGGACACAGCGTGGCTGTGGCACTCGGGAGGCCCTCGGGCTGCAGGGGCAGAGGAGGTTTGTTGGTGCCACGTGGCCGTGCCCAGCCCACGGGCTGTGCCCTCTCTGCGGGGCTCGCCCGGGGCACCCAGCCCGGCCACGCTCCGCACTGTCCCCATCCGCATTCCCGTTATCCCAGGGCACAGTCCCACTGTCCCCATCCCCATTCCCGTTATCCTGGAGCAGTCCCACTGTCCTCATCCCCATTCCCGTTATCCCAGGGCACAGTCCCACTGTCCCCATCCCCATTCCCGTTATCCTGGAGCGCGGCTGCCAACACGGAGCTGAACCAAGTTGGACACCGGTTTTGCATGAGTGAATTTACTTCAGAAATGACAACTTCTGGAACACAATGAATGGTCAGCAGAGACACTCTGTGATCCCCTCGTGTGCTGGAGGGCTGGGGCTGGGGCACAGGCAACTTTCCAGGTGAGGCTTTTCTGTGGATGGCTTTGCACCAGGCCTTGGCACATCTTGTTCCTTTTTGTCCCAGGCTCTACCCACGGGTGCACTGCCCTCACTGGTCTCCAAAGGCCAGCTACAATGCTATGGGATGCTCCAGCCCAGGCAGCTGCCCTGTACAGCAGTGCAGGTGACACGAGCTGCCCCATTGTCCCAGCACTGGGGACACCCTGAGGCCACAGCCTTTTCTCCAGGGTGGTGCTCACCCATGGATTTGCCTTTCCCTGCCTGGAGATCATTCCCTGGGACTGCCATTACTCACTCCAGGATTACTGTAACCCCAAATCCTTGCTCTAAAGGCAAGCTCCCATTTCTGTCTGTAGGACAGTGGTGGCTTTCACTCAGGTGGAGGGAGCAGGGTAGCACAGCCGGCACAGAGAGCAGTGCCTGAGACCTGTAGGGAATCCCAGGTGAGGTAGCTGTGTGGACAGTCCCACTCCCCAGCAGGAGAGCAGGTGGCTGCAGGGGCTGTAGGAGCTGGCACTGGAGGTAGATGCCCCTCGGGGCCTCCTGGCCCCCAGCCTGCTCTGCCAGGCACAATTTTTAGGACAACCAAGTTCCTACTTGGTCATCAGAGCACCAGGTTGGACAAACAATGGCCAAGGGCCCAGAGAGCAAACTGCAGGAGAGACTGTACCCCGGGGTGAACGCTGGGCACATCTCAGGCACCGGGGTCTATTTTTGTCCTTGTTTTTGCAAGTGCAAACCCCAGGCTCAGAGCTGCAAGAGCCAAACCAGAGAGGTTGGTCTTACATCTTCATGTAACCTCATGTGTGGAACATCTGGGACCTGCTGGGCACGGGGGTGAGAGAATGCTGTGTTTGGGTTTGTGTTGCAGCGCTCGGGTAGGACAGAGCTGGGCAGGGCTGGGCTCAGAGCAGGTCCTTGGTGATGGCTGAGGGCAGGGCCTCCCTCGCCACGCTGGCAGTGCTCAGGCCCGAGCGCCTGTGCATGAGCAGCACCATCACCTGCAGCGTCCTGCTCAGCCCTGGCTGCCTGGCAGCTCCTCCGGCCAGCACGGCCAGGGCAGCCCGCTGGGCAGAGCTGCCAGGCCCCCGGGGGGGAGTGGGGCACCTGGGGGAGTTACTGAAACACTCCAAAGCCTCACTGCAGCTCCTGTGAGCACCGGGGCAGCCACCAAAGGGGACAGGGGATGGGAAGGGCTGGAGCACAGTGGCCCGGCAGCCGCAGCAGAGGAGGGTGTGCAGGGCCTGCAGGAGCACCCTGTCCTTGGAGAGGAACTTGTGGAAGTTGGGCTTGAAGAGCAGGTACACCAGCGGGTTGTAGAGTGTGGAGGACTTGGCAAAGACGGCCGAGAGCACAAAGGCCAGTGCTGGCACCTGGCTGGCGCCCCCGAGCAGTGCCCACAGCGCTACCACGGCGTAGGGGGTCCAGGCAGCCAGGAACCCCAGGCACACGGCAATGCTCAGCTAGAAAAGGGGGAGATGGAGGTGCTGTGAGCCTTCTGCAGCACTCGGGAGATGCTGACACGCCCCCATACTCAGCCATGTGCGGCAGGACCCTGAGCAACCCTCACATCCCCAGGGAAAGGTGCTCAGCCTTCTGGACCTGTACTGGAATGCCAGAGAGCAGGGCAGCAACTCAGCACATCCCATGGAAAGACCTGCTCTCCCTCCAGGTCACTCACACTCTCTCCCACCTGGGAAACTCTGCAATGGCTTCAGCCTGCGGTGGCAGGTGGGTGCAAAGGACCCAGTGACCTGGCTGGGACCTGCTCAGCATCAGACCCCAACAGCTTTTGGCAGTGCTGGAAATCCCTCCAGCAACCCGTGTGGCTTGGGAGGCCTGGAAGGGGGCTGTGCTCAGTCCCCCTCCCCTGATTGGATGTGGATGTTCCTTCAAATCCAGACTTGCAAGCTGTTCTCTTTCGTGCTGTATTTTTTAAAGGTTATTCGGGGTTTTTTACATATCCTTGGTAAATTATAGTATTAGCTTGTAGTCTGGGGAACAATGACTCATGCAAGCTCCTTTATGATCTTTTCCAATGTAATTTAAAATGAAAACTCCTCCACCTGATGACTTTAAACGAGGAGCAATGTGTTGTTACCCACACTGACACAAACACCTGGAAAATTCATGGGGAGCAGCGGATGCCGGGCAGGAGGGGCCCTCCTGTTCACCTGCCCATGGGTGGCGGGCTGGGGCAGGGCACCCTGGGACCCCACAGCCCCCTGAACCCTGGTACCTTAATGAACAGGACATACACACACCCTACAGCCCCATGTCCCCCAATACCTTGACCAGCAGGACATACACATACCCCACAACCCCCTGAGCCCTGGCACCTTGACAGGCAGGACACACACACGCCCCAAAGCCCCATGAACCCCAATACCTTGACCAGCAGGACACACACACACCCCAGAGCCCTCTGAACCCCCACACCTTGAGGAGCAGGACACACACACACCCCCCAGAGCCCTCTGAACCCCCAGACCTTGAGGAACAGGACACACACACACCCCCCAGAGCCCTCTGAACCCCCACACCTTGAGGAGCAGGACACACACACACCCCCCAGAGCCCTCTGAACCCCCACACCTTGAGGAGCAGGACACACACACACCCCCCAGAGCCCTCTGAACCCCCACACCTTGAGGAGCAGGACACACACACACCCCCCAGAGCCCTCTGAACCCCCACACCTTGAGGAGCAGGACACACACACACCCCCCAGAGCCCTCTGAACCCCCACACCTTGAGGAGCAGGACACACACACACCCCCCAGAGCCCTCTGAACCCCCACACCTTGAGGAGCAGGACACACACACACCCCCCAGAGCCCTNCCCCAGAGCCCTCTGAACCCCCATACCTTGAGGAGCAGGCCGTGCAGGCCGCGGCCGCGCTGCCCGGGGGCCGTGTGCTGCCTCAGGGCTCTCCGCGACGCCCGCACCCTCCACAGGATCAGCGCGTAGGACACCAGGATGAGCAGGCAGGGCAGCAGGTAGCAGAAGATGAAGAGGGCGAGGATGTAGAGGGTGGCCTCCCTGCTTGAGGCCTCCCAGGTGATGCAGCAGGCTGTCCCGTAGGGCTCGGGGCCGTAGCTGCCCCAGCGGGCCAGGGGGGCGGCGGCGAAGGCCAGGGCGTAGGCCCACACGCCCAGCAGCAGCAGCGCGGCGTGGCTCCGCGAGAACCTGCTCCCTGTGGGGCGGGGACCACTGTAAGGAGGGCTCCCCTGGGCCAGGGGGCTCCCCCCGAGCCACCACAGCCCCGGGCCCCCGCACAGGGGCCAGGACAAACGTGGGGTCCAGCCCGGCCGCAGGGTCAGCCATGCAGCCGTCGGCCCCCCGAGAAGTGTCCTGTGGTCACTGCAGCAGCTGCAGCTGCCTGGGCACGGGGCTGGGCTGCTCAAGGCCACCCCAGACCCTGTCACTTGAAGGACCTCTCCCTCCCTGCAGACTGAAGCTCTGGGGGAGTCATTCTGTTCTCATTTTTGTCCCAGCCCCCATCAAATCTCAAACTCTCTGATCTTCTGAGACTCACTATAAAGTGCTAAATCTTCAGACATACATACAAGTAACATTTTGCTTTGAAACTAAGCAACTAAAAGCACAATTTGATTCTGCATTTCCTCACAGAAGATGGGCTGGGCTGTAGATAAGCTGCAAGTGCCAGGCTGCCAAGCACTGGCAGATCAGGAGTAGAGGCTGTCCAGGGAAAAGCCACTGTCACCTGGGCTTCCTTTCCACAGCCAGCTTTCATCTTTATCTTCCCTCCCACCTGTTTAGCCACCTCCTGGGCTGTTGTGCTGGCACATAACCAAGGTGACTCTTCCAGTGTTGTCCTTTTGGCACTGAGAGCTGCTGGGGACACACTGGTGGCTGGCAGCAGCCACTGGCTCTGGACACAGGGGCAGTGAGTCAGGGGAGAGGGGGACAGGAGGGGCCTTGGGGTGCTGGTCTGAAAATCAAACTGATAGCTATGATTTCCCATTTTATTTCTCTTTTTGGTCTTTAATGCAAAGTCACTTCTGAAGATAAATGCTAGAGGGAGGATTAGCAGCTGAGCTGAGGAAATTGGGACTCTGAATTGGAGAAGGAGCTGTGAAAGGAGCATCCCTGTCCCTCCTCACTTCCTCAGGTGCTCTCTGCAGTGCAAATATTCACCCTAGCTCTGTGAAAGACATCCAGGTGCAAACAGGGCTACAGACATGAGCTGTAACACTGCAAGCCCAGCCCTCCTGTATGAATGATTTCAGTGAATTAAATACATTTAGCCTATGGCTCTCCCACCAGGGACCAGGGAAAGCAGCTCTTGTTGCTCTGCCAGAGCTTGTGGCTTCCCAGCTGCAGTCTGCTCCAGTCTAAACTCAAGTCTGTGTATGGACTTTCAAAAACCTGCTACCTGCTGTGATATAGCTACATAGATGTGGCACTTGGGGATGGTTTAGTGCTGGACTTGGAAGTGCTGTGGTAACAACTGGACTCAATGATCTTAACAATATTTGCCAGCCTAAACTTGTTTCTGTGATTTTGTGACTCCAAATATTGACTGGGAATAGATCGGCCTGGGGCAAAGCCTCCCCTGAAGAGTGGATCTGGCTCATTTAAAGGAAAAGGGCTCTGTTAACAGAGAAGGGTGTGAGTGAGGATCAGATAACGCATCCCAGCACTTACCATATGCCGGGTAACAGACCTTGAGGCAGCAAACCGTGCTGAGCACCGTCAGGCTGGCCAGGCTGCACAGCCCGAACAGGACCCCGCAGAAGGCGTAGAGGGTGCACACAGCCTGGTCGAAGAGCCACCTGCAAGGAGAGCCTGCAGGTGAGCCCGTGCTTCCCCCGGGTGGGGCTGGCAGCCCTGCCCCTCGGCTGGACAGGAGGCTTCTCCTCTGTGGGAATTTCCCAGCTGCTGGGCCCATTCCTCCAGCAGAGCTGGGCACATGTGGGGTGGTTCCAACAGGTACCAGCACCTGACTAAATGAATATGGGCATGACCTTGCCCCTGATTTTTTCCCTCAGCATCCCAGCTCTGCTCAGGGATGGAGCTGGGAGTGCAGGAGCTGCCCTGAGCCACAGCAGCTCCCACCACTGCAGTGCCAGCTTGGACTTCCCCCAACCAAACCGGGTCTGTGTAAGGAACTGGAGGGACAGGGAGCAGCAAAGCACTCGCTGTGGGATGGCTGGCTGGGAGCTGGCATGTGCCCCAGTGGCACCAGGGGTTCCCCAAGTCCCTGTGCCTCTGCCAGAGATCTCCTGGTTCCCAGACAGATTGCAAACTGGGCCACTGGCCAGTGCAGAGCTGCTGCCATGAGGTACCTGTGTGCAAAGAAGGAGGAGATGGCCAAGGGGAAAAGTGTCACTGTCATGCTCAGGTCACTGATGGCCAGGTTGACGATGAAGAACTCGGCAGGTTTCAGCAGGGACCTCTTCTGATGGGCCACCAGCAGCAGCAGCGAGTTCCCAGACAGGGACAGGATGCCTGTGGAGGAGGCAGAGAGTGGTGCTGTGTGAGACAGAGCCAGGACAGGAACCAGGAGCATCTGGAGATGTTTGGAAGGAAACACTGCACAAGTCTACAGAGGGTGGAGAGGGCTCCAGGCTTTCCTCTCTGGGGTGGGATAAGCAGGGGAGCCCACGGGACCCACAGAGCTCTGGGAGCACATCTGGAGCTGCTTTACCTTGGATCGGATCCCTTCCCCTTCCTGAGACCCTGCAGAGGCCTTTGGTAGGAGGGCAGGGATGGGGAGAGGCTGCACTGGGCTCCGGGTGCGGGATCTGGTCAAAGTCACTTGTTGCAGCTGGAAGGAGCAAGGGGGCACATCCTCCCAGCTAGATAAATAACAGGAGCTTTGTGCAACTGCTCCTCTGATGTGAGGCCAGGGAGCTGGGCCCCTTGGCCTTCCTAATTTCTTCCTGGCAATGTCACTCCTGTGAGTCTGCACTGTCCCGTATCGTGGTAACAAAATAAACAAGAAGAAAGGCATTATGAAGATCAAGGAAAATCCAGACTAAACAAAAGAAGGCTCTTTGTTTGCTATTAGTGTATTTAAATCAACAGTTGTAATTAAAAATTTATAAAAAAGGGCTTTCTTTTTTTTATTACATAATTGTGATTTCATGGAAAAGAGGTTTCAGTGTCCTCAGAAGGGGAATCTTTGCTGCTCTCAGGGCAGGTTGGGCAGGATAAGAGTTCCTCCCTGATGGATTAGGCTGCAAATTAAATCCCATGGTAAGGACCAGCTTCCAAAGCCACTAAATGACCAACACTAAAGTTCCCCTCAGGAACAGGATTCCCACGTGGGACCTGGCCAAATCCAGAGCTTTGGAAGCTTTGGAGTCAGTGCAGAACAGAGTATTGAGATGTTTATCCTTCTTCCCAGCCTCACAAGGCATTTTACCCACAGGGTGAGTCTCACATCTGTGTTAAGTACACTTTATTAGCTTTACCAACTCCTGCTGAAATCAAGGGCCAGCTCGAGCTCCAAATCCCCTTCAATGGACCTGAAGCTGGTGGTGCCAGCAGAGCCCTTGCCTGTCTCACCTCAGGTGGCTGTGGTAGGAGTTGCAGCACGTTCCTCAAAGTTACTCAACTTTTCAAATATTTAAAACTGTAACAGACACTTGCAATGCCCCTGAGAGGGGAATGCAGTCACCAGATCATACTTTTGAGGGGAAGGGTCAGTTTAATTATTCTGCTAATGACTGGACACTTCTGGAAGCATCAGTGGCTGAAAAGGCCTGACTGTCTCTGGCAGGAAGCTGGGCAGGGACCTGGGGTTAGACAGGCCATCTTTCCTTACCAAAGACTAAATAGAGAGTGCCAAAAATCAAGTCTTCTCTCTCCGACAAGGTGGAGATGAACGCTGAGGTGTTGGACGCATTTCCCATCTGCAAAGCAAGATAGACATGGAAGTGAGAGTGAGTTCTGGCTAACGAGGAGTGCCCAGATCCTGCAGTTCCTGGGAGGACACAGTGACACGTTCCTGGCCAGCAGAAGCCTCTGGCCAACACTGCCTGTGGCACTGAGTGGCCTGGGATGGGGCCAGGCTGATAATCCCACCTGATTACCGTTCCTTCAGCCACAGATTTCACTGATGAGCATCAGCCTTCACATCTGTATTCTCTGGGCAAGTCCTGGCCACGTGTGAGTGCAGCAGGAGCTGTTTGTTTGGACACAGGGACTGGCTGCTCAGAGCAGCCCAGGACACCTCCAAAGCTGGCAGCCCCAGCTGTGATGGGTGCCAGGAGGACACAGTGCCTGTGGTGGAAGGGGGCTCTGGGCTCATCTCCTGCACAGACCACCCTGGGTGCTCAATGCTTCACAACCCAGGGAAATGATCTTTTTTACTCTTCTGTGCTTTTCAGAGTGTCTGTGCACAGGGATGGGGGATTTTTATCTCCCTGTACAGACCAAGTGACTCTGGACATGAGAACGACATTCTTCATTAACCTAATTGGAAATAACCTTCATTTAGAGCTGAGCAAATCGCTCCTGAATTTCTCATAATGCACAGTTCTCCCCTAGGCCATATTTGATCTTCCTCAAGAGCCAAGCTGAACACAGCACATGCACACCACCTCTCCAAGTGGCTTTAGCAAAGCATCTGTGTATTCAGAACACAGACCCAGGGAAAAAGGAGGGACTGTGGTCACACAGCTGCACTGGTGATGAGACAGGGCAAGGCCCAGCATAAACAGTCTGGAAGGAATTGTTCCTGCTCCTCAGTACACGTACAGCAAAGGACAGAACTGGCAAAGCTTGTAGGGTTTGATTTCCTTCAGATCCCTGGCAGGTCTCCATCCTGCAATACATCAGGGGAGCTGCAAGTGTCCTGCGAGATCAAGCTGGCAACAAGGAACAATAATCACAGGAGAGGAATCCTATTTTTGGCATATTCCTTAGGATAAACCCTATTTTGTGCTTGAGCTACCTGTAAAGCACACCTCTCTCATTCTAATACAGAACTGATAAAAATACATCTCTTGCACTGATCAATGTGCCGATGTCACTGACATGCAGACAATAAATTAGTTTTATAGAAATATAGAAAGTTATGCCTTTTGTGTCCAAAACCAAATCATAAATTGTATCCTGTACACTCCCATCAAGGTGCTCCCTCAAGTGAATGTGTGATGGGGGAAGGCTGCATAGGCCTCCTCTCTGCTGTCCCCTTTAGTGGAGAGTCACAAACTGCAGAAATATCAGTGCAGGTACCACACACATCCACAATCATTTCTGACAGAAACAGCTACAAGAGTTTTCTCCTAATTCAGAAATATTCCAAACACATGACTATGCTCAATCCAGACTAAATCTGGGACTCCTCTGGGGGCAATTCAGCCCAGACTATCCTCGGGGGTGCAGCCAGCACAGCACAACCCTTCAGCATCAAACTGTTTGGTCACATAGTCCCTGGGCAGGCAGAGCTGCTGAATTTGATTTCAGCTCCATTGCTCAGACACTGTTCTGAGAAGAGGCAGACTGTGAAAGCTCCTTTCCCCTCAATTTAATCAAACTTCAAAATGAGATGAAGTTTTCCAAGCAGCTGCAGCCACAGGTACATTACCATGAAACCCTTGTACTCTGCACCCCAGCCCTTTTTCCTGTGTTCCCAGGAAGAATCAAACCCAAACCCAAACCTACATCCCCTGTCTGTGCCTGGCACCTGGGAGGACACAGCCGTGGCTGCACTGGCCTGACTACACGCACTCTGTCTACAAGAAAAATCATGCATTTCATTCTGTGTGATTGTCAGTTTTGCCCTTTTCTCCTCCAGACTCGAGTAGTTGTTTTTCTTCAGCAAACGTGCCACAAAGCCAGAGTCTGCCTTGGAGAGGAGGAAGAAACCTGATGAGCCTGGAAACTCTTCTGGCTTCCAGACTCTTTCAATAATCAACGGCAGGCATCAATTTCTGCAATTCCCAGCACAGGGGAAACTCAGACACTGTTGCCTACCTAGCAAACAGTGCAGGCATTAAAAAGCCACAGAATAGCAGAGGTGCAGAGCTGAGAAGTGCTCAGGGTCTGAAGGACAGACAGCAGTGTGAGGACAGGCAGCCCATGGACCCCCACCCGAAATCACAAAGTTCTCCTGTGCCAGGGCTGCCCATCCCCACCTGCTACAGACAGTAAAATCTGCTTTCTGCCTCAGTTACCCACCGGGACTCCTGCAAGCCCCTTTCAGGGGAGTTCAGCCCCACTCACACCCCGGAGCGTGCCACTCACTCACATCCACCACGGGTGCCAGGGCAGGCCCGGGGGAGAGCAGAGCTCACAGCCCGGACCGCCACTACCGGCCCCGGGTCCCCCGAGGCCCCCGAACCCCCGGGAGCATCCCCGCAGCCCCGGCAGCGTCCCCACAGCCCCGGGCCACCCACTGGGCTCCCTGCCTTGCTGCACCCGGGGACACCCGCGGGACCCGTGTCCTGCCCACGCCCGGGCGCGGGGATGCTCAGGGCACCGTGTCCCTCCGGGGCAGCGCCTCACCTTTCCCGGAGGAGCCTCCGGCGCTGCCCGCTGCACTCCCCGCCACAGGAGCTTACCGGAGCTCCGCCGGTGGCCGCGGTTCCGCCGCTCGCTCAGCACCGCCGGCGACGGACAGCTCCGCTGGGCACCGCGCTGGCCCGTCCGCACCGGGCAGTGTCCCTCCCGCACCGGGCAGTGTTCTGTCCGCCGCGCCCTGTGTTCTCTCCGCGCCGCGCAGAGTCCCTCCTGCACCGCGCTCTGTCCCTCCCGCAAGGCGCAATGTCCTGCCCAGGCTCTGTCCCTCCTGCCCAGGCTCTGTCCCTCCCGCACCGCGCTCTGTCCCTCCCGCCCTGCCCGCGGCTCTGGCCAGGCTGAGGGACACTGTCCCCACGGCCGGGACAGCCCCACTCTGCCCCTTGCGCCGTTCCCCCGCCAACCTCGGAGCCGCGATTTTCACAGCGAAAGAAACTGAGGCACCAAGAGGGGATTTTAAAGCAGCACTCCGTGGCCTCAGCATCCCCGGGCTCGTTTTCACCTCTGCTTGGCCAGCCCTCTCCTGTGCCCCGAGGAAGACAGGCTGGTCTCTCACTCACCTGTCCCTGCAGACCCGGCTGGCCACGGGCCAGGGCCCCACGGGCCAGGGCCCCGCGGGCAGCTCCGAGCTGCTCCAGGGACATGCTCGGGGTGACAGTGGACACGAGGACCCGGGGATGGTCACACTGAGTCTGCTGCCAGTCAGAGATGGGTTTTGTTTTCTGCCCAAAGCCTTTGACCAGTCTCCGCTTGGCAAAACACAAGTCACAACCATCACCTAATTTTGTTAATATCTTTTTTTGTTAATAAAGAGATTTCCCCTGGTCACCAGTAAGAAATGGGAACGATATCAAAAATCCCAATACTAATTTTTAGAGCTCCAAATACTACCAGGACTGCTGGTCAGCTTGGATCCAGGTGCTTAATTTTGTTTCAGAAAGGAAACCCAAAGCCGGAGAAAGGCACAGCAATAGCCTTATGTACCTTCATGTGTGAAAGAGGCTTCATGAGAATCATTTATGGACTCAGCAGCTATGTAAATAGATACATACTGAGATTGTTATAAACTGAAAGTTAATTGTTGTTGTTGTTTGTGTTCCAGGAATACAAAAGGCCTCAGCCAAGTCTGAGGCCCCAGTGTGCAGCCTCCCCACACGGCCAGAGTTAACCCAAAAATCCCAACATGCTCCAGGGAATGTGCCCCCTTTTCTCCCTTTCACCTGGAAGGGACCTAAGGGAGGATGTCCAGTGACACCCCAAGGGCCAGAGAGTTCTCAGCAGAGTCACAGGCTCACACAGGAGCAGCAGCACTTTCCACTCTGCACCGTGCTGCCAGCAGTTACTGAACTTTGTGGGCTCATTTGCACCATTGCATTACTCCTTTAGCACAGTTTTCCTTGGGAAACCAACCTCCATCTCAGTCTGCCTTTCCTCACCAACAGCACTTCATTAATCAGCCACGTTTGGAAGAGGGACCGAAGCCTTTAAGATAATTTAGTCCCTGCTGAGTTTGAGCAGCAGGGAAAGACACAGAGGAGCAGTCTGAGAAGGGGAGGAAGATCAGGGGAGATGCCATGGAGCAGGCACAGACCCCAGTTTGCTGCTTCCCTTCTTGTCTGCAAGAGTTTTCTCAGAAGAGATGGAGGAGTCAGGGATTCTGGAGATGGCAGGACAGGAAACCAAACCTGCAGGACACCAGGCTCCACACGCCTGGCTGTCCATGGAACAGCTTTTTCTCAAAGCACATGGAGAGCTGTGCTCAAGCCCAGACCCACCACACTTTCAGAACTGCTTTTTATGGCAGTGGGTCTTCAAAGGAGTCCTTTCGACCTGGGAATTAACCAATAGATTGTCTTCTAGAAACCAAAACTGACCTGAAGCATAATCCTTTGCTGTGAATCCTAGAGATGCTGGTGTAGTCTTTGTTATCTTATTTTGTTTTCTGAGTTCTCTGTTCTTCCTTCCAGCAGTGGGAACATCTCCTTTAACAATGCCATGTTCCAGATCTAGGAGCAAGCATTCCAAATTCCACCTCTGCAATAGAGCTTATGGACTATTTATCTTACAAAGAACTTGAAAATGGAGACAAACAAAATCAAATTACCGTGGCTCCTCAAAACGTGTATCTGGACTCTTCTCCAGCTAAGAGAAGCTGGCAGGGGGAAGAGCTGCACATGCACACACAGGTGTGCCAGATCTCCCTGCTGTGCCCCGGGGTGCCTCTCCTGCTCCCCAGCTGCTCCGTGGGGATGTGGTGTCACTCCTGCACCAGGTGAGGAAGGGACAGTGCAGCCCAGCTGCTCCTCTCAGAGCTGCCCTGTGGTGTCCTTGCCCAGCCTTGGCTTAGCATTTCTGAACTCCAGATGGTGGGAGAAACCTGAAACTCACATCCCTCTGCCCTGGAGAAACCACCAGCTCATCACCAGACACAGGAGCCTTTCCTGGGAGCACCCCACTGAAATGCTGGCAGCAGACTCTGGCAGTGTCAGAGATAAGAAGATGAGATTTTGAGAAGCACCGAAGTCTGGCTGAGTTTGGACCTCCTGTCCTGTGGCTCTGCCCCTCTGGAAGGCACTGACTGCAAGAATTTGTAAGTGCACCAGTGTTACGAGACGTAATTTAAACTTCCAAAACATATTAACATCACTAGCTAGAAATCTGTTCTGAATGTTTAATTTTTATTTATCACAGTCTGATCAGAAAATCAGCTAGCAACACAAAAATGAAATGGAACCATTATCAGACACTGCAAGAGGACACATTCAGCTTTTTCATTAAGGAGCAGTGACAGATACAGAGAGAGAACCTGTCCATGCACAGGCAGGGGGTGCAGCCTGAGGGACCACAGCCATTTTTATGGAAATGACAGAGCTGAGACATGAATCAATGACAGCACAGGTGTGCAGAGACTTGGATGCACATTGCTCAGTCTCCTACTAAGAGGATGGGAATACTTTTCTCTCTTGTATCCCTGGTTTGTTCCTGATGAATCAAGCACCATGTACTGCAAATTGCTCTCCATAATCAAGCCAGGAGAGGCAAAAATAAAGTGACAGGGAGCAGGGATCCAGGGCTCAAGTGGCAAAACTGCTCTGAGGATGTTGTGCTCAAAAAAACACCTTATCAAAACAATTCATGAATGAGAAAGACTGGGATACTCACTTTCTGCTGGCCAGGGAAGGTGGAGGAGACTCTGGGGGCAGCCTTGCCCTTCAGAGTGTTTCAGACCTGTGTCCTTTCCATCATCTCCCAAGCAGGTGAGCAGCAGAGTAAGGGGATGGAGAGGAGCAATTAGAACTCACCTGGGAACAGGAGGTGCAGGGGCAGCATGAGCAGGCAGAGGAAGCACCTGGCAGGGCACTCCAGCATGTCAGCAGGAGATGGAAATCCAAACCCCTGTGCAGAAGGGGGACAGTCATGAGTGTGAGAGTGACCAGAAATAGCCCAGCCCGTGAAAGGGTCCCACCTTCAGCGTGGGAAGGACACAGGAGCTCGAGGCAGCTGTGCTGCTCCATCCAGCATTGTGCAGGGGCTGAAAGGAGCCTCATCCCTCAGCCAAATGAAACATCAGTCCATGGGTGTGTTCAGGGGACCAGAGAGCACAGAGACAACTGGGAGGGAGCTCTCTCCATACTCACCTGTATTAATGACTCAGAGAATTCTCCCAACAGCTGTGACGGCCCTGAGGAGATCTGCAGGCAGCAGGGCTCAGTGCCACACACTTGGCAGCTGCAGGGAGGGGAGAGCCCTCAAGGACAGCTCTGTTTTGAGCAAGAGGGGCAGCACCAAACAGCCACAGGTGGAGCAGAAAGGTCCAATGTGCTCGCTCACTTGGCCAGTCACGTCCAGACTCAGAACCAAAGGGGGAATCCTGCACAATTCCTTTATAAGGAATCACTTCTGCCTTGTTTGATATCCTTTGTACCTGGCTGACAGCACAGCTGCAGCCAAAACCCCTCTGAGCTGATGGAGACACTTCAGGTGGGACCCCCAGGAGGGCTCACTCCCCTGTCAGCACTTTGCATGGGCAGAAAAGGCCGTGTGAGACCCAAGAAAGCATCCTAGACCATCACTCAGCTGCTCACAGACTGCTCCTGTGCTGACACAGAACTGGACAGGGGGCTTTGGGCTCTGCTCTCGGGGCTGAGTTTGCCCCTTACAGAGAGGCCCAAAGGACTAAAGACAGCAGATATTGTGTAAGTCACCTCCCAGCTCCACTGCCTGCATGAGCAGGGCACCTTGGCAGAGCATTATTGTCCCCACTTGGCAGAAAATCTGTGAAGATCAGTCTGAGAGGTCTCCAAGCCAGGCAGCTGCAGCCAAAGTGTTGCACAGTACCACTCTTGGCTTGCACTCAGACCACAAGAGCATTCAATTCTAGAGAGCAAACAGACAGCAGAGGCTCAAAGCACTGATTTTAATTGCATTCATAAAGCAGACAGTGTCCTAAGCTTTGGAACAGACAGAGCTCAACACAATCAATGAGGGCAAAAATATTTCCCTAAAAGCATGCTCCTAACATTTGACCTCAATTACAGCAGATTGAAAGATGGGCTTGGTCAGATTTATTAAGACAAAAATGAGCACCATAAATAGGCACAGAGTAAGATTCTGGAAAAAAATTGCCTGAATGCAGAATGAGGTCTCTGTAAAGCCTCCTCTCCTCACAGTACCCTCTGGTTATTTGGCTGGAGCAGGGATGTACCAGAGCAGCCACAGCACATCACACTAATGAAATTAATCTGGAAAGCATTACTTCCAGTTCTATTGCACTTGCTTTTCATGAATCATGTCACCTCCCCAGGCCTCTGGACCCCACCTGCAAACAGCATTAACAGTATTTATTTCACACAGTGTGGTAGGAGGTTCTGCTCATTGCTTGTCTGTGCACAGCTCTCAGATCTGCATGCAATGAGTTTTTCAGCACGCCAGTCACATTTCCTCCTTCAGAACCTCCCAGGCACATTCTGTACCTGCTAATCCCAGCCATCAGTCGGCTGTGCCTCACTCCCAGGTGACTCACAGGTGTCTGTGTCCATTGCTTCCTGTGTCTGACCTTAAAGGGAAGGGAGAAACCCCACATTTGTCTGACAAGATTTAGCCCCACTGGCTGATTTTTAGCCCACGGCTTTGTGTTCTCATCTGATTTTATCATCACTAGATTCTCACCTAGCCCAGCTGAGGTCACACACACAATTTCCTGAGCACTCCCGTGCTGAAGAGGCAGCTCAGCATCTTTGCAAGTGGGTCAGGGACAGATCTGGAGGGTGACATTTAGAGAGAAACAATGCTGGGTGATGGCATTCACGTAGGACAGATCCAAGCTACACATGCTGCTGCCCAACTTCCTACCATCTGTACACCAAACTTTCAGCTCTGTGTTAAACAGACTCTATTCCCATGCTTGTATACTTAGCTGAGGCATGAGGTAACACATATGTTGCTCTTGAGATGCACTTCCCCCCCCCACCATTTGTGCTTGTGACTGTAATGGAAATATATAATAAATATATATATTTCTGTTCATGTATTTGGCTTTTCGGTGCCACCCACAATCCCCAGTGCCTGCATATTCTGGCTTCTCACTTCCCACTTGTCCCTGTGCTTTGAATGCTGCCTGTTACCTAAAGTCCAGCTGGCCAGAGTTTAACCCTTAACTCTCAGGATCCTCTCTGGGCTAAGTCAGCCCTGCTCAGCTCCACAGCCTCAGAGGGCACTGCAAATCACCCCTGGGAGCTCCCTGGGGCTGGATCCCCTCCGACCTCAGCACAACCACCAGGCTGCTCCCCCTCCACCTTCCCTGGCCACGGAGGGCACCTCAACCCCTGCAGCAAACCCCAGGGAAGAGGCTGAAGCCCAGGGAAGCAGGGGAATGTGTGGAGTGACAAGCTGCAGGTCCTGGAGCAGCCTCTGATGCTGGGATTTAAGGTGCTGGAAGCCTGGCTAAAAACCTGGAAAGCAGAGGGCATAAACCCCAAATGTAGGCAGGCAGCACTCAATGCAGCAAAGAAGCAGCCACAGGGGCTGTGGTTATGCTGCTCACAGCAGGACACCTGACAGCTCCCTTTCAGCATCCCTGCAGAGGAAACTCCTCCAGCTCACAGCTCCTTCACAGCCAGAAGGGCTGGGTGCTGTGAGTGGAGCAAAGGTCCCTGTGTCCCAGGTTATCTCAAAGGAACAGATGTGCTCAGATCAAAGAGCACTTTATTTCAGCCATTTGTACCAAATACAGCACAGCCTTCACTGTGGTGTCCCCTCCCTGCCTCACATCTGCCTGCTTTTCCCAGCAAAACCAGAAAGAATGGCACAGCTCCAGGCTGCCAGCACACACGGGACCTGTTAGACCTGTGAGTGTCATTTTCTGCAAAATCCCTGCACGTGTGCAGCCAGAGCCACCCACACCCACCCTGGCTCACCTTCCACTGCAAAGAGGAGCCAGCTCAGGCAGGTGAGTCCCACAGCCCCAGCACACACAGCAGCAGAGCCCCTCTGGCAGCGAGCTCACAGCTTGTGCTCTCTCTTAACACACTACAGAAACTCTGCATCTTGCTCAAAACATCGTGGAGAGACTCAGGAACCTGCACCAAGCCCTCCTGTCCCCCAGCTCTGCATTTCCCAGCCCTGAGAGCAGCACTGCTGGCAAGGCCTGCATGCCTCACACTCTGCAGTGAATTCTTTTAATTTTTGGTTCATTCTTTTCTAATGTTCAAAGTCTGCTTTGAACACATACAGACTTAATATCTTATCAATTTATTTTTTTTTCCAATTTATGGAAGATGAATTTCCATTAAAAATGCATCAATTTATATAGACCTTTAGCTAGACTTTCAGATTGTTCCTAATTAAGATTCCCTTTGAAACCTATCAACTTTCTTTGCTGCTATCTAGCTTTTCTGCATTAGACTATAAAAGCAGTATTTCAAGGAAAAGTCACTTTTGTGTGTAGTAATCAGGCACCATTATCAGGCTCGATTTTTAAGCCATTTTTTCCTCCTCTTCTCTGAAGGACTGTCAGGCCAATAACTTTCTCCCCTTATCTTCCTACTCATTCTGCTTCTTGGCACTGGTGTAATTGCTTTCCCACCTTGCTTCACTCCACAGCTTGACAGCTGTAGAGGAGCCTTCCACACCTGTGCTTTTATCCAGCATTAATTCTGTCCCCTCTCCCTGCTGCACATTTTGGGTTTGAGCACGTGCAGCCAGCCCTCCCCAGCACAAACCAGACCGGGCAGGGAGCCAGCCTGGGTTTTTGGGAGGGAGCTGTGCTTACAAGGCAGTGCCTCCATGAGGGGTCCCAGGAAGGTTTGTAAGTGAACATTTCCCCTGATCACAACCCCACTCAGAACCCCCCTCACCTGCTGGCAACAGGGGAGCTTCTGACCAAACACAGCTGGGAATCTGTTGTGGAAATCACGAAGTTTCCTGGGGCAGAGCTGCTGTCGGTGCTCCAGGGCAGCTCCTGCTCCCTCGGGAGGAGTTTGGGGTCTGAGCCTCCTGCAGCTGAGCTGCTGCTTTGCACCAGCACCATGCTCCAGGGAGTGCAGATGGAGAAACTGGGACGTGACTTTCACTTTGACAGGGAAGGTGTCTGCTGACAGTGAATGAATCTCCTTGTGACTTCAAGCTTTGTTGGGGGAAAAAAAAAAAGACAAATTCTAAGTGCCATGGAAATAAAAATACTCCATCAGTTCATTTTAACCTGTCACTCTGAACAATGCAGTGCTTGTTTTTAGGACTACTTCTCACATGTCCATCCAATTTCTGAGCAGAAACCCACAGTGCCAAGCACTGACACAAAAATCACAGCCCCTGGCCAGTATTTAGTCATATGGAAAATATTCCACTGAGGAAATAACGTCCTTCACTGGAGACCCTGAGTGATAAGCTGCAGGCAGAAAAAGCAGAATCAAATCAGTGTCAAAGCCACATTCACTCCAAAGACATGTGAGCATCCTACTTGTACTCAGTAGGTCATCTTGCCAACAGGCTTTGAGCCTGTTGAAAAGCAGGAAGTACAATGAAATGGAAAAAAAGGATTTTTACATCATGCACTGAAGGTACCAGAAGATGCCTCCACCCTGCCCTGAGATACAGACTCAGGAGCAGCCAGGAGGCAAAGCCAGGGATCATACCTGGGCTTGTACTACAGCAGGAACGTTTCTGTTTGATCCTCCTAGCAGACAGAGCTCTTGGTGGCAAAATTCTGTGGGTTTTGCACTTCTGCAGCTCTGTGTCGCTTCCTAGGGTCTCCCATTTTCCTTCCCTCAAATCTTGTTTATAGAGCTCACAGTGTTTCAGCACATCTCAAAAACTCTCCCTCAGCTTCTCATTGTACTGCAAACCCCCTGGAGAGCAGGACCAGACAGACAAAAGTCCCAGAGCTCTCTGGGCCACTGCAACATTGAACAGGTTGTATTTTAAGCTGTGAGCACTGAATCAGGCAGAAAGAATTTAACTCCAGCTGCAGGCAGAAAATCTACACTAAAGACAAATTTGTGCCAAAAGTTTTTGGTTTGAGTTACCAATATCTGAATACTGCACCTTCTTTCATTATGAAGGAAAGCTCTTGGACAGGAGCATCATTTTATTAAGCAGCACATAATGCTCACTGTAGTACAGACAGCAGCACAGTTATCATGCTCTATTTCACAGCATTAAAAATGAGCTATTCTGCAAGCAGGAGAAATCTTCATATCAAAGATTCAAACACCACAGGCTTCGATGCTGTCAAAAGAGATTATTTTAATTTTTGATATGCCTCTAAGTAGCCCAAAACTTTACAAGTCACAATGGAAAACCAGACTTTGATTCCTGAAGGAGGCAGAAGTCCTAGAAGAGTGCAAGTGAAGGGAAGTTTGGAAGACACCATATGGCAGACTCTTCCCAGAGCCCAGATGTGATCCATGGAGGAGAGAACACATTTCAGGTGACTCTGTGCTTCTCTATGTGAATATTGAAATGCAAGACCAAGAAAGGGAAAAAATGGGATTTCTGAGACTGACCTTTCAAGTTTGATCTCTGAAGATGCAAAGCTATCCATGGTAGGACAAGGACAGACCAAACATGCTCTTTGACTCTCCAGTGGTCACCCATTCTAAATCTTATTTCTGTTACTGATTTACATGAAGAGGTTTTGTGTTCTCAAGCTGAAATTCTCCACTGGAGACCTCGGAGTGGGTGACAGAGTCTGACAGCATCCTCTGCTCAGCTCACACCTCCCAGCTCTGTCCTGGAGCAGCACCTGCAGCCTGTCCCTTGGGCCCTGTGGGGCACCACAGCCTCCAGCACCACTTCTTAGGGCATGGGGAGCCTGGGCAGACACTGAGTGAAACACCCCCTAAACAAGGTACAACCTTTCCTTAGATCCTTATCCACACCAGACCCCAAATGTCAGCTCATCCACACAGAGGCAGAGTCTGTAACAATCCGTACAGCAGGAAACACCATTCCTGTGTGAGGATACTGCTCTGCCTCTAGCCTTCATCTCACTCCTTAAACTGCATCTCCCACCCTTCCTCCCTTTGACTGGAGCCCTGCTCACCCCCTGGGTTTGCTGCAGCAGCTTCTCACAGATCTCCTGCCAGCTGGATCTCACTGTCCCAAGCCAGTGTCACTGGGCTCTGTCCTCCAGCACTGGCGTGGGCAGGGACCAGCCTCAGAGTGCCACCTGTGGCTCCTGCACAGAACTTCACAGCAGAGCAGAAAGCAGACAGCTCCTTCCCCTCCCTGCCATTAGAATTATCCCTCAGAGCAGCTTCTGTCATTGGGGTCTGAAGAATGAGAGAATTTAGTCACAGCAGAAGGTGCAACAGTAGCTGCTCTAAGAGGGTTTTTTACTTCTCCAGGAGTGAGAGGCAGAGCGTGGGGAACTAAGCCCCTCTCCCCCACTCTCCCCAGAAAAGGAGAAGCAGAACATATGCACACAGCCCACTGATTTCTGCTGAGGTGGCCCAAAGCCAGCATATAAAGCAGGCTGGGAACAGCTCTGAGAGCACATCTCAATTAATACTGTGGGAAACAATGCTACAGACGTTTGCATTTTTAGGGCCAGGAACAAAGTATAAAGCAAAAAGAGCTGGAAATGGCATTCTCCCCTCGGTACAGATCCCAGGACTGATAAATGAGCCTTCACCAGCACTTCCCAAGGGGAGCTGAGCTGCTGGGGAGGCGTTTCCCAGCAGTGCTGAGCTGACCCCTCAGGACACCAAGGCTGACCCCGAGCTGAGGAAACAGACTGGGAACAGGAGATGGGGCAGGTGATGCCCCTGTCCCCTTCTGATCCTGCCACTGAGCCAGCCCAGGCACTGCTGTGGCCAGTAAATCCCCACAGCCCCTCCTCCATGGGCACAGCCCGGCTCCTGCTGGCACACGGACAAGGAGGAGGAGGAGGAGGCCTCCTCTTCATCCCAGACTGCCCTGTGGGAAGGTTCACCAGGGATGTTCCAGTCAGCACAAGTGCACTGAGATGTAAACAGGCTGTTCCTTCTCAGACTTGCTGGATGGCAGCACCTCTTCTCATTCACAGCTCATTTCTGTGTCTGGGGTTTGCACGTGTGCAGGGATGGAGTCACACACAGACTGCTCCCTCAGCAAAGGCAGCTCACCAGACCTGGCCATGCTTTACAAAGGTGCTTGTGAAAATCCCAGGTAAGGAAGTTCAATTTGAGCACCTTGACAAAAAGCTACAGAGCAGATTTTACTTACTTTGGGAGGAAGCAGCATTTTTCTCTAAGGAGCTGATGAGCAGTTGTGGGTTGATTTTTCTTTTTCTTTTTTTAAAGCAGGTTGATGATGAAAAATCTCTGAACAGTATGACTATCATGAGAATGATTTCTAAAGCAGGAAGCATGACAGCCCCACACCCACAACAGCAGAAGCAGCTGCCACACACAAGTTGCCAGGGCTGCTCCTGCACCAGTAACAGCCGACACTGCCTTCAGTGCAGACACCTGCACAGTGCAGAATTAACTCAAAGCCCAGATAAAACTGCAAAAACAAATGGGAGCTATTACCCAAGTCAGAAGGTATTTCACATCTTCATCTCAAAGCAGAAACTGTGTGTGATAAAGCCCAGCCTGGGCAGAAGCTCCAGAATCACCACCTCTCACATTCAGGATTTGCAGCACTCAGAAAAGATCTCACCAATTAGAAATATCAATAATTAAAATAATCTCTAACCTCATGTAAAGTTCCCTGCAAAATTACTTCAGTGCCTCCCAGACTCTGAATGCTGGAAGAGAAATTTCTTCTTGGTGCCAAGAAAAAAAAAAATCAGAGCAGGTTGTTTCAATTTTATCTTAAAATGTTATTTTATCATAAAATGTTTTATGAACATTTCCACCTGTCCACCTGAGAGCTCCCTGGCTCTCCTACCCCTCCTCACATGGAGGAGCTTCAATTCTGTGGGATGTCTGCAGGATTTGGGGGGTAAAGGAGCTGCTGCCTAGCACAGGCCTTACCCCTCTGCCTCCTGCCAGGCACTGTAGGATGTGCTGCACCCCGTTCATTTTCACCTTGCCCCGAGTCTGTTTTTCACAGCAGGGGTGCAGGAGTACAGAACCACAAACCTCCTCAGCTACTGATTCCCTGCCCCTACATTTTCAGACTGGCAAGACCAGTTACAGAAAACTGTTTCCAGGGGAATCTGATCAACTGTAAAAAAGAAAAGTACTTACAATCCTGGACAAACACAACCACATTCCGTGATTTTCAGAAGGAATCACAGAACACCCTTCACAAATAACAAACAGGGACATTTGCAGCCCAACTCAGTTGCTGCTGAGATACCACAGTAAGGATCATGCTAAAAACCTAATTCACTCTGATTTCAGAACCAAACCAGGTACATCAAGAGCCACCTCCTGCTTTTCTCCCAGTCTCTCTGGCAGTCTGTCAATTATCACCATGCTCAGATTAGCTCCTGTTTCTAAACAAATGCTGGACAGGTGAATCTCTTCCCCTAAAAACGTTCTACAGCATAGTTAGCAACATGCACTAAATGCTTGTAACCCAGAGTCATCTTCCAGAAAATAACTTAAAGGAGCTGTCAGCTCAAACCATCAAATCTAAACTACTTAACCGTGTATGGAACCTTTAAGCTTCTGTTGGGAGCCAAAGAAGCAGCAAACAAGCTTAGAGGTCTGTAATCAGAGATGTCAGACAGCAAGACAGCTTACAGCCTTTTTATATGCACCAGAAACACGTCAGCTCAAGAAGCATGGCAGAGTGTGAGGCAAGATTTCCTGCAAGAATATTTCAGTTACCTGGAGCCTGATTTTTAATAATCCTCCCTGATACTTCCAGGAACCACAACAGAGCATAACACACCTGTAGAAAAGGCACTTCAGGCATTTCAGCATTCACCTGACATGCTTGAACACAAGGAACAAAAAGAATGATCTGGTTTGGAACTTGAGGAGTTATCCTGCTCCAGAGCTAGCAGGATGCCAAAGGAGCCAGAAGGCCTAATTCAAGTGCCAAAATGTACCCCAGCAGCATCACACATCTTGTGGGAGATGCAGCTTCCCTCAGGAAGCTCGTCTGGAAAGTGCCAGGGAGAGGCAAGGCTGGGATCCATGGAGGGAGCTCCACATGGCCCCAGAAGCTGCTGCCAGCCCAGCCTGGGCTGCTGCAGGCTCCATGAGCACTGAGTGATGCTGCTGGGGCTGCAGAGGGGAGGGGGTTCCAGCAGCTCTGCTCCCTGCAGGCTGCACTGCCAGCTCTGGGGAGCAGAGCCCACCAGGGATGGACCCCCCAAGCACCAGCCCATGGCATGCAAACACAGTTGTGAACAGACAGCTACATGCACACGCCACTTTAAGAAAAGAGTTAAGCCTTTTCTTAAAGGCCTCTTTATTTTTAAATTCCTTCAAAACATAAATTAATTTCAACAAATCAGATGCAAAACACCTGCATTTTAAATTCGCATATATTTTACTGTATCAATCACAGCAACCTCATACAGTAAGATACACAAAAATAGAGCATGGTATCACTTCAATTCAACACAGGTTTGTACTACAGGATTCCATGACAAATATACAGAGGCCTTTTCTTTTTCAGAGCAGGCACAGCCCCTGCCCTGCTCACTGTAAAAATTACGTGGCATCACAGTTTTAATTATTCACTGTAGTGTGAGGAGCCATATGGAAATTGAACTGGTGAACTAGGAGATACACTCTAGAGCAGCCAAACAGGCATGACACTGCCAAAGGTGAGCAAAACCCAAATAACCACCAAAATGAAAACCACCCTTAGACTGCATTTTCATAGTAAAATTGTTTTTAAATTCTTCACTATATACATAATGTATCTACATTTGTGTCATATTTATATATATATATATATATATATATAAAAAACATACAAGATTGAAAACCTTAAAATCATTCACTTAAACAATATTCACCCCAACCTTCAGGGTCAGCAAGGCAGTGCTTGCCCTTGACGTTATGTTCAGTTGCAGTCCCTTGATTCAGAATTTCCCTGATTGTTAAACACACACCTTTCACTTTCTTAGTGCAAACTGGACAGTAACTTATTGTTCTCAGCCCCTCTGTAAGACCCAGATTTCATCTTATTTCCATAATGCTTCTGACACCCAGTTATGGCTAAAATTATTTTAGCTATTTTACAACACTAGCCTATGTAATTTTCCCCTCTACATACCTGAATCCCTCCCCCCACCCCAAAAAATGTAAGACAAACAATCATTCATGCATGTTCCTGTCACACAGGGAGTGATGGACATTGAAGTTGAGAAGCCTAGACTCTAACAGAGATTAAAAACCCCAAAGTGAATCATTTCAGTGCAAAGTGGACTACAGAGTTTACATCTCAGCTAGAGTTCTTTACAGGTATTTTTAACACATTTAATTCTGCACATCAGATTAGGTTGCCTGATACTTTGTGCTAACTAGCTACAGTTGGAAGAAGGGAGTTAGGATTCTTAGGGGTTTTCTTTTAATAGAAAACTAAAGTCTATTCATAACCAGGTGGTGTTTGGGGGTCAAACTGTACAGAGCCCAACACAAGGGAGTCCTTGTGGTTCCCAGGTGCTACAGCAAGAGACAAGAGTTATTATCTGAGTCACATCCATAACTGATGGATTCACTTGAACAGGAGTCACAAATGAGCTCTGATTTTTAACCAGGCCAGTGCTTTACTTGCTGGACTACACTACAGACAGATTGGCAGTGAATTTGGAGGCAAGCAGAACATTGATACTTACAATTTCCATAACCACAAAGAAAAAGCGTGCACTGAGAGCAAAATCCTGCAATTCTTAGACAAGGCTCCACTCAGAAGAGTGGCAGCCTCACCAGAGGGAAAAAAAATGTCAGATTAAAACCCAAGAATTGATCAGAGCCAAGAACATCATTCTGCCACAGTGGCTATAATAAGCTATGAAATACAGTACAAGGAAAAACAAAAAGTCACCTGAACAAATAACCCAGAGAGACTTCATGGTTATAATGATTCTACCACTTTTAAGAACTCAACATATTAAATATTTATTAAAAATAAACTGTTTCCAAATCACCTATTTACAGTACAAAGAACAGTACTTAAAACATGTGCAACAGAAAGAAAATGGACAGTCATTTGAGAGGACAACACTCCAGACATGATCTCAATGACACAGATATAGGATCACCTCTTCAAAATACCATACAGTGAAACCCAGGAGGATGACATTGGCAACACTGGAAAATAAAGCAAATATTGTCCAGATTCAGGTTCTATAAGCTCGAGATAAACAACCAGGAGAGAAGGGGAGAAGGAGGAAACGAAGACAAAAGGAAGAGAGGTTGTGGTGTTTGCATTTTGGAGATCAAGAAATGCAGACACACATCAAAAAAATAGTCCTTGTTGGCAAAACAAGCCATTCACGTATTTCCTGCACATTTTGAAGTCATACTTTATCAAAAACTGGCAGTGGTTTCATCACTCATAGAAAATGAGAATCTTAATTCTCTGACTTTATTTTCAAACACTGCCTGGTTTTATTTGGGCAAGATGTGATATAATAGGAAGGTATGATGTCACTTCTTAAAAATACAACAGCTGCCAAGTTTTAAGGAAAAATGTGCTGTTCTCCCCCCGTAAGTTGAAAAGCAATGCTTATTTAGGAGTTACCTAAATTATAGCAGCATGAAATCTAATGGATCTGCAGCATCTGTGAAGCCACAAAAAAAAAAAAATCAAGAACTGGCACCTGATCACTGAACCATGGTTCCAAATATTTGGACACGTGATTTTGGCAAGAGGTCAGCGTGGAGTCAGAACATTAGTTAGGATAGCCCTTTCCTCTCCCCCTTTCCTTCCCTTCCCAAAGAGACTCAGGCAGTCTATCTGTAAACCACGTGGGACAGCTGGGATGATTTATAGTTTAACTGGTTGTTGGGCAGGAACCTGTGCAGGTCACTCTTCCTGCAGCACGGGTCGTAGTAGTAGGCGTTGAGGCAGGTGTCACACGAGACCTTGGAGCAGAACGTGCACGTGTTGGCAGCTCCTGAGCGGTTGCAGAAGCCGCAGCGCGAGGTCCCCGAAGGCTTGGCCTTGGAACTGAACTGAGCAGCTCTGTCTTGACTCTGAGTCTGAGATGTGTACTGGGATTTCTCCCTCAGAGCCGACGCAGGAGACAAGCCATCGCCTGGGAGTGCTTTGATTGAGTAGGAGCTCTGTTTCACTGCTGGGTACTCCTGCCTCGAGCCGAACAGATTGTCACACTTCTGGCAGACAGAAGTGCCACAAGGTATGCCACAGTTCTGGCACTTGGAGGAAGCTGTCTCTTTGGCTAGGTGGGTGCGTTTGTGGTAAACGGGGTTGGCATCGCTCTTTAACACCCATACGTCAGGCTTAATTGCGTCTTGTCTCTTAAAATTTAACACACTTCTAGAATCGGGGTCAGTATACAAATCTAAGTCCTCTTGAGCAGAAAAATAGGAGCTGTAAGGGACATTTGTTCTTAGCATGCCATTGTGATGAGAGGAAGTTGGCAAGTATTCATCTGAACACCCGTGTGGGGAGCTGGACATGGTCAGCAGAGAGGGCGACGGGCGGATAATTTCATCTTTAATGTCATCTTCCGCATCGACCAGGATCGGCTCCTTCCTGAGGCTCAGCGAGCTCATCAAAGGCGGTTTCTTGCTCTCCCAGTAACTGTCATACGTATCCACGGACTTGGAGGGCTTGCTGACCTTTGGCTTGAAGTAATCTTTGGAGGCGCGCTCGCTGGCGGATTTCTGGAGCACCATGCGGGCCATGGAGGTGTTGAGGCTCTCCTTGCACTCCAGGCGCCGCCGCATGGCCTCAGAGCAGCCCCGCACATCCTCGCTGCTGCTCCTGCGCTCCTTCACCACGTCCACCTCGGAATAACCCTTATCCTTCACCTGCAGGTGGATTTCCAGAAGCTGTTCGCATTCCACTTTGGCCAGAAAGAGCTCAAATGAAATCATTTTCACTTGAATGGAGTCGACCTGCTCCTTGAGCTTAAATGTTGTTCCCAGTTCTTGGACGTAGCCCATGTAGTTCAGAATCTGCCTCACATCATCTTCGGTTAGAGCAGACTTGACATAATAAACAAAGGGTCCAGTGTAGGTCTAGGGGGGGGGTGGGAGAGAATAAAAGGAAAACTAGGTTACAAATTCAATGGTGGACTAGATGTTCAGATAATTCAGTGACAGAGACCATATAATTAAATACAATAATAATGACTCTGAACACATGCAACTGCCTTGGCAAGATGAGCTCAATTTCTGCATCCCTCCTGCTCGGCAGATGGAAATTCCGCATGAGGGAAATTCAAAGTAGGAGAGTTTTCATTCAATTTAAAATCCTGATTAGCATAATGTCCTCCCTGGTGATTTAAATCACTCTGCACTAACATTAATGCATACCGGACATGTTTGAATTTACAGAAAGTCTGCCATGAAAGGCAAAAAGGCCAGGATTTTGGGAACTGCCCCACCCAGGGACAAGCTGGAGCTAACAGGAACTCAGAATTACTGCAAGAGTGCCAAACTCCTCTTCAATTCAGCTTTAAATATACTTGAGATGCACACTTTTTTGTGTACTGTTACTATACAGTTTCAAATGTCAGTTTAATTTAATTTAATATTAATTCGAAAACTTCCACTAGAAGATCCTCAAAAGCAAAGACACGAGTTTCTGCAAGCTGAAATACTGTGAGCATCTGGCACACCTGAGGGATGTGCTTGGCCCAGTTCAGCCTGTTCTGAGTGCAGGCAGGAGCAGGCTGCCCATCACAGGCAAAAGATAAAACACAAAACTCCACAGCAGAGAGCTCCCCATGGGACTTCAGCACCGGAGCCCAGCAGTGAGCCCCCACTTTTCCCTCTGGGATCCTGCCTCAGGTAGATACATTTCAAAGCACCTTAAAATCAAAACATCAAGAACTGAGCACTGACAAGCAGATGAAAGATATTCTGAAAACAATTTTTTTGCAGAAGTTCCTTCACCAGTATCGTACAACTTGTGGGAACTTCAGCAAAGCATCCACTTGAACACTTGCACTGGGTTTTGTACTTGTGCCCAGTAAAAGCTGTAGCAAGACAAATCAGACTCTGAGTGAGCTTAAATCCAGCCTGACTACTCACCACAGTGAAAGCCTCTCCAAGTAGAAATAAAACAGTGCAGCAGGGGAGGCTGAACAATCTCAAATAAGCTCTTCTCCTATTTTATACACATTCTAATTGCAGCCAGTGCTTGTATTTCTGCTCTGGGGATACTCTCACCAGCACAAACTTCACTTATCTTACATATAAACTTTCCTATGGCTTCTGCTTACTAACTGTATATAGAGAAATATCTATCTATACCACGCTGTAAATGGAAAATGAAAAGCCTTTAAAGGAAATGCATGGAAATGTGTTTACAGAAAGAAAAATAAATCTATAGCCACATAAAAAAGTCTTACCTTAATGTTTTTGAACTCCTTTTTCCAGGGGTACAGAAAGAGATTAATTCCAACTGTCTCAAGCATGTTGAATGCATTATGGAGACAATGTAAACTTGAGGATTTCACAGATCTCAGGGAGTTTTCAGCCATCTCGTAAAATTTTATCAGCCGGAATCTATAAAAGGGATCAATTTTGGGAAGGCAAAGTAAGGCAGCCGCTGCCACTCGCAAGTACTCATCGTTAATGGGCCGCTGCTTGTTGTCAGAGGCATTCAGTTTGCACTCGTGGAACTGTACATACTTCCTAAATAAATCGTCTTTATATTTTGTATCCATTGAAATCAGATTTTCCCTGGCGCTGGGGGCAGCTACCTCCTCTCTTTCATGGTTCTTTGGCAGTGGGTTGGGTATCTGGCATTAGGAATCTTCAGCAATGGCAACTGTCCTGGAATAAAAACTGAAAACAAAGATAAGTCAGCGCAGATGCACACAGCCCAGATGTCCCCAGCAGCTCCTGCCCCTGGGGGCTCTGTAACACAGAGCAGCAGCTCCCCCACAGCCTCTCCAGACGCTGAAAAGGCACGGGAGCCACAGAGGTGCCCCTGTCCTGCTTTCTGCTGTCACTCCCCACTCATGTGCCAGGTCCTGCCCGGGTCAGCACCATGAGCTGACACTCAACAAGACTCTGAGACCTCGGGACAACAGAGCTGGGCAGGCTCCAGCCCACACTGAGCCTTCCCTGGCTTTGGGTCCCACAGAGCCAAAAGCTTTTTAGCTTGTGGCAAAAATCTGCAAGGAAGATGAGTTTTTCAGTCTCTTCTCTACATTTTATTTTCAGTTCACCCAACTTACACAAACATTAATTTAAACAGCCACTGGGGGGGGGGGGTTGTTTTTGTTTTTACTCCTGCACAATGATATAAAGATTTTTTTAAATCACACAGAAGTTTCATTTTGCTCATCTCATGAAAGTACCTGCTTTTCCCCCCCTGCCTCTTGTGTCACAGGACTGTCCCTAGGCTGAGCAGGTTTACTGACTCAGGTTTACTGACTCTGCCTTTTGATTTCTAACATTTTCTAAGCTTTTGGCAGCCACGACATTCCTCCTGCTGGTACCCCCAGTGCAGCTCCCTGCTCTGCAGCGACCTCCAGAGAGCCCACTCCCAACTGCTGCAAACCACAGCCCAAGTTCCAGCTGCAAACACCACTGTGATCTTTTAGGCAAAAAATCTTCACCTACCACCTTCAGCTGCTTTGTGGGAACAGAATAAAACCATTTCTGTATTTCCATCAGGTATGCTTTTGTTTGCAGGGATAGTTGTTTTTACAGATACACTGATCTGCATCTTCAGTGCACTGACCAGAAATAGCTGGTGATAAAAGAATCTCCCAAATGCTGCTTTACCAGAACCCAAAAAATTAACAGGCCAGCAGACTCCATCTGCAATGCCTGAGGAACCTGTGATTAAAAAGCAGACCACAGGCTTCGTTTACTACGTAAAAAGACAAACCAGCTCTTGACCCGAGGGGAGAGGAGTTGGGAGAAATCAGTGCACTGTCTCAGATGCAGTCAGCCTCAAGCAGCCCTTCAGAACAGACTTTTCACCCAGTACTAACTGCAGCTGCTAGAACACTGCTAAACACTCCTGTTAAAGGAAAACCACTGTTAAGAGCAAGATCAGCTGAATGAAAGGAGCCAAAACACAAAATGCCAACAACCAAGAGGCCGGGGAAACAAACAAGCAACAAAATCAACAGCCTGGCAGTTAAACATTCCTTGATGAAAGGCTGTGCTCAGTGCCAGCCCCGTGTGGGGAAAGTTAAGTAGCAGTTCTGCTTCTGCTGCAAGGCACATGCGCTCCTGTCAAGAGACAGGCTGTGAATCACAGGAAATGTGGAGTGCTAAATTAACATCTGAGCAGAAGGGCCACGAGCAGCCCCTTCCCTCCCCGCGCTCCTCCGCAACTTGTGCAGGATGAAGTCTGTGGACAAAGACAGCAGAGTCTGTTCCTTGGCAAGAAGAGCTGCACACAGAATTGCAGAGAGAGATCTTTGTCTGGCACGTCAGCACAACACCCCCAGGACACGCAGTGATCCTGTGCCGGCAAGGAGCTGCATTCGGAATCCCAGCTCTGCCCTCCCCACTGCCGACACCCACCCAGCAAAGCGCTCGGTTACCCGTGAGACACCTCAGGGTCACCGAGTCCTCACACAGAGAGAGGAGAGCCCTTCCTCGAGGCCTCGCAGGCTGCGGCTGCCGGCCCTGCCTGTGCCCCGTGCCTGGCACCCGAGCCAGGGCTGACAGGGCCCGCCAGAGCCCTGCCGGGGCTGCTCCAGCACGCCCAGCTCCCACCAGCACAGCACCCCCGTGCCGGCAGCCCACCCAGCAGCAACATCCATGGTTACGGGCTCCGAGAGCCTCGCGATGCCAGCAGGCACGGATAAATATAGGTTTAAACAGCACCCTGACTGACAGAAGGCACAGAAGGAACCAGGCCGCTTTGCTGCAAAGTACTGACTCCAAACCTCCAGATTTCATAGATGCAACAATTATGAGTCCTGATCAAAGTCCAGCGTCTGCTGTTGAGACAGGAGAATGTTTCTATCCATCCCCAGGGTCAAAACCTCACCCGAGGGAACCAACTGCTCCGACCACGCTGGACCACTCGGTTGTACAAAAACCTTGAGAGCAGCAGGGGAGAAACGGGGGGCAATTACACCTTCCTTCTACAGCACAGCCCTCTCCTTCCGCGCCCGGGGGCCAGAAACGCCCGGCTGAGCCCGAAAGCGCTCCCGGACACGGTGACTGCCACCGGCACAGGGGCAGCGGGCAGCCCGCCGCGCCAGGCACGGGCTGCCGCCCGCCCGGGGCCGCTCCGTGCCCGGGACACTTGTTGCACAGCCGGGCCGAGGAGCCTCGAGACACCGCCTGGGCCTCCGCGGCGGCACCGGCCGCGGCCCCGGGAGCTCCCACTGCCCTCGCTGTGCCGCGGCCACT
>VZTR01026735.1:0-22058 GCA_013400775.1 Chaetops frenatus | reverse complement strand
AAAAAAAAAAACAAAAAACCAACCAAAAAAACCCCCCAAACCCAACAAAGACAGGCGAGTTCCCAGCTGCAGCAGCACGTGGGAGGCCAGGGAATGGACTCCTCTTCCTCCTCCACAGGGCCCGGGAAGCCACTACCTCTCCTGCAGCTTGCGCAGCAGGATCTGCGTCAGGTCGAAGGTGGTGAAGCTGATCCCCACGGCGATGGGGCCCTTCACCCAGTTCATGCTGAGCCCTTTGTAGAGGCCCCGGACGAGTCCCTCCTCCCTGACGATGTCGTGCATGGTGAGCAGGATGGAGCTGTAGGTGTGGCCCAGCACCCCGGCCGTCTGCATGCGGCGCCGCACCACGTCCAGCGGGTAGGAGGCCGACTGCCCGATCAGGCCGGCGCAGGCCCCGAACAGCAGCCGCTCCGGGGGCGAGGGCTGCGCCTTCCCGCTGTGCTCTGCGGGACACACGGGCGCCACGGAGGTTGGGGGACCGCCGCTAATTAGCGCGCAATTAACGGGCGGAGGGCGGAGGAGGGACGCGGCTTTCCTGCGCTGCGCCCCAGTCGCGGTTTTGTTTCCCCCCAAGGTTGAGCTCCCGAAGTTTTGTTCCCTAGGTTTTGGTTTTCCCCAGGTTTTGGTTCTCCCCAGGTTTTGTTCTCCCCAGGTCTTCTTTCCCAGCTTAATTTCCCAAGGTTTTGCTCCCCAGGTTTTGTTCTCCCCAGGTCTTCTTTCCCAGCTTAATTTCCCAAGGTTTTGTTCCCCAGGTTGAGCTCCCAAGGTTTTCTTTCCCAAGTTTTGTACCCCAAGGTTTTGTTCCCCAGGTTTTCTTTCCCAAGTTTTGTTAACCAGGTTGAACTCCCAAGGTTTTCTTTCCCAACCTTTTGTTGCCCAAGTTTTCGTCCTGAGGTTTTGTTCCCCACATTGCTCTCTCAAGCAAAACCATTAGAAATGGTCCCCAAAATCACTAGAAAAGGCCCCAATATCACAAGATCCCAAAAAAAAAATCACTGGAAAAGGCCCCAAAAAATCACTAGAAAAGGTCCCAAAAAGCAAAAACCCTGACGTCACATTTACTGAGACGTCACAGGTGCAACCCCCAAGGTTTCGCCCCCAGCTTGGCGTGTGACCAACTCCTCCTCCACCTGGAAATTCCACTTTTCTCCTCTACAGGACAAGCACAGCCTTCCCGCAGCTCGCCTTGCTCGCAAAACCCAAATCTGCACAGGGCACTTCGGACCCCTCCACCCAAACCTGGGGCGTTTTCCCCCCCGAGTTACCTGCATGCACCTTCTTCAGCGTCTCGTAGGTGAAGAAGCTGAGGCCAGCGTAGGGGATGACGCCCAGGATGGTGGGAGTGAAGCCCCTGTACAAGGTTTTCAGCCCCTCCTCCCGGGATATCCGGATGAAGACGTGGACAATGCTGCTGTACCTGGCGTGGGGACACGGGGAGAGCAGCCCTGCGCTGGTCAGTGCCTGGGATGTTCCCAGCAGGGCTTCCTGATGGATTAACGGGTAGTTAATTGGGCTCTGTGCTCATCAGGCAGCTCAGAGAGGAGGGGGGGGTGGGGGGTGTTGCAGCTCTCCCACAGCCCTGCTGGGTTGTCTCTCGCACCTTCCCAGTTCCAACTGGCCTCCTAAACTGGTCTCCCAGTGTCCCATCTCCTCCCACGGCCACGCCTCTGGCCACTGACCCACTGCTCACACCCCGGGGGCTTTACTCCACCGAAGGCTCCCAGCAGGGAACGACCCCAAAAAATTCAGAATAAAGCCACGTGACCTTATAAAAACCCCCCAAAAAGTTGTGCATGAGGCACTTACATCTCCTTGGGCGTGACAGCCATGCGGGCACGGACCATGTCCAGGGGGTAGGTGACCATGGCAGCCGTGGTGCCCGCCAGGGAGCCGGCAATGAAGCGAGGGAAAGGTGTCAGCGCCCTGGGGTGAGGTGAGAGGAGACACCAAACGTCACCTGCAGACCCTACCTGGATTGGGAACGGTTCTGCTCTGCCTGCTGGGCACTCCCAGCCTTCCCACAGGGAGAAGAGTCTCAGCGCCTGGAGGCTGAGCTGCTCCTCCTGCTCCTTGTTTGCCCTGCCCATTCCCGGTGCTGGGAATTGCTGGTTCCATGTCCAGGCCCGGACACGGCAGGGTTGTGTCCTCACAAAATCTGCCCTTCCCTCGGCAGCTCAAACCCCATCCCAAGAGGGGCTGGCACATGGAGCTTCCATCTTAGAGCCTCCATCTTAGAGCTTGCCCCTCAGAGATTTCACCGCAGAGATTCCACCTTGGAGCCTCCCCTCAGAGCCTCCCCCTTGAACCTTCCATCTTGGAGCTGCCCCCTCAGAGTTTTCCCTTCACAGCTTCCATCTTGAAACTTCCACCTCACACCTTCCACCTTGGAGACTTCCCTCACAGCTTCCATTTTGGAGATTCCCCCTCAGAACTTGCCCCTCACAGCTTCCATCTTGGAGCTTCCCCCTCACACCTTCCCCTCAGAACTTGCCCCTCACAGCTTCCATCTTGGAGCTTCCCCCTCACAGATTTCACCCCTTAGTACTTCCCCCTCACAGCTTCCATCTTGGAGCTTTCCCCTCACACCCTCCCCTCAGAACTTCCCCCTCACAGCTTCCCCCTCACAGATTTCACCCCTTAGTACTTCCCCCTCACAGCTTCCATCTTGGAGCTTCCCCCTCACACCTTCCCCTCCGAACTTGCCCCTCACAGCTTCCATCTTGGAGCTTACCCCTCACACCTTCCCCTCAGAACTTGCCCCTCACAGCTTCCATCTTGGAGCTTCCCCCTCACAGATTTCACCCCTTAGTACTTCCCCCTCACACCTTCCATCTTGGAGCTTACCCCTCACACCTTCCCCTCAGAACTTCCCCCTCAGAGCTCCCACCCTGCAGGATCCCGGGATCCCAGCAGGCCCCCACCCCGGGCCCCGGCCTCCTCTTACTTTCCCTGGAATCCGTAGTAATTCCCCAGGATCTGCTTGTACTCCTCGTGGGCGCAGAACTGGATGGCGGCGTAGGGGATCACCCGGACCATGGTGGCGGAATTGCCCCTCCAGAGGCTCCAGAAGCCCTCGCTGAGGTAGGTGTGGTAGATCAGCCTGTAGGCTTCCTGAGGGGACAGGGAAGCACCCCGTGGTGAGGCTCCTGCAGGGACCGGGGCCAGGGATGGCAGCAGTGAAGGGCGAGGGGGCGACCCCACGGCCTGACCCGGCCCCAGGAGCGATGTGGCAACCCCAGACCCTCCGGGGAGCCTCTGTCACCTCCCACGTTACAGCCTTCAAAATCCGGTTTGTGCGGAGTCAATTCATTAATGAAAGCAATTAATTAGGAGAAAAACGTCGAAAATGCCTATTTTTGAGAGCATTTCCGTGCCCAGATCCCAGGCTAACTCCAGAGTCCAGCGAGGAGAGGCTGAAGCTCCACGCAAGAGCAAGGAGGGGATGTTCAGATCCCAGCCTGCCTCGTTTTCCCTCTGAGGGAAGGCACAGTTTGCACAAAACCCCTTCCCAAACCCAAATTCATCTCCTCGGGGCCAGGCAGGAACCTTTGGATCACAAACAGGTGGAAAAGCTGGAATGCACAGGGAAAAAAACCACTCAGAAAGCCAGGAGAGGGATCAGCTCCCAGATTTAATTCCCTATAAATGCTGGAATTACTCCTGTGTGGTTGGGGGAAGGAAAGGAGCACCAGAAAAGGTCCCAAAACCCAAAGCCCTGAGAGATGTCACATTTATTGTCACATCCCAGGTACAACCTGGAGTTTGAACCCCCGCCCAACAACCACTGTCCCAATTAATCCTCTAATTAACAACACCATTCCCACTTTTTCCCTCTATGTTTTCATGCAATGCTGCTGATAAATCCCAAAGAAAGTGAAATAAAGGCCAACAAAAGATTAATTAAACACTTCAGGGCAACAGCAGACAGGACATCACCTCACCTTGGCAGAAAATCTTTTTGAAGACACTAAAAAAAAAAAAGAAAGAAGATTAGGGCTTGCAATACATAAAAATAAATATTTGATCCATGAATCCCTAAATAAGGGATAAATAAACAGGTGTTTTGGCTAAAGGGATAAAAATAGAAGGAAAAGAATGAATTCAAGAGGAAACAGAGATTCTTTATCATAAAGGCTTTCCACTGGTAAACGCTCCCATAATTTAGCACAAAAGTCCATTTTTTTTCCCCCCCGCTGCCTGTTAGGAAAATGCAGTTTGTGCGGAATAAATGAATAAATAAAAACAACTAATTAAAAAGAAAAAAAAAGTCAAAACTGCACTGTTCAGTTATTTTCCAGAGCATTTCCATGCCCAGATCCCAGCCTAATTCCAGAATCCACGCAAGAGCAGCTCCATCCGAGCAAAACTCAAATCAGCTCCCTGCTTTTCTCTCTCCCCCCTCCCTTCCCTCACATCCGAACAAAGTGACAGCACCTCCTTATCCGTGGAATCCACCAGGCCTGGGGAAGCAGGATTTGTTTGGCAGCTCTGCTTTGCAACAAGGAAGGGAAAACCCTGGCTGGAAACCTTTAATGAAACGTGGCTCCAATTAAGGGGCTGCTGCAGCTCCTTCCTCGCTCATCTGAGACTCCGGGAGCCTCTCGAGTGTGTCCAACAATTCCATGCAAATCTGGTTTTTTTTCCCCCGCTGCTGCTCCTCCGTGCAATTCAATGCTTTTATTTTGATTTGTTTTTTTTTTTTTTTTTAAGGAGTTAAAACCACCTTGATAAACGGCGATGGTTATCGAGGTGGTTTTGTTCCTGAAAAAGGTTTTCTCCCTCTGGCACAGGGAAGTTTATGGAATTGTGGGGTGGTTCGGGCTGGGAAAACTCATCCAGTCCCACCCTTCTGCCATGGACAATTTCCATTACCCCAAGCCCCACTCCCCAATTTTTTAACTCAAGGGATCACTTTGATGATCCAGAGGTGTTTTCCTTCCTCACAGACAGGGAATAAAACCCTTTAGGACAGCCAGAGCTGCAAAAAAAAAAAAAAATCCATCATATCCCAAGAAATTGGTCCAATTGGAACATTTTAATCCCATCCTTTCCAGCCACTCAGATAGGCCAAACCAAACAGGGATTTTTAGGAATGTGGCCTGTCTAAATTCCAGGCCATTCCCTCCCCCCAGCTCTGTGGCTTCCCTCTCATCCCTGCTCCTGGAATTTCCAGCCTGAGATGAACCTGGGTGTGTGATTTTGGTGGGAAAACCCAAAATTTCTGGTCCCAGGGGCAATCCCAGGGCAGGATTTGGCTCCCTGGACTCCCTGATCCATATCCCAGCAGTCTCAGAGCTCCTCGCTCTGCCCACAATGAAAACCATGTGAGTGAAAAATCAATTCTGAATTAAATGTCAGCCAGGGATTAGACTGAGCCCAACTCAGTTAATCTGGGACGTCACCAGATTTAAAATTCTTGGCTTTCCCAAATGTCCACTGAATTAAAGGCTTGTGCTCTTCCCTTTGGGATAATCAGAGGAGTTGCATTGCAACAGGATCCCAAAATCCCCAAATCCTGCTAATTCTCTATTCCAGTCAGAGGAATTTTGTTTTCTGTTACGATTTAGGAGTTCCAGAGGACACAAATCCAGGGATGCAGCAGCTCCAGTGCCTTTTGGCTCCCGGTTTGGGGAAGAGTTGACAGAATTTGGGGCATCCAGCCCTCAGCAGGGAACTCCCACAGCACAATTCCCTCTTCCCAGAGCCTCCACATCTCCTGGAAAAGCAGCTGGATGAGCAGATCAGAAGCTCGAAGGGTTCAAAGTGAAGAACAGTTCAGGAAAAGCCCACAGGACTCACCTTGGAACATGATTTTTGTCCTGTCCAGAGGAGCCACTGCAGTTTTAGCCACAGCCCCAGCCAGTGCCCCAGCCATCAGGGAGTTCAGCACTTTCTTCTTCTCCTGGTTATCCTGGAAAAAAGCACAGGACAATGGGACAAAGTCAATCCCACAAGGAATAATATTTCACCTTTGCTGTGGCATTCACCCCAGGGCCAGGATTTGGATCAAAATGTTTCACTGAATTTCCAGCACAGTGAATTCCTGCTGGGATCATGAGGCAAAATTCCAAGAATTCCTCGTGCATGTGCTGTTTTCTCCCTGTTATTTCTCTTTCTCCTCCCTCCCCACCATTTGGGCACGGACAGAAGGGAAGTTTCTGCAAGAGAAGCACCCAGGCCCTTATTCCCACATCATTCCCGAGCTCCTGAGGATGAAACCAGGCAGTTTTCCCCCTCTGATGGGTGGGATGAGAGGGATTTTGTCCTTGGCATTCCTGCCACAGCTCAGAATTATAAAATCAGCATTTTTTTTCTCCCGCAGGGAGCAACAAAAACGCCAGGAAATCCAACCCCGTGGAGGTTCTGGAGCGAGGACAAGGCTGGGTTTGATTGTGTGAACTCCTGACACTTTGTGGACGAGGGGAGTTAACGTTTTCCTTGTTTCCAGGCCGTTTCCCAACTCCAAAGTTAATGTTTATGACCCTAAAACCCCTGGATCAGCTCAATTCCCCCTCCCAAGCCGTGCCTGGGGGCAGGGGCAGCCAAGCAAAGCTGAACTTCAGCCCCAGGTTTGGGCTAAAGCTGAGCAAGGTTCGGCATCCCCTCCTTTTGCCAGACATTCCAGGAGCCGGGAAAGCTGGGGCTGGTGGCTCTGGGGCAGCTCTGTCCCCTCACCCTGGGCAGGGAATTGCTCTGCCCGTCAGCTGGGAATGCCCAACCCCTTCCCCAAGGGGATGGGAATGTCTGGATCCCCTCACAGGCACACAGCTCACGGATTGCACAAGTGCTGTGGCTTTCACGAGTCCAGAGCTCAAATCCCACAGGGGTTTGGGTTCGAAGGACTTTAAAACTCATCCCATTCCACGGGCTGGGGCATCTTCCACGATCCCAGGTGGGTCCAGCCTGGCCTTGGGCACTGCCAGGGCTCCAGGGGCAGCCACAGCTGCTCTGGGAATGCCAGCCCAGCCCCTCCCCACCCTCCCAGCCAGGAATTCCTTCCCAAAATCCCACCCAGACTCCCCTTTTTCCAGTTTAAATCCATTCCCTGTGTCCTGTCCCTCCACTCCTTGTCCCAAATCCCTCTCCAGCTCTCCTGGAGCCCCTTTAGGCTCTGCAAGGGGCTCTGAGCTCTCCCTGGAGCTCTCCCAGGCTGGACAATCCCAATTTTCCCAGTTTTCCCCCCACAGCAGAGCTGCTCCATCCCTCTGATCAGCCTTGGTGGCTTGCTCGGGACTCGCTCCAACACCTCCAGAGCTGGATGCAGAATTGCAGGTGGGGAGCTCACCTGGGCAGGGCAGAACCCCCTCCCTGGAGCAGTCTGGGAGCCCCTGCTCTCACCTCAGCCGGAATCCGGGCCGTGATGGTCTCCACATCCCTCTGGAATTCCACGGGGCCCTCTCTCACACCATTACCCATTCCAGTCACAGCTCCGCGGGGGCAGCAGGGCTACGGCTCCTAAGGGCAGCCCAAAACCAGAGGAAAAGTGTCAAAACTGGGATAAAAAGCACGGGGAAGGGCAGTGACCCACCCCCAGGGCCATTTTCGGGAGGAAACTCCTTTCCCAATTCCCAGAAGAAGGGCATTTCCAGGATCCTTCAGGGTCCCTTCAGGGTGCAAGTGGATTTTTGGGGGAGGGGTTATTTGGGTGCCAAATAAAAAAATCTGTGCCATTCACATCCACCTTTCTCAGCCCACAAGGAACTCAGCTGCAATGAAACACCAAAATATCCCTGATTTCCAGGGAAAAGGAGCAGATCCTGCCCTGCCCCTGTCCCAGTGAGGATTTTGAGGCTGCTGAGCAACGAGATGCTGGAAAAGGAAGGTGGAAATTTAAATCCCTCTGGAAAAAGGGGGGGAAAATAGTCCCAGGAGTGAGTCCCCAAGGCCTGGCATGAGCAAGTGGAGGTTATTTTTGGGAAGAGAGGGATCCAGTGCCTCACACGTGCCACGAGGGCCATTCTGGGATTTGTCCTGGTGGCTCTCAGGACTCCCTTCCCTCCCCAGGCTGGTTTGCACAGGTTTTTCCTGCTCTGAGATGTCCCCAGCCCACCCCACGAGAGGAAAGGTCAGCCTGACCTTGGCTGCAGAGTGTGGATGAAGAAAGAACTCTATCTAAATGGGATAATTCACCCTTCTAGCTCTGACTTTTTAATATTTCTGCCTTTGAGGCTGCAGGTTTTTCAGCCTGGGATATTGAGGAGTGGAGCTGCTGCCGTGAAAACCCCGAGGTGGCCCTGGGGCCCGGGATCTGCTCACAGAGGGGCTGTGCAAGGACAAAAATCACTTTTCCAAGCCACAAAGCTGCTCCAAGAGCCCCACTCTGGAAGGTTCCTTTCAAGGAAAGTGCTATTAGGAAATGAGAATTCCTAAATTCAGGCACTTTTGCCTCCAGCAGTTCTCTCCCCCTGATGCCTGGAAACCTTGGGCACAACATTTCCCTCACTTGGGAAGAAAGTCCTTCCAGCCTCTTTTTTCTCCCCTTTTTTTAACAATCTCAGGTACTTCATGCCTGTCAGCACCTCTCAGACTCGCTGATTTGGGTTTTTTTCCCCTCATAAATTAGTGCCAGCCCTCGTTTCCCAGGCCTGGCTGGCAGCAGACGCCTCAGCCTTGGCTGAACTCGGCCGTGACCAATGTGGGATGAAGGAGCCTCATCCTCCTCCAGAGGGGGGAAAAAACCACACCTGGGGACCTTTAACCCCCACACAATTCCAGGGTGGTTTGGGTCGGGAAGGACTTGTAGGATCCTCTCATCCCAACATCACAGCTCCCACCATCCCCAGGGGGCTCCAGCCCGGCCTCGGGCACTTCCAGGGTGGGAATTCCATCACCACCAGAACTCCCTCACACAGCCAAAAACTCCTTCCTGACATCCCCCCCTGTCCTGCTGGAAGCCATTCCCCCTTTTCCTGGCACTCCAGGCCCTTGGAAATCACTTCTCTCCATCTTTTTTTTGTTGTCCCTCCCCCCTCAGGCCCTCAAAGCCCCACCTTGGTCACCCCCCCCAAAGCTTCTCTAGATTTTTGGATTTTGTCTTTCCAGAAAACCCAGGGATTTCCCAACTCCTGGGGGTGTTTTGGGAACTCAGGGAGGGAGAACTCCAGATTTTCATGGGATATAACACCTGACGTTACCCCAACAGCACCACCAGAAAAATCCCCTCACGCCAAAGCAAGCCAACAAAAACTCCCACCAGCACCACCAGCAGAGGTGATCCCTAATTATCCTGCACTTGATGAACACGGTTCATTATTTCTAATTAGTACCCGCAGTCATTTCCTTCCCTTCTCACCCCTCCTTAGCTCCCAGGCCTGGAAAAACGCATTGTAAAACTCCCTTTCAGCCAAAGTGTGAAGGAAATCACAGGTGGGAGATGTTACCCCTGCCCTGCCTGGAACAAAGGAATGTAGGTCACAATATCAGATTTATCTCTGCCAAAAATAACCCTCCTTACCCCCCCAAAAAATAGAAAGGGTGCTAAAGGGCTCAGGGTTGGCAAAATGCAACTTCCTTTTAAAATAAAATTTTGAGAGATGACTGAGGAAGAGAGGCCTGGAAGGAAATGTGCCAAAATAAAGGGATGTTATTAAGGCTGGAGTTATTTTTGCATAAAGATGAGATCCACTCTCTCCACAATATTCCCTTTTATCCTGTTCAGAGACATTCCTTTTTTATTTTTAGTGCCCACTGCCCCGAGCCTGCAAACACCTGTTTATACACTCAGTTTTACACGCTGAATGTGCCCTCAACATGCAGAGAGCTCAAATGCAAAACCAGCATTTATTTACTATTTTTATTCCCTTTTGCTGGCCTCAAAGATGGGTTTTATTTTGGACTCGGGCTGGATTCTGATGTCAGGGGGTTATTTTGACCAATAACTCATACTGGAGCCACACAAAACAAAAATTATCTTAAAATTTGGTCTGCATCTAAAGTTTTGGTGTCAATTTGCAGTGCCTGGCTATTAAAAACCAGCCATTATTTGGCATCAACATCACCCTGACTCATTTATTAAATAACCCAGCAAAAGCCACGTGGAGCAGCTGGATATTTTTGTTAAATCCCTGTATTTTGGATCTCTCCTCACACAGTAATTCCTTGTGTTTACTAAGCCAGTAAAAAAAAAAAAACAAACAAACCACCAAACTGGGAATTAAATGTGGGTTTTTTTCCCCCCTAACCCACTCCTGGGTTATTTTTATAGGAGTTACACAAGTCCCTGTCACACATCTGGATCCTGAACTGCTCAGGGCTGCAGAGCAAAGAATTCCCTGAGGAATAAAGAGGGAAAATCACTGGAAAAGGAGAGTTTGGGAGTTAAGGGTTGGAGAGGAACAAATTCTGTGCTTTTACACCCAAATTCAGGGGCATTTATTGAAAGCACAAAGCATTTACTCCACACTCCATGGAACTCAGCCATGGATTAAAGATTATCCCACAAATTGGGAAGAGAGGGAAGTTCCCTCTCTGGCATACCTGAAATTATTTTAGAATTTTTAATCAGCAGAAGGGCTGAGAAGTTCCAGGGAGCAGCATCTCAAACAAGAAATAAACGCAAACCGGGGTGGGAAGAACTAAAAATAAAGCAAAAATTAAAAGATTTAAAAACTACGCCGAAGGTTTGGGGATTATCCAGAAATCCCATCAATCCAAAGTACTTTTTATGGAAAAGTTTGGCTTCACCACCTGCCTGAAATTCCTCTTTTTTTGCATTTCTCCAGCTCTGCTTTCCCAATGTGGATCAACAGCAAATTCCAGCAGGAAGGTGAGATTTGAAATATGGGGGAAAGGGGCAGAATGAGAAGATTTTTTTAAGGCCTTTCCAACCCAAACCACTCCATGGCTTCTGGGGACTTGGACTTGATCCTAAAGGTCTTTTCCCACCTGAAAAATTCTGTAATTCCTAAATAAATGTGAATTTAGACCTGTCCCAAACCTCTGGGAGTTCTGAGAGTTCCATTTTCCACCAGGTTCCTTTTTTTCTCAAGTTCCATTCTCCCCAAGTTTAACTCTTCCCAAGTTTCTTTTTTTTTCAAGTTTCATTTCCCCCCAAGTCCCATTTTCCCCCCCAAACCCCATTTTTTTTTCCAAGTCCCAAAGCACAGCCAAAAGCTGCTCCTGCCTCCTCCCCTGACAGAACTCAGCCCTCCCAATAAAACTGCACCGAAATCCCGATTCCTGGCGTGGTTTTGGAGGCTTTTCTGGCCCTGGGGAATGGTTACAGTGCCCAGCTCAGCCCCCAGAGGCTGCTGATTATTCTGATTATTGCCAGGGTGCTGGGAAGGAGCAGAGGGGATTTTGGAAGGGAGAACAGAGCTCCATTCTTCAGCTGCTCTGCTGGGAACAGCCCGGCTCTGCTGCCTGAAGAGCAGCTCTTATCTGCAAGGCAGAAAGCAGCTTTATCTCAGGGAGGGCACAGCTCCTCCAGCAGGGAACAATTCCTCTCTTCTTCCAAGAAAAAATAAAAAAAAACAACACCCCACAACCCCTCCCTGAGCTCCAAAGTTGGTTTGTTGGTTTTTTGTTTTTTTTCCCCCTCCTAGTAAATATCCTAAAGAAACAGCACTAAAATATCACCAACTCACGCTTTTCTCACCCTGCATTGGCCTGGATGTCACCAAAGCCACGCAGGAGGTCCCCAAAGGGACAAATCCCAGCACAGGGGGAGTTTAAAATGGGATTATTTGGCATACAAGCAGCCCTCGGCCCGTACAACTTTGCCAGGAACTACTTCAGCACACAATGAGTGATTACAACAAGTGCTCTGAAGCTCCCCAGCAGTTTAAATTGCCTCTGAAAAAAAGAAAAAAAAAGAAAAAAAAAGAAGAAGGGAAAAGGAAGAATTCAAAGCTTCCATGGTGAAGCAGAAGCGTGCCAAGGAAATGCCATTTCATTTCCTCAGGGAAACGTTTTCCACCCTGCCTGGAGCCCTGCCCACCCCACTGCTCCCTCGGCATTCACTCGGGTAGGATTTCTAGTTAACCATCACCTCTGCTTGGCAAAAAAACCCAAAAAAACCAACCACCACTGCAGATTTCAATTGAATTCCATTATTATCTGGAACTTGTAGCACCCACAGCTTCATCTCTGACTGTGCAACACCAAAAAAAGAAAAAAAAAAAAAGTGGATTTAGAGCAAAGAACTCCTCCAAGCCTCATTTATTTGGCGACCTTGAGGGAGCTGTTTGCACTGCAGTTCACCTTTCCACTCAAGGCTGAACAGAACATCCTTTTCCAAGGATTTCTTTACCAGGAATCCTCCTGTATCACCTGGAAAACCCAGGCAGCACCGCAGAGTGAAGAACTGGTACCGTTTTCACACAGAGAAGGGACAACCCCGAAGAAATTTTCCTCCAAGTAGCAGCAAAGCGATCAAAAAAAAAAAACAAAAAAAAAAAAAAAAAAAAAAAAAAAAAAAAAGATTCCTGGGTCCTGAGGGTGTTATTTTTTTTTTTCTGACAGCAAACCTGTCTGACCTGTACCAAGCCCATCCCACACTCAGGGCCGTGGCTGGAGCTTTATGCAACCTCCTAAAGCCAGGTTTGGACACACCAAAACCACCTGGAGCTTGTGCAAGGCAGGGCAGCAGCTGAAATGCAAAATTCTTGCAGCTCCTGCAGTTGCCAAGAGCCCAAATTCCCTTGTCTGGAGCAGCACTCCTGTAAAAATCCAACACCCAGGAGAGCCCCAGCTCGCCCTTTCCTCAGCATCTGTGGTCCTAAACCATCCTTTGGACTTGGAGAGGGACAGAAAAAAATAAATGCTGAGTATCCAGAGCTCTGTAAAGATGCTCAGAGGGAGCTGGAATCCAGCCCTGCTCATTCAGCCACTCAGCCCCACGATTATTTTTAAATCCCTTCACCCACAGGTTGTCGGCGTGATTAAACCAACCCTCACTGCAGCCTCCCTTCCCTCGGATGTGTTTTTTTCTCCTCTGCTCCAACCCGGAGCCGCTTAAAGCCCAGGATGTTTTCAAAACACTCCCAAGACCCACCTAAAACCACAGCAAAACACGGGAGGAGCAGCCAAACCTCCACACACGGAATGTGATGCAGGAGAAGGCAAAGCGAAGTGACAGCAGCTTCCAAACCCGCCCCAAATCACCAGCCAGCAGGGGGGAAAAGAAACAAAAACAAAAAAATCCAACCCAAAACCCACATCCCCCCCGAGGGGAGCCCGGGTTTAAGGTCAGCAGCACCAAGCGCTCCTCTGGAACAGCCAATTCCAGCTTCACGCAGGGCAGGGAAGGTGGGACGGCTCCGGCTGGCCCTGCCCGGGCATTTCCAGCATTTTCCATCTGTCTTTTCACATCCCAGCTCCGAGCCGAGCCCAGAGGCTCCGTCCGTTCCCACCTTCGGAGGGGGCAAAGCCGGGAACTCGGCCCTGCCCTGCCCCGTCCGTGGTTCTGCCGAGGTGGGAGAGGCTCCGGCACCTCCCGTTCCCGCTGGGATCCGGCTCCCAGCACCCCAAGGCCGCTCCTGCCCCTTTTCCAGCGTCTCCCCGATCCAAAACAAACGGGAGCAAAATCGCACCTGGAGCCCAGCTGGGATCGGGAACGGGAGCGTGGCCGGCACTGACAGCCGGGGGTGGAGAGGGGGCACTGGGACAGGCTGGGGGGGCTCGGAAAGTGGGGAAAACAGGGCTGGAAATGCAGGGAAAACCGGCAGGGAAGGCGGCAGGGAAACAGGGAGAACAGGTAGGGGAAGGAGACAGGGAAAGGGGGGAAGAAGGCAGGGAAATGGAGCAGGGGAAAAGGAAGAAGGCAGGGAAAAGGAGCAGGGAAAAGGAGCAGGGAAGAAGGAAGAAGGCAGGGAAAAGGAGCAGGGAAATGGAGCAGGGAAGAAGGAAGAAGGCAGGGAAAAGGAGCAGGGAAATGGAGCAGGGAAGAAGGAAGAAGGCAGGGAAAAGGAGCAGGGAAATGGAGCAGGGAAGAAGGAAGAAGGCAGGGAAAAGGAGCAGGGAAATGGAGCAGGGAAGAAGGAAGAAGGCAGGGAAAAGGAGCAGGGAAATGGAGCAGGGAAGAAGGAAGAAGGCAGGGAAAAGGAGCAGGGAAATGGAGCAGGGAAGAAGGAAGAAGGCAGGGAAAAGGAGCAGGGAAATGGAGCAGGGAAGAAGGAAGAAGGCAGGGAAAAGGAGCAGGGAAATGGAGCAGGGAAGAAGGAAGAAGGCAGGGAAAAGGAGCAGGGAAATGGAGCAGGGAAGAAGGAAGAAGGCAGGGAAAAGGAGCAGGGAAATGGAGCAGGGAAGAAGGAAGAAGGCAGGGAAAAGGAGCAGGGAAATGGAGCAGGGAAGAAGGAAGAAGGCAGGGAAAAGGAGCAGGGAAATGGAGCAGGGAAGAAGGAAGAAGGCAGGGAAAAGGAGCAGGGAAATGGAGCAGGGAAGAAGGAAGAAGGCAGGGAAAAGGAGCAGGGAAATGGAGCAGGGAAGAAGGAAGAAGGCAGGGAAAAGGAGCAGGGAAATGGAGCAGGGAAGAAGGAAGAAGGCAGGGAAAAGGAGCAGGGAAATGGAGCAGGGAAGAAGGAAGAAGGCAGGGAAAAGGAGCAGGGAAATGGAGCAGGGAAGAAGGAAGAAGGCAGGGAAAAGGAGCAGGGAAATGGAGCAGGGAAGAAGGAAGAAGGCAGGGAAAAGGAGCAGGGAAATGGAGCAGGGAAGAAGGAAGAAGGCAGGGAAAAGGAGCAGGGAAATGGAGCAGGGAAGAAGGAAGAAGGCAGGGAAAAGGAGCAGGGAAATGGAGCAGGGAAGAAGGAAGAAGGCAGGGAAAAGGAGCAGGGAAATGGAGCAGGGAAGAAGGAAGAAGGCAGGGAAAAGGAGCAGGGAAATGGAGCAGGGAAGAAGGAAGAAGGCAGGGAAAAGGAGCAGGGAAATGGAGCAGGGAAGAAGGAAGAAGGCAGGGAAAAGGAGCAGGGAAATGGAGCAGGGAAGAAGGAAGAAGGCAGGGAAANCCGGGACCGAACTGGGATCCCCAACAGCCCCAACCGGGGACCGAACTGGGATCCCCAACAGCCCCAACCAGGGAGGCCGAGCCCACCCGCGACTGCCCGGCTGCAGGAGCGATAACCCCGCCCGATCACACCGGGGAGAGCCCGGGGGATCCTGCCCGGCCCCGGTGTCCTGCAGGCCGCGGCTCTGCCCAGGGCTCAAAAGCCCAGGGACTGCAGGTGGGAGCTCAGCTCCAGCAGCTCTTGGTTGAAGGGGAAGGGAATTAAATCCAGCGGGGAGCCCTCTCTGTTTGATTCTCCCCCATCCCAAATCCCCCCAGACCACGGGCTGCACCAAACACGCTGCCCCCAGCAAGCAGCTTCTCCCCAAAATGTGCTTCTGCATCTGCTGCTCTTCATCAGCTCTCGCCCGCTTTGCCGTGAAGGAACGGGGGGGGCCCTTCCACCCACGGAGGGGTCAGGGCAGCGCACAAACCCCTCCAGCTCTCCCCCCAGCAGGCAGAGAGCAGCCAGGCAGCCTCTGCTCTGCTCCCCCACGGGGGCAGGAGGCTTTGGAGAGCACAGTGACCTTTGCAATGTGCTGGCAGACAGCAGCAGGGCTGCAGGAGCCTTCGCTCACAAACCCGGCGCTCAGGCATTCCCCACCACCCGGCTGTTCCTGCCACAGAAAAGGCTCCACAAAGAGCCAGGCAGCCCCGGGAGGTTTCTGTGTTTTATAAGGTCAGGGTTTCTACAGAGAATATCACATTAAAATCATCCACTCACAAGAACAGCGGCGGCGGCGCGGGAGGAAGGCTCGGCCCCAGAGCAGGGCTGGCACAAGAGCCTTTAGCTGAGGCTTCAGAGCCTTTCCGGGGCCTGCTTTGCCCAAAAACCCACAGCTTTGCCTCAGCCCGTGAGGTTCTTGGCCTCTTCACTACAATGAAAGCGTTCCTGGATCCAGGGAAGGGCTAAGAGGTGACGAAGCCTGGGCTCCCCAGAGCTGCCCCTGAGTGGAAGCGCTGCCAGCTCAGCCCCACTTTGGGATTCCCACCCCCACCACCACTCCCTGCCCTGCTCCCCTCAGCGAGGGAGAACGTGAACGTTCCTCCTGGATGCCGCCAACAGTTCCTTTGGATATTATCCCAAATCCTCACTTCGCCTTTTTTTTGGTTTGGTTGGTTTTTTTTGTTGTTTCCAACGTTTTGCTGGCAGAAAAATCCCAAACACGGCAGCGACACAGAGTAGGCTGAGCAGTAAAACAACAGGGCAACGGGACAGAACACATTCACCAAAGCTGGGATTCCTCCTCATCCAGCCCCTGACCAGCTCCGTGGGCAGGGGGACAAATGGGAAACCAGCAGCCACGGTGCCAAACTGGGCAGAAAGAGCCACTCCTGCCGTCACCACGGGGATCAGGGCAGCGGCAGCAGCCCCGTCCTGCACACCAGGGATGGCAGGGGGAGCAGATCATCTTCAGCCATTAGATGACCCAAGGAATGATCACTACACAGAGTTGACTTTGCAGCCTGTGAATGCAGAAAGCCATTTCAGCTGCAGCTCCCGAGGGGAATAAAAAAAAAAAAAAAAAGTTTCCTGCAGCCTCCTGAGCCAGGCGTTCACTCCGGATACTCCAGCCGGGCGCCGGCGCAGAACGATCCACGCTCTCCCCACGGGGTTCCAGCGCTGGAGACGCCTTGGACCTTTCCCTGCTGGGTGGATTCACTGAGCCAGGCTCCCCTTCTGGCCCGTCCACAGCTCCCTCAGCTCCACCTGGCAGCCCAGGTCCCTGAGGGCAGCCCTGGCCACGTCGTCGCAGTCCCTGTGCGCGGCGCGAGCCTCGGCGATCAGGCCCTCGGCCCCCATGTCCAGGATGGGCTGGGAGAAGTCCCTGCTGCGGGACACCAGGTTGCGGATCAGCATGCAGGCCTGCTTCTGGGGACAGGGACAAGCACAGGGGTCAGGCCTCTCCCCAGGGAGAGAGCCACGCGGGGTTCTGGCCTGCACAAAGAGCAAACCCCGAGCGCCAGATGCTGCACGGAGCAAAGCGCCCTTCCCCGGGAGAATAAAAATCCGGGGGTGGGGTTTCTCTGTCGAAGTTTACACAGCCAGAGCTCCGTGTGAGCGGCAGCCAGGTAATGCCAATTAATTTTTAGATAAAACTAAGAGGGTGTTCTCCAGTGCAGCAGCCCCACCTGCCCACCCCTCCCATGCTGTGCCAGGCACCTAAACTACCCCTTCAGAAAATACTGTCTATTTTTTAACACTCTGGAAAGCACAAAAGTGGAGGCAGAACCTGCTGAAACCTGCAGGAGAAACCAGGGGTGAATTTTTTTGCCATGCAGGTGGTTTGTTTGCCTCTGGAGAATGGATGGCACAAAATGGGTTGGAAAGAGCCCACCCTCATCCTCCTCCTCCCCAGGAAGAGGAAGAGGAATGCCTGCAAGAGGAGCGTGGCATCCCACACTTTTAAGAACCTGCATTCAGGTGGATTTGGAACCTGAATCAACTTTTGCCCTGAGTCACATCAGGGTGACAAACCAAGAGGGGCTGCACCGAGCCGCCACCTTCCCAACACCCTCAAAAGCTGCTGGAATTTGATGAGCAAAGGGCAAAACCCCAAAGAGAGAGAGAGAGAGATGAAGAGAGGCACGAGCAGCCCTGCCTGGCTCAGCAGGAGCTGTGAGGGACATACCTGGACAGCCACCTCTCGTGGGTGAGCCTTCATGGCCTGCAGAGCTGCCAGGGCCCCGCCGCCCTCCATGATGACGCCGCAGTTCTCGGGCTTGCGCAGGGCCAGCATGCAGAGGGCTGCACAGCCCTGCTCACAGATCTGCAACACACAGGGCAGCACGCTCACGGCCTGCACACCTGCCTTTCAGACAAAGGAAAGCAAGGTTTCTTCCCTTCTGTGGCAGTTTTTTTTGATTTGTTTCCTTTGTTTTGAAGTTCCTCCCGCTGCGGCGTCCCGCTGCTCTGGCACCTGAACCAAGGGGAGGGTTGGAATAACCATCTTAGAGGTCATTTCCAACCTTCATGGTTCTGTGTTTTGCACGCCAGAGCTGTTAAAACACTATCCCCACTATCCACCTGATCCAGGAATAAGAAAAAAAACCACAACATGTGGTGGAAAAACCTTGAAAGCCACACAGACATTTGCCAGGCAGGCGCCCTCCGGCTCGGTGTTGGAGGTTTACCCGTGGCTCGGCTGCAAACACACATCCTGCAGCTGCAGCCCAGCTCCAGGCCCACCCCAGAGGGGATCCCCAAGCCCCTGGAGGGTACCTGAGGGTTGCCCAGGTGGTGGCTGATGGCCAGCACGATGAGGTCGGTGGCCCCGGCGGCCACGATGGCGTCCTTGACGTCGTCGTTCCCGGCCACGGCACGGATGGCACCGAGCACCTGCCTCACCACGTCCTGCTCCGTGGAGAAAAACCAGCTCAGAAAGCACCAGAGGGAGCCTGAGAGTTTGGAAATCCCACCAGAGCATCCCCCTCCCCCTCCAAGCAACGCCATGCCAATGGCCGTGGCAATGGTCAGCTACAAGGAGTAATTGTACCCTCAGTCACTTCCTTGCCACACGAGGGGCTTTGAAAATCTCTGCCAGAGCATCAGTGAAGCTCAAAGCATCAAACATCAACCTCTGGGACTTGGTTCAAACCCTCCTGAATCTCTGCTAGTTGGAATGGTGGAAAACCAAACATTCAGCTTCCCTGGGAGCAGGCAGAGCTCTGCCCGTGGAGAGTGGAGGACACGGGAATGATTCTGAGCAAGAAGCCCACAGATCTTACCTGCAGAACATTTAATTCTGCATATATGGCTGTAAACCAGGGATCAGAGTGCTTTCAACCCTAACTGCCCCTAAAATACTGCACCTGAAGCCTTCCAACCCAGCCTTTGCCCAATTGCACCTAAACCAAGGCTCATTGATTAAAATGAACCTCATTCCTCAGAAGGAGACCTTCCCTCCATTTCATTCCCAAACTCTCCCTGTGGCTCACCGGGTGCTCCATGCAGTCAGACAGCAGAGTCACCATGAAATTTAAGCCCCCGAGGTCCACGATTTCCTGGCAGAACTCATTCCTGACAGAGAGGCGAGAGAGGGTGGCACAGAGCTCGCTCAGGACCCCCGAGTTATCCCTGAAGGCTGTGGAGGAGAGAGGAGGGATGGAGTCACTGCAGCCAGGGAGGGTCCTGCAGAATTCATCTGTTTCCTTACAAAAGCAGGAAACTGTGTCTTTAACTTTTTAAATGAAACCAGGAGGTGCCAGCTGTTTCTGGACAGAGTGGGAATGTGTTTTCTGGGCAAGAAGCGCCTCAGCAGAGCTAACGTGCCCCTGAGCCTGCGAAACACTTCCTAAATACAGTGGACAAACAGCTCTGGTGTCTGGCTGCTCCAGAGATCATCAGCAGCGCTTTCTGGCTCTCCCAGGGCACATTCCATGGACAGAACTAAAGCCCGTCCCAGCGGCAAATCCCTGAGCCACCTCCGAGTTAACTTCAAGTTAAGACAGCAGAGAAGCAATCAGACAGAGGAGAGAAGGACTCTCAGGTGACTCCCGCGCCACACGAGGCATGGAATCCCAAGGCGTTCCCTCGGGGCCAGTTTTACCTTTCGCGGCCTCGATCAGGACTCTCAAGCCATCGTTCTCCAGGACGATCATCTTGGCGTGGTCGTGGGCGTGCCCGAAGGGCACCCGGATGTCGTCGTCGAAGGTCATGACCCTGAGGGCCGAGGCCGCCGTCCTGACCAGGTCAGCGCTGTGGCCGTGCCGGGTGATGGCGGCGGTGAGCAGGGGCAGGATGCCGCCCCTGACGAAGTCCTGCCGGTTCCGCTCGTGCTTGAGGCAGGCGTGGCGGACGCAGCGGATCCCGGCCAGCGTCGCCTCCGCGTCCGCGCCCCGCTCGCGCAGCGCCCGCAGCAGCAGCTCCTGCCCGGCGCCGTCCAGCAGGTCCGGCTGCCCCTCCAGCAGGGCGGCCAGCGTGGAGAGGGCCTGCAGCAGTAACTGCCTGTCCCCCGAGGCCAGCTGGCAGGCCGAGAACACCACGGGGTAGGCGCCGTTGCGGCCGGCCAGCGAGCGGAAGGCCAGCTGCTCCCGGCACTGCGCCGCGAAGGCCGACAGCCGCCCCGGCAGCTCGGCCACGTCCGGCTCTGCCACGGCTCTGCCCAGCGACTCCAGGCTCTGGGGGGACACCGAGGGTTAGCTCTGAGCCTGGGCTGCGCAGCAGCAGCAGCAGCAGCAGCAGCAGCAGCAGCAGCAGCAGCGATCTGCTCGGGTTGGTGCCAGGGGAGTTGGCGGCTCTCCCCAAGAGCGGCGTCTCCGGGCGCTGTGCGCGGAAGCCTCGGAGGGACGGGGGCTGGCTGCCCTCTGCTGCCACCGCCGCGCCTCCACCGGGCACCAGTGGGACCAGCAGCGGGGGAACCGGCTCCCACCAGCCCATTCCAGCCCTGCAAGCTGCCCGAGGCCAGGCTGGATGAGGCTTGGAGGAACCTCAGAGAGTGGAACCGATCCCCGCCTCGCCCCCGGCACATCCAGGAATCCCCCGGACACCTCCAGGGATGGGGAACCCCAAACCTCCCTGGGCAGCCCCTGCCCGCAAAGCCTGGCCTCCCTTCCCACCAGGAAACCCCTTCCTGATGTCCCAGCTGAGCCTCCCCTGGCACAGCCTGAGGCTGTTCCCTCCCTACCCCACTTACACAGATCCTCCCCTGAAAAGTGCAGGCAGCTCTTGGAATTTTTATGTTTGCAGGATAAATAGGATTAACTGCTCGGAGAGCTCCCAGAGAAATGGGGCAGAGGTAGGAATTGGCCCAGTACTTATATGATTATTATATAACCCTGATTCTTAGCAGACAGCAGCACTTTGTGCTCCTACCAGCAGGATTTGATGCTTTTGCCTCTGCCCGTTCTCAGAGGCAGGAGGTCGCACGGCTTTCACAATATTGCTCAGGTCCACACCTAGAAGGGGAAATAAAACCAAGATTAATACTGGTTCCAGCATAACTGGAGTCAGATAAACAGTGTTAGTTCCAGCTCTAGGGAAAAGCTGCCAAGCTGACCACAGAGAGCAAGGGTGAAGTTGTCGTAAAGATGCTGAAACGTTAAACTCTGACTGCGAGGTCAAACTGAGCCTGGAACAAAGCTAGATGTCAGCTGAGGGGGCAAAAATAGGAGGGAATTTAATTTCACCCTCAGGTTTCCCTCTAAGCAGTTCTGCAGTCATAATTAATCCACCAAAGCAGGTCAGCATTAATGGTGTCTCTGTTCCACTGCACAAAGGCTCCTTCCCAACGCTGGCTGATCCATCTTTGCCTGCAAGGTTCTCCCAAGCCTTCAGATTTGTAAAACCCCCGGCCTGTGAGGAGAGCAGCTGGGTGTGCAATAAATACCTTGGGACTCGAACTGCAGCACAGCTTCTCTGACAGCCTCCTCCGGCTCCATCTCGAACTCGGTGATGTTCTCCTGCACCGCCTCGTCAAACGTTTCCTGGGCGATCTGCTTGGACCCCATTTTGCCGGGACGGGAGGAATCCACCTCGGTGTCCCGCTGCTGAGAGAGCCCACAGCTAATTATAGAGAAAAACCTTCTACCGCCACCCAGGAACAGCGCAAGGGGCTCGTCCGTCCTCAAAACAAAAGCTCAGAGCTCTGCATCAAGAGTATGCCGCCAAAGGCACGGCCGGTTTGTTATTTAAGGGAGAAACCACGGCAGTCCAGAGGAATAAGGAGAGGTTTCAGGATTTGGATGGGGTTTCAGGACCCGGCACCGCGAGGCGGCTCTCGCTGAGGCCCTCAGGGCACCGTGCCCGGTCACGGCCCCGGGCCCCTCAGCCCGCCCCTGCCCCCGGCACACCCCGCACACCCTCAGGGGGCCGCGGGATGGCACCGCGCCGCTCCCCGCGAGGCGCAGAGCGCCCTGAAGGAAGGCGGCGGTGCCGGGGGAAGCTCGGCGGCCCCGCCCCCCCTCACGACCCCCCTGCGCTCCCGCCGCTCGCCCCCGCCGGACAAAAGGCGAGGGCGGGACGGTCCCTCTCGGCCGCCGTAGCAGGCCCCGCCCCTTCTGCGCACGCGCCGCGACCTAAACTCGCACCGGCCGCCCTCCCGGAGAGAGAAAAAGAGCGCGGAGGCGCCGCACAACC